>JAAOMT010000009.1:426523-606246 GCA_016748015.1 Geosiphon pyriformis
CCCCCCCCCCCCCCCCAAAAAAAAAAAAATGGTGATAAACACTTGTGGCGATGTTCGATTAAAAAATCCCCGCGCCCATTCAAACTCCAAAAATCTTGAATCTTTTAAAATTTTGTTTAAAATGAACATACCACAGTCAACATTATTCAGCAAAGCCGACTTTTCATATCAACGTCTCAAATATTATCGCCTCACTAAGATTAGCTTGTTTCATTAGATAATAAACCAACATCATGTTGAACTGATAAATCATTTTTTATTTCGCAAAAAAATTTTATTAATTTTAAAATGCTATAATTCTTTCATTAATATACTATACCTTGAAAAAAAAAAAAAAATTGGCCTTTATAAAATTATGATAACGTTATGCGTGTGTTGAATATACAAATTTTGATTTTATACAGAATGGAAATGTGAGAAAAAGGTCTGAATAAAACTTGCAAGGAGAAATTAATTTACAAAAACTCTTTCAACTTCTTGTGCAATATTTTTTTGACCCTTTCACATTATGACTGACCCTCCCTCCTCATCCTCCTTCCAATGTAAAAATTAGCCTTCTATCATAGCAAATCTCCAAAGTCGTCACCCAGAATATGTGTGGTTTCCCGTGTCGGTGAACTAATCATTAAAAGTTCATGTCCGAAAAATTCGTCATCTTGTAAAATGTTGATATCAGAACGGTTAAATACTTCTTCGACCGGTGACCATATGTATTCTGAAGCAGGTCTATTAACAGTATCACTTTGAACCACTAGTGAGTCATGAACCGATCGTTCGACATTATTAACTGTCCCCATTGTTTTTCTCCTCATATTTTTTAACCTTATAGTGGGTGATTTGGTGAGTTTATAAAAATATTATCGTAAAAATTAAAGTGATGTGAAAAATTCACTCACGTGTCTGATCTCGCTAATGCTGAAATGCTTTTTCCAAGATTTCCCCAAGTACTTTTACGAAAATCAAGTCTTCTTTTCGTCGGTTTACCTCTTGAATGACCAAAATATTCAAATGAGAAATAAATTTAAATTCATAATACTAGATATGTGACCTACCCATTATTTTCGGCTATTTTGACATCAGTGAAATAACTCGAAGTCCTGTACAATTTAAAGGAGAATTAATAAATATTTCCATCTCCACCAAAACCAATAAATATTTGTTTCACAGTGAAATCTTACTTCTCTTTCATGATATCCTTGGTATCGCTTCCCAGAAGAGCCCCATTGATTTTCTTATCATCTTCGTCAGAAGTGATCGATGAAGTTGAAGATGATACGGTAGATGAAGCAGATAACAAACTTGCCGTTTCATTTTCTTTTGTATTTACAATAGAGTCCCATCGCTCTTTTAATAATCGTAACTCTTCTTCATGTTGCGCGAGCTCTTCTTTAAGATCAATTATTTTACGCTCTTTTTTCGCAATAAATTGCAAGAGTTCGGCCTTTTGTTCGTCTGGGGTCGCTTGTGTGACGCGTAAATGTTTGATGGCTATCTCAATGTGAATCTCAAAATCGAAGCAAAAGGAATTGAAAAAAGTATTAATTGATATTATAGAGTTTTGAAGGGTTTCAAAACAAATAAATATCAGCAAAATTGAATATTTTTTATGATAAATCACTGCTCAGTAACAATGATTCAGCTATCAATTAATTATTTTAGCTTTTGGAGCGTCATATATATTAAAAATATTAGTAGTAGTAGTAGTAGTAGTAGTAGTAGTAGTAGTAGTAGTAGTAGTAGTTGTTGTTGTTGTTGTTGTTGTTGTTGTTGTTGTTGTTGTTGTTGTTGTTGTTGTTGTTGTTGTTGTTGTTGTAGCAGTAATAGAATGGATAATAATGAAGCGAAAGATAAAGGGCATAGTTGAAACTGAATACTGTCACAACCACTGCTACCAAAAAAAAATTTCTATACACCAACCTTCACTAACTCGTCGGGGTCAGTTTCAACTAATAATTTATCTGACTTCTTGTTCGAACTTTCAACAGAACACAAAGTTAGAGTCGCTCCCTCTTTATTAGTAGAGTTCATAATTTTAAAAAAAAATTACAAATAGAAGGGGGACAATGAAGCTTTATCATTACACGTATATATATATATATATATATATATATATAGTAACTTGTGGTCCCACCTCCGTTCCTGTTTCGTCTCTGTGCGGTAATACAGGTTGACAATTTGCAGTTGAAAATCTAGCCGTCAGACAATACTTACTTTGAATCAAATGAAAGATCAACTCCAATCTTTTTTTTGATCTTACTGTGAAACTCAAAATTAACGATTTAACGAACGACTCCAATTTAAGGAGCGCCTGTGTTGGATGCGGCTTAAGCAGGCTTTGTGTTGGTTTTATAGGCCCAAATTAATCCCTTTAGAACCTGTTTCTTGAATCAGTTTTATTGCACTAAAAAAGTTAAATCTTATCCATTTCTATTGTATAGACAATGAAGCGAAAAATTACGCGGCAGGGCAATTATAAAGTTTTCCTAATTAGTGTCAAGATCAAGATCTCTTAAAATTCAACTTTCAAAATTTTGTCCAACTCTTTTAAGTTAAAGAATCGCCTAGCATTTAATTTAATATTTGTCACTTTGGTGACTCCAAAGAATTTCTAAAATCAACTGATACTGATACTGATACTGATCCCACAATTTTTCCATACCTTCTGGCTTAACTCATCAATTCCCATTCTTATAGAATTTCATGTCAATCATTCATAAACTAGAATTCTGCCTGAACGTGCTTACATACAAATTTCGAAAATTTTGTATTCGATGAACCTTCAGTCCTGGTGATCTAGTTAGATAAAAACATGGATAAATATTTGAGAATGCCCATTTTCCTATTTATGCGTTAGTCTTTGGGCGGTTGTTTTATCCAACAGTTTTCTCGATTATGAGGGAGAAAATGAAAATCGATTGGAAACTTTGAACCTGAGAATTTGTAAAAAAAAGTTTATGTAAAAAAAGTTTATGTAAAAAAAAGTTCATGTATAAAAAAGTTCATTTATAAAAACTAAGCGTTTATTGCCTTTTGCTATTATTTAGCCTTCTTGATTTCAAAAGCTTGCAATAATAATAATAATAATAATAATAATAATAATAATAATAATAATAATACTGTTATTATTATGTAACAAGTTAACAAATTACAAACACAAATATTGAGGATTTGTTTATCGTTTTGTTTTTTAAGCCTTTAATTTGATAGTTTTTTCAAATTTTTTTTGGCTCAGTATCTAAATGAAGTTCAATTGCTTATTCAAATACAGATTCAATTGGAAACAGGGTAATAATGATACTTGTAACTTTCAAAAAAAAAATTTTAAAGACTACCAAATGAACGTTGGTTTTTTTGTTGTTTTTAGTTTTTGATGTATGTTCAAGATGCAGAGGTTTTTTTTTCATTAGTTTTCGTTAAAAATTAAAATTCTTGATTATTTTTACTTTTGGTGTTATGATTACATTTTAGATTTATTTTAATTTTTTTAATAACGTTAACATGATTATACTTAATTATGCTTATTCTATATTCTATGTTCTATATTGATTTAAAAAATAGTGACTCTTTATTTGTATAAATCGATTTTATATAATTATTAGTCATATACTTAAATATAATAATAATCTTTTATGTCCTATGTTTTTATTTATTAATTAATCTAATTTTTTTTATGATTCTATAATTATTTTTTGTTGTTGTCTATTTTTATAAATTTTCGTTTTCAATCTTAACTTTTTTTTTAAATAAAGCTCAATTTAAAAAAAAATCTTAAAATAATATGAGAAAACAATAATATTGGTTATTTATAAAATTAAAATTTTATATAAAATTATTATAAAAATGATTTAATCACACTGTAAAATTTTATTTAATCACACTGTAAAATGTTATAAAAAGATAATTTAATTACACTGGATAATCTTTTTTTATTATTATTATTAATGAATACAAATGAATTTAATAAATGCTGTTTCAAAACTCAAAAAAAAAAAAAAAATTGTTTTTAATCAGTTTTTTGAAAATTAATTAAATAATGACTTGTAAAAAAAATTATAATATTTTCAATAAATATTACTGAATTAAGAATATATTTTTACATGAAAAAATTATATGTCAAATATGCTAAATATAAATGATTAATAAAAATTAAAAAAAAAAAAAAGATTTTTCTATATTTTGCCAAAAAAATGTGAAATAAACTAACTTTTTTTTTTAATTTTTTAATATTTAATTTATCATAAAGTTTATTCTTAAAAATAAATTATATGTTGCATAAAATTTATTCAATTTTAAAAATAATGTTTTTAATTAATATAAAACTAATAAAATTATTTTTTTTAAAAAAAAAAAGGTAAATATTTATGGTTTTTTTAATCACCAATTTCATTAATTTAAACTTAATTATTATATTTTATTAAAATATCTTGACATATATTTACTCTAATAAAGAAAAGTCACATACACCAAACCATTTTTACGACAAATAATTTTATTTGTTTGTCGTTAAATTATAGCCAACCAAATAATGTTATTAACTTTTTAACTTAAATTTCATGTTTATACAAAATTATAAAAGAACAAAATTATCATGAGTATCTTTTTTTTTTGCTAAACAGATTGATAAAAGATCAACAAAAGATTTTTTTTTTCTTAGAATAATGAAAATTCCGATCTCTTTTAAATTTTGATTTACAAAATGAATTTCAGTGGAAATTTATTTTATTCTTTACTTTTTATTATACCAGTATTCCAGAGCTTAGGTTATTGTTGCGACCTTTTGCAGGACAGATATAGTTCTCACGAGATTCAGTTGAAAAATTCTCTTCATATATCAATTAATGTGCCTACAAATATTCCATTAAATGTTCGAGAATATTGGATGAAGCAAGGTATCATTCAAATTTCCATTATACGTTCAATCAACCCACTCGATCTCATAATCATCTACAGTATTTTAAATTATTCAGCTGTAGACCATCTAAATCGTCACTTGGGTCCACGTGGAAAGTTCCCATTCGCAAGCGTGATCGTGAACCATACCTTAACCTCTCGAAAAAACCAATATGGAACTCCAATTTGCTATGGCTACAACAAAGTTTCCAATGACTATGATCCAACAGCACATGGTGAAATTGTCGCCATTCGGAATTGCACTAGTCTTACCAAAAATATGAACGCCGTTAGTGGTTTATCATTGTATACTACCGCTGAGCCGTGCCCGATGTGTACATCGGCTATTATTTGGAGTGATATTGGAGAAATTATTTTCGGGACGAGTATTAGACAGTTGATTAAATATAATTGGGCACAGATTGACATTTCTGCTAAGGAGTTTTTAAAAATTCCACTGGTGAATAAGGAAAAAAGAACCAAAATTATTGGTGGAGTTTTGAAGAATGAGACGGATACGTTGTTTGAATGGCAGTTTACCAAAAAGAAAGTGGTGGATGAGGTATGTTCTGTGAAGTATTGAAATAACATAGCAATCCATCTAATTTAAGATTTCTCATTTGAAACCAAAGTCAAACAACTTACCCATTCCCGAATATTGCTTAGTAAATAAATTATTTTCAATTTTTCCTAAATTTTTTTTCTAGTGGTAATTTTGCAAAAATCTTCACTTTAAAATATCTATTAACACAAAATATAATTACAAAGAGAAATATAAAATATATATTTTATAAAATATCCCAATTTTGTTTGATTTTTTAAAAGTGAAATGCCTTGAAACTTGAGTCTCTTTATTCAAGGTTTTATCCACTCAATCCATCAAAGCTAGATGTTATTTAACGGATCCAGCCTACTTCTTTGAAGAATTCCCAAAGCTTACACGCTTTGTTCACATCAATCCTCACAGTCTTTTGTGCATCAACCTTTCGAAATGGTAAACCAGCTTCGCAATATTCCTTAGCAGCAGACAGGATTGCCAATTTGGCATTAAGATACTGTAGGGGAGTCATTCGTAATATTGAAGCTGCTTTAGCCTCGAGTCGATGCAATAAGTTTACGTGTGGCTGGCCTTTGAGATTAGCTGGATAACCTTTCCAAGTTATTTTAGGCTTTTTAATAATATCTAGCATCTTTTTATCCAAATATAAGTCCCCAAGAGCATCAGTTAATTCCATAATCGACATAGAAGGTGGTGGTGGTTTAGTCTTGTCTACTACGGTTTCAAAGAAAGAACCTTCTCGTGAAGACTTGGTTCGCCTAAAAGGGAGATTGGACTCCCAAAGTAATCGTGGGTTCTTTGTGTAGATATCAAAGACATTACAGGTAAAGCTAATACTATCATTCTCAAAATCCTCTTTAGCATATGATTTTTGAGGATTTGGATTTTTACGAGGTGGTTTCCGACGTGCAGGATTACTTCCCTCCGATTTTATGATAGGAATAGAGCTAGAGGATTCAGCCAATAGATTTAAAGAAGCTTGGGACATTTTCTCAGTATTGATTGAAGCCTGTTCTGCTAAACGCAAAAGATCCTCAGGAGCCTCAGAAAGTTTCCAACGAAATTTCGGTTTTTGTGATATTTGTATGGGAGTAATATTTTTTTCGTGAGTAATTTCTGGGGATGACTCGACAATCTTTTCACTTATATAACCCCCTTCAATAATTTGCGAGTGTTCTGGTGACCCGTCCGTCTCATCTTCACTTGGTGATGGTGTATATTCATGTGGGTCCCTTCGATGTTTAGACGACAAAGAATCACGTGGCATAGCGAGTAATGCATCCATAAAAATTTCCTCTGGTAATGAAGGTGACTCTTGGTCAATAGAGGACTCAGGTGTCAAAGTACCACTTGACGAGGAAGCAGAAAAAAGGCTTTTTTCTTATCAAATAAATATGAAGCTCAATTTAGAATTTCTTAAAAATATGCCAGGGCAGTGTTTATTGAAAAAATAATCAATACGAACCTTGAGAGTAGTTTTCTGTCATATTTATTTGTAATAAATATATTCAGCAAGGGTGAATTTTTTGAAGCGGAAGAGTCAAAGATAACTTACACAGGAATATTATGTTGATTTATATTATACCAGAGTAAATTTATCTTTTCATAATCAGCTTTATGATCCCCTTGATGATATTATCTTTTGTCATCCAATACAAGGAAATTTGTTCTTTATCAGAATAGAGAATTAGTATCGTGTGAATACCGAAAATTCATTATGTCTTTAGGCGTGAAGAGGGCACAAAAAGTTTTAATGCAGCATTAAATATAAAGTTTTTTAGCGAGGAATTGCCTCGTAAATAGACAAAAAAATTTCCCGTATCAAATTTTGATACTATAATAATTTAAAACCTAAAAACCTTTAAAGTGCACGAAAATAAGATTTGAAAATAGGTTTTGCTTCTCTTAAATCTAAAATCTCAAAAAGGTTTTCAAGAATGGATTTCAAAATGAACTCCTTTTGCGTGCAGCTCCTGGTTTATTTTAAAAAATCTTGCGACATCTTTGAGTAAATGTTATTTCCTCCATTGGGCTACAAGATATTTTCTTTGCCCAATTTTAAAGAATAATTGAATTCAAAATTATTTTTGTGTATCATCACTCTGTATTGAATTTTAAATCACGTTATGAATGATATGTAACATTAGGGAAACATTTTACTTTGTAACTACACGATTGTATTTTAAGTCTCAATTATTAATGCACTGGACAAAATATTTTCTTTGTTCAAGATTTCGGATTTCCCAACTACATTGTGATACACTAATTTCATAAGACACCAAATTAGTGAATGAAAAAAATTCAAATTCTGACAAATTATTTGTTTATGGGTTAGTTGATTAGATGCATTGATTCCCGAATTCGCATTTAATAATTGAAACTTGCAAATTTAAAATGATTTTTCTTGTTGAGTTTCTCCAAATCAGATACCATCTAAATTTATATCGTTCATCCAATATTGACTATAAGTCTTTAATAACTAGTTAGCTATGTTTAAAATATATTTTAAGGTTATCTTCAAGCCCAGATGGACTGAAATTTTGCTTCAAATTCCTCCCTTACAAGTTTAAATCCTTTCAAGACATTCTCATCGACACCATCCAAGGTATTCAGTGATACACAAATTGCGTTCAAGATGTATGAAAAATCTTTCAAAAATTTCCAAATTTCGCCACCTCTGATCCCGTTTGCCTCGATCAGTGCCTTTTGCTGGCCATGTAAGAAAAAATCAAAAAGATACGCGTTAAGGTAACGGTCAGTATCTATAAAGGGGACACTACGAGCTTCCAGGAAAATAGAACTACGCAAATGAGAGGTCAGATCATAAATGTTCCTAAACAGATCCCCTTGGCCACTGCAAATTGCCATAAATGAGGAGCGAGCGACATAGGGAACACATGTGGACTTAAGTTGACTTAATAATTCCCCATTGAGATCGATATATTCAAAAGGAAATCGCATATTTGATAACGGGAGTTTATCGTCTAATTCGATGATATTCTGAGCAAAAGTAATCACATATGTGGAATAAATCTTGATGACTCGATCATTATGCATATCCAAGATTTGCTGTACTGACGTTGGAATTGGATCAAGCACAATTCTTGAAGGATATTTTTTTCTTAATGTTGAAATCCATGCTTTCCCTAGACGTCGTATTGGGATAATATTAAAAAGATTCGAGAGTACAAGCATAAGCATGTCCATCACGTCTTTTGAGTTCGTTTCCACGTCTCTGCATATTTTGTGCCATACTCCGTGCTTGTAAAGAACGACAAAGGCAAAGTTACTAGGCTCAGTATAATGTAAATGAGTGACTGCCCCAGCCAAGTTCAGCAATTGGCCGTTTTTATCGAGCAAATTCTCTCGCATTAAATATTGAATAGAAAAAATAAGATGGTGTTTAATCTGATCTGAGAGATGTTCCCGACCTAAACAGAAAAATGTCTGTCCAAGTAACCCTTTAATTGCTTCCTCAGCATTGATAAGATTCTTCGTCTGCGTAAGTAATAGAAAAGAACGAAGCGCTAAAGTTGTTGTCATAGGGAAGCTCCCATTAAGTTTAGGCAAATCGGAAATAAGCAGTCGTGAAATCTTAGTCCAAGTAAGCCCAAAAAATATAACATTTCCCACAAGATCGAAGCCTCGACGACCACTTCTTCCAGCCATTTGTCTGGAGAAAAACAATAAAAGATACGATTAACAAACAATAAACAAGGTCTCAAACATCATAAATAGAGCCTGACAAATACTTGCCTATAATTAAGTGCCGTTAAAAAAACTGAATCGCCACAAAAGACGACAGTTTTACATGGCATATTTATACCTAAGGAACAAAATGACGAAATTGTCAAGATTTAATAAATTCAACTTAAGAAACCTTAAAAATCAATCTGCATTACTTGAACTGTAAAACAGCATAAAATTAATCAAATACCTAACGCAAGCGTTCCAGTTGCTATTACAATACGAACATACTTTTGGCGGAATAAAATCTCGACTGCTTGAAGGTATTTTTTTGGCATGCCTCCATGATGTACGGCTATACCCCTTTCTAAGGCTCTCAAAAGGAAAATGTTATTTCCTTTCATTTGCTTTTGAGAATACTTTAGTAAAGCTTCCAATTCTTGTTTGGAGACATTGGATTGTATGTGGGCAAAAGTAAATCTTGGATCATGCTTCTCCCAATCAAAAATTTCTGGTGAATCTTCAGGAATAGAGGTTTCGTTGTCGTCCCAATTATCACTTTTGCCTCGACCTACTTTTTTCTTCCCTTCTGATCCCTTTTTTGTCATCTTTTCTTTTGCGTTCGTTCGAGCTATAGCCTCTCGCTTTCGTTTCTGGTAATCCATATCGTTCTCCCGTGTCTGGGTCTCATATAATTCTAATTTCTCAAGTATTTTTGATGCGAGGTGAATACACCCATGCCGATCAAAATGAAAAAAAATAGCCGGAAGTTTATTCTGACTGTTGAGCTCAGAGGCTAAGTGAATAATTGAGCATTCGAGAAAATTATTGTCATAAACATTGTGTTTGGCATCAAAATCTTTTTCCTGAATCGCGCTAGCTTCTAATTTTGAAAATTGTTCATTGATTGGAGATTTAAAATCGTTAATAATTTGTTTGACCGCTGGGATTGTTGAGTCTTCAATGGCCCAAAGTCGAAAATATTCCTTAATCTCCTTCTCATATTCGTTTGTGTCCGCCTTTCTAATTGGAATCATTTTTCGAAACCAATTATCTGGATTTAGTCGGTTCAGAATTTTACTCTCATTTTTTCCAGATATTTGCCTCATTTTGTCGTATAAATTAAGACATTCATCTGGCAGAATCTTCATGTCTTTTGGGAATCCCTTCTTTCGCAACATAATTGGTGACAAGGCAGAACATGGATGCACCCGAACAAAAGAATTGGCTACTTCTGGACCAACAGTGGTAAAAGTAGGAAATGGTAAGGAAGGAATATAAGCAAACTTCACTAGCTCCGAGTACCTCTTGTCAGTTTGTATTAGATGCATTTTTTTCCCTCTCAACTTTTGTGCCTTTTCGATCCAACTACTAAACTCTTCTGGATTACCAACTGTTGCAGAGAGTGCAAGGATTGGGCATTGAGCAACAAGCAAAAGATGTTCCCAAACAATTCCATTATCAGCTTCCCCTATCGAGTGAATTTCATCAAAGATAATTCGCCGAATTTTTGGTACCCAGTCATCTGACCGAATTGGCGATAACATGAGGATTTCAAGCATCTCGGGCACAGTTATAAGAATTTGGCAACAATCGTGATTTTCACGGTATTCACGAGTGTAAATTCCCCAATGTGACATTCCAGAATTTTCCGGGTAGTTTTTCTTGAATCTTCCGTAGACCTCAGCAGTAATCTGATTGACAAGTGGTTTTGTAGGCGCCACATATACAATTATTCCTGGGAATTCCAAACGAAATAAGAACATCAAAGTTGGCAATTTAAAGTAAATTTGAAATTTATTAATTTACATTTGAAACCGACCATCATCATCCTCTCTAAGAACCTGCTCCATTGCATAAAACGCTATGAATGTTTTGCCTGACGACGTCGGACAACAGACTAAAGCGGATTCCTTTCGATCAATAACATTCAATACTTCCACCTGCCAATCGTCAGGTTTAAATGTTTTAACTCTTGAGTCATATACCGAGTTTGTATCATGATCCATGGAGTGACCACCATATTTCAACTGAAAACGCGCATCTGACAGGTTAACCGAAAGTTTAATTGATTTCAAAGGAAACTGAAATGAATATGGAGTTGAAGAATTGCTATTGATGGTACGGAATTCCCGAATTTTCAATGCGGAATTTTCTAGGCCAAGTCGAACCAAAACCTAGTTTTTAATGAAAATATATTATTATATATCGATAAATATCTTCAACGCTTGATATTTACCTCATCCAAAATTTCAACAACTTGGCTTGTTAAAATTTCTGAAAATTTGTAGAATATATTAAACACTTGACGATATATATCTATAGCCTTAGAAAAGTCTGGATTATTTCCATTTGTCTTCATTTCTTCGGCCCACAATTGAAGTTGTAACTGCAAATCTAAAAGCTGTGCGCCCATCATGGTTGGTGGATGCTTCAACTTCCCAGAGGATCTTATGAACTCTGATAGCCTATTTAATTTGCTTTTGGTAGTTTTTAGAGTTGAAATTTCTTGGTTAAACTTTTCCATATTTCTTCGAGACTCGGCTTCAGCATTCTCAAGTTCCTTTTTCTTTTTTTCATCACGGATGGCTTGTGCCTTTTCACTTACTTTGCTTGCTTTTCTAGCTTCTTTTTCTTTCTTTTTTGCCTGTTTTTCAATAACTTTTGTTTCTTTCATGAGGGTTTGGGGGCTCCTAGTTTCACTTGCGTTGCTTACTAATTTCTTCTTGGAAATACTCCGATCAGTTATGATGAGTTGATTATGCTTGCTCCCCAATGAATCACTGTATCTTTGCATGAAATATATGTACTTTTGGGTGCTTCTCTGTTTGAATTTACGAGCCGATGCTTCATCCCAAGGTTTGCCCTTAGAAAAGGCTTTCTTTTCCAAAGGTTTGAGAATGTGCCAATGATAAATTTCAAGAAATTTGAAGTTCCCTTCCAAACCATATAGTCCATAGTCAATATTTTCAACCTTTTCAGGTGCTTTCCTAAGATTCAGATTCATATCACCGAGATATTTATCAAAGAATGGAAATTGAAACGAGAGAAGGGAAATTTCATCTGTAGGATTGATTATTTGGGCCGCTGATTTAATGATTGCCAATGGTTCTTTGATATCATCTGTACTTTGGGAGGACATGGAATTATACGATTGAGACAGGCTTTTAACCATGTTCAACATTAATTTAGCAATTCTTTCAACTTCTACCGGAAAAACAAGATCGCAATCGGATAAAGCGCAAAGAATTCCAAACAGTCTGGTATCAATGAAGTCACCTATGTTACATTCCAACTGCAATGAATTCACCACATGTCTCCAATCTTTACCTATCAACAAGTGAGCACATTCTTTGTAAAACTCTTCTAAGAAGCTGATAATTATGGGTGAAGTAGAATTTAAGGCCTTTTGAGCGCGTAATTGAAGTGGTAGGTAATCCAAAAGCACGGCATGGTAAACAAAGATTTCGATGATTTTCTGAGGAAACTGCTGCTTTCGAACAATCGGGATCATTGAAAGAATTATGAAAAACATTCTTTGATTGCCCTTACGTAGCACTTGCTTATAGGATTCATTGGTCAATAACTTAGTAACAAGATCCTCTGAGTCCAGGTTTGATGCATGGACTGAAAAATCCTTGCACCAAATTTCCAAAAACTTGGTCATTTCATCTACAAATCTTGGATTTTTAATCATATTACCAATCCTGTCAAAAACAAAGGCAAAAACCCGAGAGTCTTGGAAACGTATGCTCGGAATCAAAGCAATCGATATGTCTTTCCTTATACAAAAGAACATGAACGCCTGACAGAAGCAACCCAGCCTTACTGAGATATTTTTAATACTATTGGATAAAATTGTATCCTCTGTAAGTAACGATTCTGATGAATAAGAATTTTCTGTCGTTCCATCGCCCAACAAAACAAACAGTGGTTGCCATGCATCGAGATATTCCTGCCACTCTGTACCCCACCAATTATCAAATTGGAGCAGTTCAATAAGCTTGGCTTTTTCCTTTAAATGCTCTATTATAGCGTGTCTAAGCACTAGGAGTTTTGAATTCTCAGCCCATATAACTTTATGTGCTTCGAAAAAGACAAGGTTAAAGTTGCAGCTACGGTCCAACAGATTTTTAAGGAATGTCTCAAAAAGAAAAGTGAGCGCAAGGAATTGGCCACCACCCATTGGGTCAGTAACATTGAGCCAGTGAGTTTTGGGATCCAAAAAGAAGCTAAATAACAAGCTATCTCCATCGATTATAAATAGCTCACGACCGCCAAAGTCACCCACAAGATCAATATAACGAGGGTTTACGTTGCTGTACCATTTATTCAATCGATCACTAAAGGAATTTGCCTCTTGATCTTGCTCTGGCTCTTGCTGTTGCATATTGTAATAACTCTGAAACACAGCTTCTTGTATTGGCTTTGGGCTTGCACTCGAGGGAATCTCCTTTGGTAGCCATAAATGCTTAATAATACATACTATTAAATATAAGAATACCTGTTTTTTTCACATGCACGAATAGGTTTTAGTATAAAATATGTTTTTTCATTATGCTTTATGTTTTATGATAAACGCGAGTCATGTGTTTTCTATATGTAATCAATCATTCAAACTGAGGTTTAAGCTATTTTATTTAATAGTTTACAAATTTTATAAAACTATTAAAGTAATTTATAAATTTTACAAAATCATTAAATAATCTAAAATATTATTATTTATTAACAACTTATTATTTTATTTTATTTAAATAATGTATATTTTTTATTTTTTTATTTTTAACCAAGTTTTTTATTAAACTAGCAAATAAACTGCCAAATTTTTTAATTTAAATTTTAAAAAAATATTATATTAAACTTGTTTTTAACAACCAAAAAAATAATATAATTATTAAACAACTAATAATTCTATTAACTAAGTTAAATTTTGTATTTAAATCTAAATTAATTATTTAAACATATGTTAAAACAATATTAAATTAATAAATTTATTTTTTATAATAAATTTATTATTAATTTTTTTTTATTGCTTTATAAATACAACTCAATTATTATTTAATACAATACAACTGTTTAGAATTCTAAATTAAACATAATTTACATATTTTCTATATATAATTAACCACTTAGCCAATTAAAACAATATTATACAATTATATTAACAAAAACATTACTATTAATACTAATAAAACACAAATAATCAATCTTAAAACCAAAATTTAACAATTTAACTTTTTACTATTCTTAACAAATATGTTACTTTTTTTTAAAAAAAATTCAAAAACTTTTAAACAAAAATTGGTTTTAATTTAATATTAAAAAATAAATTACTTTTTTCTATTTTTGTTCAAAGTTTTAAATTAGATAACCAAATTTTATTTCTGTAATTACTGATTAAACTATGTATAAAATTCATTAAATAAGAAATGACCAACTTAATTTCTTTAAAAACAAATATGATCTTAGTTAACTAAAACTTAAACATAAAGTTTTTACTAAAATTAAATATAAATTAATATTAAAAATATTAAAATACAAAAACTAAAAAACAAAAAATAATAACAATTATACAATAATTAAAGACATTTAAAGTTTAGAATAGTCAATTAACAAATTTTTATAAATAAAAAAATCTAAACTACAAACAAAATTATAATCAAAAAATTTTATTTTATCATAATATAAATATAGTAATATTTATATAAAGTTTTTTTCTAATTATAATAAACAATCTTTTGCATAAAACTTTTATTATATATGTATACAAACTTATTATAAAGTTGTTAATATATTTAATAATTATATGTAAATTAGAATATCAAATTAAAACAGTAATCTTTTATTTAATATTATTAATATATAAAAAATTTATAACATTAATTCTAAAATCTACTTTTTATAAAATATATTAAACTATATTGTTTATTAATCCAATAAAGATATATATATTTTTAAAAATAATTTTATTATTACAACTACAATTTTTTTTTAAATATTAACTAATAATATTATATTAAAAAAAAGTTTAATCTGTTAATATATTAATATACTTATTATTTAAAATATTAAAATATTTTTTTATTTTTAATTATTTTACAAAAATATTCTTATTATAAATAATATTAACAATATAATAATATTTTATTCAATATTTATTATAAAAATTTGATATAACTATTTTCAATTTAGCTTAATAAATATTTAAAGTAATTTGACTATTTATATAAATTATAATACTAGTAAATATTATAACATAAAATAAACTAAATTTTTGAATAATTTATTTACAAAAATTGTAATCTTAAACAAATAAATATTTCTTAAATCAAAATATATTTTTCAAATTTAATATATTTATTTTGAATAACAAACTAGATATTTATAAACAATTTTTAGTTAGATTATTAACAATAATAAATATTTATTATTATTAAGTATTTTTTTATTTTTAAGTTTAATTCTTAAAAAAAATTTTGGTTTTATTAAAATTAATTGATATATTTTTACAATATTAATAAAAATTTTTTTTTTTCTATGTTCAAAATTTCCCAAAGTATTTTTTTTCAAAAAAAAGGTTTTTTATAGTCTAGTTAAAAGTTTTTGTTGATAATATCAAGCATTTTAATAATAAAAAAATATTTTTTAGGTCAAATTTGGTTTTGAAAATAGTATTTATTCAGATATAAATAATAAGTTTAGTAATAATAAAAGTGATAATATTTTAATAAATGCTAATAATAGTTTTTTTTTGGTTCAACAATAATAACTTTTAAAACTAAAAAAGTTAATACTAGTTTAAAGTATAATTTTTTTATTGATTTAATTAACTATGATATAAATAAAAATAAAAAACTCTTTTTTTTTTTTAATATTTCTTTAAACAAAAAATAGATTGATCTTAAAATAATGAAAACTTAAGTTAAAATAACTATTAAAAATTTTTTTGCTTTGAATATCAATTTATTAACAATTAAAAATAAATTAACAATAACAAAAATACAGATCATTAAAAAAATTTTCTCAAAAATAAATGATTTTGAGAGAATTATTACTTTTTTAATATTTAAAAAGATTATTAAATTTAAATTTACATCTGAAAAAAATATAAAACAAGCAATTTTATTAACAAATAATAACAAAATTATAGTAAATAGTAATAATAAAAAATAAAAAATTTATATAAATATGTTTAAAAAAAAGATTATCTTAACTTTATTTAAATTTGGCTAAATTGTATTAATCTAATTATAACTTATTAATTTATGACAAAAAATTATAATAGAATTTACTAAATTAAATCAGATAAATAATTTTATAGTAAAATAATATGTTTTAATTAAAAAAGACATAGTATATATAACCAAAACTATTTTAAATCAAATTATTTAAATATTCAAATATTAATTTAAATTATTATTATTTATTTTGCTTATAAAAACTATAGTTTATAATTTAAGTAATTTATTAAATAGAATAGATAAAAAACCTTGTGTAATTAATTAGTTTTGGTCATTAATTCTATGTTATACTATGTAACAATAAGTTTTAAATTAGAAAAAAAACTCGAAATATGCTTTTTATATTATTTTAATCTTTAATAATATCAAATTCTTATAGGTTAAATCGAATTTGGTTTGCTATAATAAATGTAATTACTTTGATTACTTAGCTTTAGAATATAATTAGATTAACACTTTTCAATTTCTAATGCAAAAACCAAACAAATTATCAATTTTTAAGAAAAAACATATATAATTTGTCTAATTTTATATTAAAAAACAAGTTTTTGTCTTTTGTTTACTAACTTTTAGTGATTTGTTTTAAGCTTAAGTAGTTGGCAACAATACAATTTACTTTTTATTAAGTGTAAATTTTCATGATAATACTAGTTTTAATATTTAGTTAGTTTTGTTTCTTCTATTTTTTTATTTTTAAATTTTTAATTATATATACTTGAACAGTTATTAGAACTATTAAATAATCAAATTTTCAAAGTTTTTACCAAATTAAATATTTTAATTAAGTTTTCAATGTTTTTAGTCTCTTAATCTTAATTTTTTTAAATTTACTTATTAGTAATATAATTAGTCTTAAAATAAGTTTATTAAATACATTTTTTCTACTTATTAGTCCAATAGTTGGCAATATTTTATAGTTTTCTTTAAATAACAATAAGTTTTTACAACTAAAATTAGAATCTAAAATTTAAATTATTAGCTTTAAATAGTTTTGTTAGTATGATTTTAGCTTAGTTAAATCTATTGGTTTTTAATAATGATTTTTTAATTTTTAATTTTTTTTAATAACTGGTTATATTTAAAAAATTGCTATGTATAATGTTTGTAAGATTAATAATTCTGTTAAATTAGCAAATATGATTTGTTGACACAAAAAAATACTATATTTAATTTTAATACTTTTAGAAACTAAGTTATAGGCCAAGTTTGATCATAAATTGTAAATAAGTTTAATAATATTAATTTTAATTATATAAGCTTTGATATTATAATTATATTAAACAATGATTTAATTATGCATATATACAAAGTCTTAAAAATAACTAATTAATTTTTATGTATTTTTTTAGAAGATATTTGTTAATTTTTACTTTAAATTTATATGTTAAAATCATATTAAATAAATAGTTGCTTTATACTAATAAAATCAATTTTTTAATTATTATTGCTATAAAAAATAGCTTTTTTGTAATTTTAAATAAAAATTTTAATAAAAATAGTACTGACCATAATACAAGTTTCAAAAAGCTTAAAATTTTGAATTTATTTGATTTTCTAATGAATTCTTTTTTTTGTAGTTATTTTATATAATTGAATTTTAAAAAAGTTAAGAAATATATAAACTTTATTTTAGTAAATAAAAACTTTTATAATTTTTTAATTAAGCATAGCATTTATTAACTTAATAAATTTTTTGTATTTAATTATAGTACTGTATTTGTAAAAATGAGTTTAAAGAATTTGATTAATTTTTAATTGAATTTTATATATAAATAAACAAATAAAAATAGGTAAAAATATTAAATTAATAGTATTAATAGCAAGATTTAAAACAGTTTTAAGGTTTTTTTTGGGTTTTGTATTATAAAATATATATATTTTTAATAGATATAAAGTTACAGATAATATTAATAATATATGGTTTTTATTATTACTAATAATTTTTTTGTTATTAATAAAATACTTTTAAAAACTTGATATAAAATAAAAAATATAATTAAAAATGCTACTTTTTTCAAATTTTATAAGTTGGAGTTACTTGTTTTTAAGATTTTGTATTTATTTAAGTCTAATAAAAATAGGCAGTCTTAAGTTGTTACTAAAAAATTAAACAAAGTTAAATATTATAAAGACTATAAAATTTTAAGAGTTTTTTAATAATAATCTTAACAATATTAAAGTTAAATATGTTGTCTTAATTTAGGAAAATTTATTATGATTTCAAAATATTTAAAGCTAAATCTGCTAAAAACAATTATATCTTTAATATAATTATAAAATAAATAAACAACTTTGCCAACAATAAAAAGTAAATAATTTGTAATATTTTAGAATATCTATTTAAAAAAATTATGTTAAATTACTTGATAAAAAACAAAAAACTTATTTTAGAATCTGATTTGATTAAATACAAAATAGATTTTATTATAAAAGAATAGACTAAAAAGCATATGGTTAAAAAAATAACTTTTTTAATTTGATATTACCAATAAAAATCTCTTATTTATATTTAAAATAATGCTTTTTTTAGTATTATAAAGAGAATTAATTTAAAAAAATTTAGAAAAATAATTGAGTTTCTTTTAAATAACAAAGCAATTAAACTTTCTGAAATTTTTAATAAATTGTAAAAACATAATAATTTTTTTATGTAAAACATGCTTTTTATATTAATTAATAAGTATTTAATATTAGAAATGGTTTTTGATACATAGAAAAAAGTTAGATTTTGATAATTCTAAAGTTCTATAAATAAAAAAAGATTTGAATTAATATTTATTCTATTGTCTTGATAAAAACTATAAGAAAAATTTTCTTCAAAATATTAATAGATTATATTTTAAGTATATATAATAAGTATAATGTTTTAAAAAAAAATAATTTTTTGGTTTTAACAAGTATTTTAACTTTTTGTTGTAGACTTAACAATTGAGAATATTTTGAAAAAAAACAAAAAAATTTGATTAATATATTAAAACATAAAAAAAACTTATAATTTAATGAACTGACTATATTTATAAAAAAGCTTGTTGAGAATAAAAATGTGCTTAAAGTTTATTAAATTTTTTGGTTATATTCACAATAGTTGTACCAACAGAATAATAATAAATTTTGGTTTAATTAATAAATATGCAGTTTATAATAACCTAAATTAAGACAAGATGTTTTTTTTTATGTGAAGAATTTTTTATAATCTACTTCTATATAAAATCTGAAAGCATAAAACTTTTTTTGATTATAAAATTGATTCTAAATATGTGATTAAGACTGATAAAATAAAATTTAGTGTAAAATTTATATTATTTTTGGCAACATATGTTTTTATCAACAATAGAATTTGGATTAAATATAGCTATTTAGCTATATAAAACATTTTAAATATTGTTAATGAATTTTTTGATATCAATAATGTGACTATTAATTTAAACAAAACTATTAATATACTTATTAATATAAAAACTTTAAAAATTAATCTGGTTGTTAATAATACTGCTTTCTTAACTATAAAATTTAATATGTCTTATAAATATCTAAAAATTTATATATATTTTTAATGAATTTTTTAGTACTTAACTTAAAAAAAACCAGTTTTAATGTAAAATTTTTTTGGTAATGGTTTTTTAAAAAACAATTTTAGATAAATAATTTGTGTATTTAATTTTTATTCTGTATTTTATTTTGTGCTATAGAATATAATTTAGTTTTGTTAAAAGTTTATATGCTAAATAAAACCTAATATTTAAATAAAATTTGAAGTTTAAAGCTGGCTAATTAAAAATTTTTTCAAGTAACATAATGTATTATTTTTTATTTTACAATCTAAAATTTTTCAATCAAGCTTAAATTAAGAATAAGATAACTTTTGCTGTTTATTTTATTAATATTAATAATATTCTAAAGAATTTTTTAAACATAAAACTATAAATTTGCAAATTATTATTTGAATATTATATAGTTTGCTTTTATTTTTTGTCAAATTATTGATTAATTTTTTGAACAATTTTTTGACAAATATTATTAATTTTTTTTTGGTTTATATGTTGTTATTTTTTATTTGTATTCTTAATGTTTTTAAATATTATTATAGTTCTTTTGTTTTAAATATTTTGGATATTACTAAGTATTTTAAGATTATTAAATATTTAAAGTATTTTAAAATAATTTTTACTAGACAATTTTTAAATAGTTATAAGAAATGTTTTTTTTAAAAGAATTTTTAACATTAAAAACATTTGAATTTAAGAAGTTCTATTCTTTTTGGGTTTTTTTAATGTTTAAGTTTATACTTTTAGAAAGTTTTATAAATTTTGGCTTATTTTTTTAGGTTTTTTTTGGTTAATGTATTGAGTTTGCTAGGTTTTTTTGGTATTAAGTCTATCTTAAAATTTAATAACTTGAGTGTTTTATTAGTTTTTACAAATAGTTTTGTCAATATTTTTAACTTATTTTTTGTTGCTAATAGTACTATAATATATTTTTTAATTTAAATTCAAGCATAAGTATATAAATAGATAGTTTTTTTCTTAATTTTGGCTAAATTAATAACTATTGTTTTAATTTTTAAGTATATTCCTTTTTTTTTTATGTAAAAATTTTTTAAACAGTATTACTAAAGGTTTTTGGTTTCTTTTCTTGAATATTGTTACTGTCTATTTGTTGTGAATTTACGTTTTTTGGAAGCTAGTAAATCTCTAATAACTGAATTTATTTTCAAATTATCTCTTTTAATTTAAACTGTTAAGCTTATAAATAGAATGGCCAATTCTGTACCAGTTACTTTATGTAGTTATATTATAGTAAATATTAACTCTTTCTCAGGAATTGCTTATTTGAAAGTTCACTAAAATGTGTAGTTACTTTGCTGTAAAAGTTAATTTTTTTACAAAAATCTCATCTGTAGACTACTTTAATAAATATAATAAAAAAATAAAAGAAAATAAAAGAAATATACAAGAAATAAAATATTGTCAAAAGAATAATTTTTTATCCAGGTCTGAAATTACTAATAGTTTATTGAAATTGGTAACTAATTAATTTCAAAATATTAGTTGAATTTTGAGAATTGCAAGTATAATAATTAAAAATTTTAGATTTTTGAATGTTTGATTTTTATTTGATTTGTAAAAATAATTCTAAAAAAAATAAATCTAAAATAAGATATCTATAGTAAGATATATTTTCTTGAAGAGAGAAATTTTTCTTTTATACAACTTGTTGTAATATTAGTCTATGAACTTAAACTTTCTTTTTTGCTATAATTTTAATGAACTAAAGATACATTTCAGTAAACTACAAGTTATTTCAATAAACTATTAATTATTTTGGAGAATTATTTATTATTTCAGCAAATTTTTACAAATTTTGACAAATTCTTAAATGTTAAATAATTTAGAGTATTGTGTAATTTGATCATCTTAATTTCTATAGTACAAATTGAGTTATTAATTAAATAATAATATTCAATAATTTGATTAACTAATAAGTGATAATTGAAGTAATAATAATATATGCTAGTTAATAATAAAAATTATAAGAATAATTTTATGTTAATTACTAGCTAAAATTCTACTGATAATAACAGTTAAATTGTTATTAATGCTTATTATTCTAAGCTGTAGTTATTAAAGCTCAATCTTAGAAATAGTTGTTAAATAAAATATTAATATATTGTCAATATTATTTATAATAGAAATTTGTCTGTTAAATAAATAAAAGTAAAAAGATATTTAAGAGTTTTAGTAATAAATATGCTAATATTTTAATAAATTTTACAACTTATTTTGGCTTGATATTTTCTATTAATATGTCTAAAACTATGTAATAACTAGTAAAAAAACTGTTTGGACAATATTTGTTATTTTGTTAAATTTTTGAGTAATTCTGTTTAATAAGTTTTA
The DNA here is from genome assembly GCA_016748015.1 of Geosiphon pyriformis. Lineage (NCBI taxonomy): Eukaryota > Fungi > Glomeromycota > Glomeromycetes > Archaeosporales > Geosiphonaceae > Geosiphon > Geosiphon pyriformis. Next base: position 448,798 of record JAAOMT010000009.1, read on the forward strand.
TAAAAAATAAGTTTTAGTATAGATATAATAAATTTTTTAAATATTAATAACATTAATTAAGAAATTATAGTCTTGGTTTAATATTCTAACTTATATATAGTAGTTAATTTTATTAGCAAATTTATAGTTAGTTTATATATCTATATTATAAAAATTTTATATTATAAACTACTAATAATTATTAGAAAAAAACTTTATAATAAATACTATTCTAGTGTTTTCTATATATATTATAATAAAGATAAATTTTTTAATTATATTTTTGCTTATTAAAAAAACTAATTAGTATAGTATAACTTTTTGGCTATATATTTATTTTAGTGGTATTTTTTGTTTATACTAATTTGTTTTTATTATTATTCTCTAAGACTTGGTTTTAAATGTTTTTAATATAATTTTGTATATGGTTTTATATAAAAATTTTGTGTTCAAATCTTGGATACCTAATATTAAAAATTTTTTTGATTGTATTTCAAGTAAAGTGGTTTTTTTGCTTAATATTAAAAAGAGTTATATAGTTTGCTTTAAAAAATAGTTTTGTTATTTGTTTTTTATTGCTGTAAATAATATAATAAGTATTGTAATTTTTGTATAATATAGTTTGAATTAACCAAATAGCTGATTATATGTAGTTAATATATAAGCTATATTTAATTTAAAACTCTAAATAGTTATATTGTATTAAATTATAATTAAATTGTACTCATTAAATAATAATAATAATAAAACTTAATACAAAACTTTTAAATTTTTAATTTATTATTATTATTATTATTATATAATAAAAAATTGATAAATTAAATATTAATATAAAAAAAATAACAATAAAAAAAATTGTTAAATCTGAATATAATATAAAATATTATTTTAAAGTTATATATTTTTTGGTTAATAAAATATTTGTTAAATATATTTAAAAAATTTAATAATATTTTTAATAAGAATTTTTCTAAATTTTATATATTAAAATTTTAATTTTAAACATATTTAAATTATTAAAATTAAGATTTAATAATTAACTTATTTTTAATAAATTATTAGTTATTTTTTGATAATATTAAGATTAAATTTGTTTTATTTAAAATAAAAAAATTATATTATATATCTATAAAATTAAAAAGTTAAAAATTAAGTTTGTTATTATTAAATAAATAAAAAATTTTACTGTTAATAAGAATTATAATATTAAAAATATATTAGAATAGTTATTTTACAAAGTAATTCTAAATTACTTGGTTGTAAAAAATAAGTTGGTTTTAAATTTTGTTGAAATCAAGTTAAAAATAAATATAATTATAAAAAATTAAACAAAAAAAAACAGTTTTGAATAATATTCTTAATTTGTAATATTATTAATATTTATTTTATATTAATGATAATATTTTTTTAATAATAATAAGCACAAAAAATTATAATTAAATATATAGTATAGTTAAAAAATTTTTAAATAAAAAAACTGTTAATTTATTTAATATTACCAATAAACTTTAAAAGTATTATAATAAATTTAGTCTAAAAATGTTTTTAAATCTATTAAATTCTATTTATTATATAATTTAATTTTTTATCTTTTGAAAAAAAGCTTTAAAATTTATAATTTCTAAATTTTATAAATAAAAAAAAGTTTTAATTAACAACAAACTAATTATTTTAATTAAAACTATTTAAAAAGTTTTTATAAAAATTTTTTTATAGATTTTTTTTGGTTTATAGCAAATTTAATGTTTTTTATAGTGATAATTTTTTTGTTTTAAAAAATATTTTAATTCAATTTTTTATTTTTGTAATAAGTTTAATAATAAAAAATATATTAAAAAAAAATTATAATTTTTAACTAGTTTTTTAAAATATGTAAAAAATTTACAATTTAATTAATTAATACTATTAATAAACAGTTTAACTAAAATTAAAATATGCAAAAAATTTAAAAATTTTTTTGTAATATTTATAATAATAAAATATAAATAAATATAAAATACATAATAGTCTGAATTAGTATAATTTTTTTTTCTATTACTTTAAAAAAAAATTTAATTATTTATAAATAAAAAACTTCTTTCTCTCCTACCTCTAAAAATCTTTAAAAAAGCACATTTTCTGAAAAAGAAGTTTTTTATTTTTATTTTTTTTTTTTTTGTTAGTTTTTTCAACATTTCTTTAAACAACAACCCCTTTGTCATGGATTTGAAGGCTGCTTTGAGCAGTGATATGTTGAAAAAAAAGGCACCTAAAGGTACTTTCTATGGTCCTGCTAGTGGTTTTTTTGCTCAGAAAAAAAAGATGGTTCTTGGCAATGTTAAACATTCTGATAATGAAAAAAATATCTCTTTGAGTAAATCTGAGTCTGATAATAGTGTGTACTCTGATGTGGATAGTCTGTCTGGTAATGATGAGAATGTTGGCATGACAGGTGTGTATAGAGAGTCTCTTTTGGGTTCAGCTGCAACCATTCTCAAGGTGAAACATGTAAATACTAGTACAATGTTTGGCTTTCTGTTTGGCTTTCCTGATTTCACTATAGATAATAATGAAATTGTGCTTCCCCCTCACTTGCCTATTTCTCTGGAAAAAAAGTGGATTGATCCAAAGATTATTAAGACTCTTGTAAAAGTGTCAGTTAAAAAGTTATTCACTTTAGATATTAATCTCTTAGCTGTGGAAGGAAAATCTGCAATGGCAAAAACTCAGTTAATTAGAAAATTTTTTTCACCAGTCAATGATTTCGGGAGGGCCATTACTCCTTTAAAATTTGAAGGAATCATCTGATCTACCTTTACTTCCAAAAAAAAATGAATATGGCTGCATCTTTGGCCAGGAAAAGAGAGATTGTCATAAACACTAATCTTAAGAAATCAAAAGTGCATTCAGATTGGGCCATAGTAATCAAAAAAATTCCCATGGATACACCTAAGGAAATGATCGTCACCGCAGTCGCCAAATTTGGTGATATTAAATCAATCAAGATTCAGTTAATTGGTATGTGGCGGAAGGCTGTGGTGGAATTCACTGATTTGAGTCAAGCCAATTTGTTAGCGTCAAGATGGTCATTCCTGATCAGGAAAGACTCAGTGCGTATGGCAAAAGCTGTGGGAAATCATAATATCTGGGCATCAAAAGACTGTTTTAGGACAATTTTGTTTACTTTGCCAGTGGAAACAACTGCACACAATCTTGGTACTCTTTTGGATGGGGCTGGCAATAAGACTTGTATCATCAATCAATTTTTGAACACTGGCAATAGGTTTTGTTGTGCTGTGATTGGCTTTGAATCTGAAAAGAATTTGGATTCAACATTTTGCACTGAACCTGTTTTTAGTGATGTGTGGCTCTTATAGGCTAGATTGGATTTGGTTTGGTATGGGAAATGTGGGTGTTTTAGGCATTCAGCTCTTGAGTGTGATGCTCCAATTGGTTCTATGTTATTGTTATCTTTGGTTAAGTCTTTTAAAAGTTTTGTTTCTGAGGAGAGGCATCTCCAGCTGGCCAAGTTATATAAAAAAAAAGAGGTTTTTATCTCCCACCCTGTTGCTTTTGGTGAAAAATTCTGGGCCCAAATGGTCTTAGCAGCTTCTTTTCTCTCTCATGGTTTTCCTGCTGGTCCCAGCTCAAATCTTCTTTCTTCTTCTTATCATGACATTGGTGATGTTTCTTCTTTGAATGAATGCTTGGCCTCATTGAAATGCTCACTTGAGCTTCTTTTTGACTGGGTGTCCACTATTGTTAGATGTCTTGATAGTACTGAATTGGTGTCTTTGGTGTCTTCCTCTTTTGTTTCTTCTCCTAATGCTTCTGTATCTTTGGCTTCGGGTTTAGGCTCAGATATGGTTTTGGATGGCACTTCAATACTGTCTGCTCCCTCTTCTTCTACTGTTGATGTTGATGTACATGTTCTCAGTTCTAGTAGCTCCAGAATTCCCACTGGCAAAGTGGGTGGCTTGGAGTCTAAGTTGGCATCTTTGGAGACTTCTATTGATTTAGTGTTAACACGTTTGGATGGCTTGTGCTCTAGTTTGAATGCTCCTTTGTATTCTCTTTCCAAATGAATAACCTAGTTTGGAAGTTCGCTATGTGTAATGTTCAGGGTCTCAATGTTCCAGCCAAATGGGCAGACATTGTTTGTTAACATGTAAGCTTTGGAAGTATGGTTTTTTTTGTTACTGAGATGAAGTTGAGGCCTTCCTCTGGACCATAGATCAAGGATGAATTTGAGGGGGTCCAGATTTTTACTTCTGGTTTGGATGTTGGTTATCTCAGTACTAGTGTTGCTGTGATTATAAACAATTCTTTGGCTCACCATGTTTCTAAGGTTGAGGTGGTCTCTGGTCATGTTATCTTGGTGCATCTTCTGTTCAAGAGCAAGCTTTCAGTGACTGTGCTTGGTTTGTATGCTGGTGCCTCTTCTAGCATTCGTTTTGGACAGGCATTTAAGGTTAATTCTCTTATTGCTAAGGCTGTTAATACCAGCAATTTTGTTGTTTTGAGTGAGGATTTTAATGAAAATGGGTCTGGGAAGAGCGTGAGTTTCAGGTTTTGTCTGGGTTTTGGTCTGGTCAATTCATTTGCCAGTCATCAGTTGGCATTGGCTCCTACGTGGTGCAACTTGAGAGGGATCAAAAAGACTATTGATTATATTTTAGTTAGTGAAAGTCTGTTATTCACTGTTGCTATGCATTGGGTTGAGTCAGTTTCAGATTTTTTTGACACGGATCATAGTGCTGTCATGGTGTTAGTAGGTCTGGGTGGGCTTTTGGATGTTCAATTAAATAGCTTGCACAGGCAGACTAACAAAGATTGTTAGAAGTTCAAGATTAAGGATGTAGATGTGTTCAAGTGGGATAAGTTTAGGGATTGTGTTTTGGTAAGGCTTTTGTTGGTCAAAGGCATCTTTGCTGATGTCAAAGCTGGTGGTAATTTGGATACTATGTGGGCAATTTTGGAAAAGGAGATGGTTGAGTCTGCTGATAAAATTTTTTCCAGACTGTGGTTTAGCAAATTTTATTGCTTTAGGAACAAACATTTTTCAAAGTTCTTTGGATTGGGGTTGCTCATTGTAAAGATTCTTGGTGTGGTCCACTCTGGCAACATGCTTGAAGTTGTCTGTCTCATAAAAAAATGGTCCACTTTGGATGAGGACAAAGCTTGCGCATTCTCTAATTTGGTTAGATTGGATGAGGATAGTGGGATTCTTCTTAAGCATCTGTTTTTGTTTTGCAAGGAATACAGAAAATCAAAAATGTTTGAATCGAGACTAGCTGAGGAGGCTTTTGTTAAAAAGGCTATAGAAAAATGCATGGAAAGTTTCACTTTCAATAAAAAGTGCATGATCAAAAGTATTTTGGATCGGCCTTTTTGCAAGGTGGTACTTGATCATTTGGTGGTTGATAAAAGCTTGGTTTTGGTATCTGCGGAGGTGAAGTCTAAAATAGATAAGATTATGGCAGGATAGACAAGGAAGCAAGTGATACCTATGGTGATGTCTGATCTTTGGGCTTGCCAATATGTGCTTTTAGATTATGTGTGGAACAATGCTTTTTCTGAGGTAATATGTGAAATCAGTTTGGATGAGCTGCTCTCAGTGGTTAATGATCTTCCTGATGACAAGGCTGCTGATTTGTCTGGCATTCCTAATGAATTGTGGAAACATAGTGGTGATATGGTATTGAGTTGCCTTCTGGAGCTGTTGAATACATGTGTAGTTGTTGGTAAGATGCCTACTTTGTGGAGGAGGGTGTGGTGTCAATGATTCTAAAGCCTTATGACTGGAATGGGATTCTTATAAACACTCAGTTTATTGTGTTAATTGAGACTGCTAGGAAGATTCTTTCTGACAAAATTTCGTTTGCTTGCAGCAAGTTTGGTGTTCTTTGTGGTAATAATTTCTCTGTTTTAAAGGGTACGTCTACATAGTCTTCAGTTTTTGCTGTCGGCTCAGTGGTTAAGAATGCTTTGGAGAAGAATTGTGAACTTTGGCTGGTGTTATAAGATATGTGTAAAGCATATGACTCAGTTGGGTGGCATCACTTGGAAGTGAGCTTGAAACACATTAAGATGTGCAGCAAATTTATTAGTTTCTTTAGAAACATACATAATGATAGAATTAATAGGGTTATGACAAATTTTGGTCTATTAGATGGTTATTGTGTACACGATAGTTTGGATCAAGGTGAGATCTTCTTCCCCCTTTTCTGGAAGATCTTTTATGATCCACTTTTGTGTAAGGTTAAAAGACATGAACATTTGTGTAGATACAGAATTGATACTAATTTTGTGGTAAAAACTGGCAGAATTGAGAATAGTGGTGTGATGTCATCCTTTTTTGCTGCTGGTGCTTTTGTGGATAATACGATTTGGGTGGGAGATTGCCAGACTTCCATGTAGTATGCTCTTAATATTGCCAGTGAATTTTTTTCAATCAATGATATTTCTATTAACAATGAGAAAATGGTGGCTATTCCGATCAATCAGAGTGTCAAAATTGCTTCTTTGAGTATTAGTGGTCAGCTGATTTCTATAGTGAAAAAGGGTGAAGCTTACAGATACCTGGATATTTTTTTGTTGACTGAGGGGTTGTTCATACCTAGTTTGGCCAAGGTGCATTCAGATGTTCATTTTTTTGTCAATGTTGTACTTAAGAAAACTATTATGGACAAGCAGTATTCTTATTTGATCTCTGTTGTTTTGCAGCCAATTGTTAGCTACAGAATGCAGTTTAGTTTTGTTTTTTTTGGTGTATGCTGCAAGTAAGATGTTTTGGTTAGGAAAGGCCTCAGGTCTAAGGCATGCTTGCTGCATGACTTCCCAAATGAGGCTTTGCATCATCCTTTTCTTTATGGCTTGAAGCTTTTTGACCAGGTACAATCTGAAAGTAAGGTGGCTACAGTAATATCTTTTTCAAATGCTCTGGGCATTCTTAGTCGGTTGTTTTTTTATTGCTTTTTGGATTTGCAGGTTCTTGGATAGACACTTTTAAATCTGGTGCAGTTCTCTGTTAAGCTGCTCATTAGTCCTGTAAACAATTTTTTAGCTGGTGTGGTCAGAATTTTTTTGGATTGTGAGCTGTCTTTGGCAGGCTTTTTACCTAGTGCGTTTAGAAACCCTGGTAATTTTCTTATGTTTGAGATTTTGGGGAAATCTTTGTTTCTTAGTTGTGTTTGCTTTTTGAAGTGTTTTGGAGTGGCCTTTGGAGACAAACTCTTTGACAAGAAAGGTGCTGTGATGAATTGGAAAACTTTTTGTTGTTGGAAGAAACTTAATCCCAGAGGCTCTGTGTCTCACTGGTTCAATGTCACATCAAGGTTTTTGCTGAATAGGAGTTCAGTGCTGCCTGCTGCTGTTAAAGCTGGTAGTTTTTCAGGCTGTAGCATTTTGGATTCTGAACAGTTTGCTTTTGTGTGTAATGGTCTGCTCAAAGTTTGGTCTGGCTTTTTTGATGTTTATACTAATGGTTTGTTGAAATTTGCTGACTCCTCCAGTGTAATTAGCAGGGCCACTGCTTATTTTCCTGCTTTAGATTCAGGTGTTAGTATTGGCATTCATGGGCTTTTATCTTCAACTTTATTAGAATTGCAGGCTGTGGCTCTTGCTCTGAAATGCATTCCTCTCTCCTGTGCAGTGGTTTTGCATCTCAACAGCCAAGCTGCTATTAATGCGTATGTGTCCAAATTAGCTTTTGCTGTTCCTGATTTTTGCAATCATTGTTGGATCGAGAGAAAATATATTGGCAATTTGATTAAGAATAGAGATCTTCCTGTGAGTTAGGTTAAGGTCAAGGGTCATTCTGGAGTTTCTGGTAATGATAGAACTGATATGCTGGCTGGTGAAGCGGCTGGCTCTTCTTTTTCTTTGCTGGCTAGGGTTCATGAGTGTTTTTTGGTGGCTGAGGGTACTACAATTTCAGGTAACGCTCATCACTTTGTCAGAGATATTTATAGATCTATTTGTTGTGCTTATTAAGAAGCTGGTCCAGGTCATGATGTGGTTCCAGTTGCTTCGTTGCAGAGTTTTGATTGGATTGCTTCCACACAGGTTTGGCATCCCAACTTGCACATGCTTGTTGGATTTACCAGCTGTAAGTCTGTGATTCTTCGCACATACTTAATAAAGACTATACACAAAAGGCTGCTGGTGGCTGTCTGCAAAAGGTTATATGATAAAAGTTATCCTAGTATGCAGTGTTTGTTTTGTAGCAAGGTGGAATTGCCAGACCACGTCTTTACCTATTCATAAGATGTTTATACTCAGAGGGACATTTTGTCGGAGGCATCTGTGCACTGGATTTTTCTGACTGGTGCTTGTAACCCATTTTCTTCCTCTGTCTTGAGGACTCTTGATCTTTATCATTCAGATGTCAGCTTATATTCAGTTATGTGTAAAGGGTTTGTGCTTAAGAATTGGTGTGCAAAGGCAGTTGGCATTTTTGGTGATGTTAAGAGTGCTACTAGTGTGGTGGTTGACTTTGTAAGATATTTGGTTGAGTTGTATCAATCCAAGGTGTAGTTGACAAGGTCTAAATTTAGAGTGAATATGGAGAGGGTAGGCTTAGTTGGTGATAATGATTTGGTGGTAGGTCTTTGGTATTGTGGGTTTTCTATGCTTTCAGATGGAGTGGTCAGGTTGCTTGATATTATAGAGTCTTTTGCTATAAGTTTTGGCCATCACAGGCCTTGTTCTTTTTTTTCTGGTTTGGATAGTAATCCACATGTTGTTTTAGGTGTGTAGTATTGTCTTGTCTGGCCCGAGTGGCTAGCCACATGTAGAAAGTACATGAATTACACTTAGTTTGAACCACTTAGTTTGGTTCTATGTATTAGGTAGCAGTTGGGTTTCACTTGTTAAATTGTTTTAATAAAAAAATAATAATTTAAAAAAAATTTTATAATTCTTTTTTATATAGAATAAAAAACATAAAAATTTGTATAATTATTAAATTAATGCTAAGTTTATTATTAAAACTAATAAAATTAAAAATCAAACTAAATTAATATTATATTTGATAATTAAAACTTTTGTAAATAATACAATATAAATAAAAAATAATTAAGCTATTACTTAATATATTCTAAATATTATAAATAAATTTTTATAATTAATAATATTTTGCAAAACAAATAAATTTTATAAGTATTTAAGTATTTTTTTGTTAATAAATAATTTGTTTAAACTTAATTTAATAAAAGCTTATTTAAATATCAAGTTTTTTTCTAATATAATTTTAAGAAAAACAATTTTAAATAAATTTTTTTTTATTTGGTCTTAGTTATATTATAATTTATTAGTTTTTTTATTATTATTATTTAATAAGTGAGGTTTAAACACTATCTAGTGCTATATATCAAAGAAATGATCTTAACTAAGCATGAATTATGTACTTTCTACATATAACCAGCCATTTAGACCAACCAGAACAACACTATACAGCTATATAAACTAAGTCTAAGTTACCTATACCTGAAAAAAATAAACAAGATTTGCAGAACTCAAAACAAACACCAAAAGCTTCAAAGATGCCAAGCAATTTGACCACACCAGCAGAAAACCCTGATGCCAAATCAGAAACTGACATAAGAGCCAAACTATCTAATAGAATCAATTTGGCCTTCTCTATATAGGCACAATATTTAGCACAAACCATCCAAATATTATCCCTAAAGGCAAGACCAAGAGAGCACACAAATTTGACAACCTCTGAACCAACAATCTTGGTATTGTGGAAAATAAAAACAGCTTTGTGAAACCAACTATCAAAAACAAAACTCTTATAAAGAGCCATGAATACAGAAAAATCAAAAACACAAGATGACAACAGTTAAGCATACTTGAAGAGAAGTAAGAAAAACCAAAAAAAGCCTTCCAAGAAGCCACATGAAAGTCCAATATTCGATGTTGTTACTCATAAAAAGAAAACAGATATAGAAAAATAGTAGATCAATAAGAGAGTAGTAGTTAGTACATGAGCATATTGTTCAGCAATGTGGAGCAATATCAGAAATCATGGCACATTACTTAGCAATATGGAGCAATGTCAAGAAAATATGGCATATTGCTCAGCAATGTAAGCATTACTTGAGAAATTATAGCACATTGCTCAAGAATGTGAGCAATCTCATAGAACCCAAATTATGTATATATAGTAGTAGCATTAGAAGTAAAAAAGACAAACCTCTCAGTTTAGATTTCATCTAAGCAATCTTCCAATTCACAAATATCAATAAATAATTATTCTTTATCTTAAATCCACTTTCCACTATCAACACTTTATGTTGATAGTAATTGATGCTTAACCACACTAAAACAATAGCTCTTGATTACAGCTATTAATGGGATACTAACTTGCAATTGCTTTTGTTTATTTTCTTTTATTTTCTTTTATTTTTTTGTTTTACTAATTGATTGAAGATTAAGCACTGAGTTATTGATATCAAGGATAGCCTGGTAAAAGACCCCAAAGGAAGGGTATAGAATTTATATATATTAATGGATAGCTTATCAGAAGGGCATCTCTGCCAGATTACCAGTCATCATGCTAAGAAAGAAATTTGATGGAATTGTGATTCCGGGAGGCTACTAAAAAGACAACAATTGAATTTCTGTTCATTATACAAAAAACTCAACAATAAAACCTTCAGATAAACCACACTGTCAGATAATAACAACATACTAACATTACCAACACCATCCACTAAATTAGTTACTGAGCACCAAGTTATGAGTTTGTTATTTGATTTGAGACTCCAAATAATCACCTATAACATTTGGTGCTCTCTGTAAAGTATAATCCTATAGAGAATCAGCACCAACAACAATCATCCAAAAGTGGCAGAATCAGAAAACATAGGAGCAAACCATTTAAGATTTGCTAAATTCTTGTTTCAATAGTACAGCCAACAATTAGGACTAAACAATAACCACTTTCTAGCGAAATCCACCTTTAACTTCTATATTAACAATAAAATCACAGACTGTTTAGGAGGAACAATTAAAATTGAATCCACAAGAGAAAATTTTTATACAGAATTATTTCAACATACTAGCTTATCAAGAAACTACAGTTTTGCACCAATCATTAGAAAAATCAATCAAACCATTGAAAAATACACACAACAACAATTCCCCATCACCTATGCAGACAAAGGCAAAGGAAGGTTGCAAACACCAGCAGTAACACCAAAACAAATACAATTAATTACTTAGAAAAAAACCAGAGTTGAATCACCAACCAATCCATTATACTATTACACACCAGAAAGTGCCATCAACATTTCATTAACAGATGTATTCACATTACACACAACATCAACATTTGGCCAACTCTTATTTCAAAGTAAACAAAAGAAAGCAGAGTTACTAAGAACTTACAGTGACTACTTTGAGAGATTTAAATCATGATCCCCAACGCCATCAGAATTCTGATTACCACCACTTCAACCAGGTTTTGGAAATGCAAGTCCTTGGAAGATAACAGAATCAGAAGAGAAGGAAAAAAAAGAAGCTAAAAATCAAAAATTTACTTACTAAAACCCAATTTCAGAGAATCCGAATATCAGAACCCCAAACTTTCAGACTCAGCAAGATTCAAAGTAAAAAAATCCGGAAATTAGAACTCCAAACTTTCAAACTCCTCAAAATTTAAACAATACAAAACCCAAAACAATTAATTAGCAAAACTTATCTCTAGTAATCATCATCAATCAACCACTAATTGTACCAATATTAGAACCAATCCCACAGCCGCCTCTTCAGCAATCTATTCAACCATCACTTCAACAAACCCCAACAGCTGCTACAACAGCCATAACAACAACTGCAACCACCACAACAACAATTGAACTTAGATCCAATAGCCTACATTCTAATAACGAAACTAGAAAAGTTCACAGGTAAAGAAGACGATGCCCAAATATGACTCAACAATGTTGAAAAAGCCATCACGGCCAATGGATGGAACAATGTGAGAGCCCTCTAAGCCATCCCTTATTTTCTCCAGGATATTGCCAATTTATGATATTAAAGCCTAGCCAACAAACCCCAAGATTTCAATGCATTCAAGCTTGCATTTTTACAATACTTTAGTAATAATAATAGCATCAATTGATTGGCAAACACTTTTACCACTATCAAGCAAAGAGAAAATGAAGCAGTCACTACCTACTTAAGACACTTCCACAGAAATCTGCACCAAATACAAGCAATCCAAGCTGATTATTTCACAGCACCACAAATCCTAAATCAGTTTATCAGAGACTTGTACAGTAGCATCCTCTAATGCATACATTTAATGCATCCAGCAGATCTTTAAGCCGCAGTTACTAATGCCAGAGATTTTGAAGCAGCCAAACTTAAAGCTAACTATGCCCAAGCTGTAAATCTAATGATAAATGGATCATCTAAATTGGATTCCAAATTGAAACAATTCAGTAACTCCATTAACCAGAAGCTTGAAGGGTACTTAGCTAACAATTGTGCAATTTATTAACCATCTCAATGATGCAATAATTTAAGAATCACAAATTATCCACAAAATCAGTCATGTTCCTCATCATTATCCAATCAGCCATGGCAGCAAGAGATGCATATCTGCCACTACTGTGATAAACAAGGACATTTGAGAATCAATTGTTGGTCAAGAATAGAAAACCAATAATCAGGAAATTAATATCAAAACTCCAAATGCCAGTTTCCAATTCCGAGTTACCAATCCAACCCAGCACCATATCAATCAACTTACCTGCCAATGATACAACAACCAATATATCAACTATCCATATATTAGCCTCCAGTTTATCAACTGCAAACACCAATAATATATCAACCACCATACCCACAAATATTTATTAGACACCCGTAGTTTAAACACCACTATTAAACCCAGCTCAAATGACATTAGGAAACCCTAGATCAAAAGTTACTTAAAACTGGAGATCAACAATGGTTGTTCACCAACTGATTCCCAGTTCATCCAACCAGTTGTCTGGATTACAACAGTAGAGTTCAGGAACCAGATATACTTAAAACCTGAGTTCTCAGAACTATTTAAGTCTCCTGGTTACCCCAGAAGATGCCCAACCCAATAATCTGGAAACTAATTAACAAACAACACTTATCAGCAACATTCCACTAGCTATCATCACCAAGAACAAATTACTGGACACTATTTTTCCATTTGAACTCAAAGAACTGTCAGCCATGCTGTTATTTAGTGGAGCTGCTCTCGAAGAAAAACCTATCACTACCATGTACACTGATGCCAAAGTTGATGGCCATTCAATCAAACTAATCTTAAACAGTGGATCAGCCAGCAGCATCATCACAAGACAACTTATAAACCAATTAGGTTGCCGAGTTGATCAAGCTGTCAGTGCACAAATCATTATGGCTGATGGAGCAACCAAAACTCCGATCAGTAAGATTGATGACTTCCCTATAAAAGTCAATAGTATTATCATGTCAATCAAAGTATTAATTATGGAAGCCACTCAATATCAAGCACTCATTGGCAATAACTGGCTGTCCAAAATCAATGCAACACTTGATTGGAACATGCAAAAGCTCCAACTCAGCCAGAATGGTTGACACACATGAGTACCAGCCACATGTGGCCATTTCAAAACCACCAACACACCAGCATCTCTTATCGAGTTCGAGAAAGAAGAGAAGAAACCTACCTGGGAAGTTTATCAAGTGTTCTGGGCCAATAAAGACCACAATAAGTTGCCACTAATACTCTCTTGGGACAACAACAACAAAAGAAAGCAGAAAAAAAAACTTACCTAAAACCCCGACCAAGACTGAGAAACCAACAATAACTCAAATGAACTACCAACTTGGGAATGGAAAGAAATCAACAAAAGAAAAAGAAAAAAGAAGGAAGAAGATATAACTGAAGGAACCACCACCACAGAAGAAATAACTAGTGGCTAAAAAAGAAAATACTCATGGGAACCAATCAAAGAGCCACCATATATATCTCTTAAATGCAAAGACTATGGAAAGAAACTTTCTTCCATAAGAGCTTGAGTTGTGCCAGACAAAGATTACTGGACGTGAACCCATTATTATTGCAAGTCTTGTTACCGTGAACGCTATGGCTATCCAAAAAAACAAAGCAAGTAGGACAACAAACCATGTCTCATTTGCAGTGAACAACTACTAGACGAAGGAATGTGGAACAACATTCCTAGATGAGGATGAACGTGCAACACTTTATGCCAATACACAATCCTTATTAGTAATTGGGTGAGTCATGGTATACCAATAACTGCTGCCTGGCACTATGCGATATCTTGCTTGAACAGTTACCCACATGACAAAGACAAGATTTGGTGGATGGCAAATGCCAAAGTAGAAGGTGTCATGTCTAGCAAAATATTGGAAATCAAGAACAACTCTCTGGAGCCAGTCAACATTGTTCTAATTCTCAATCCAGATGCTTTTCTGGACCTGGAAGCAGGCCCAAAAGAATTCCATGAACACTACCAAAATTTGGCACCAATAAAAGAGAAACAAGAGCAGCATTTAACCCAAATAAACACCTGACTATGTGACCATTGTTTGATCCCATGTGACTTTCAATATTGTAATGAGTGTAATCTCATTTACAATCCACCACTATGCATGATCTACACAATTCCAGAGGAAAAACCAATCAGCAGCTGCATATCAGAATCAGAATCAACTTTCAATCCCAATTCAAACTCTGACAACAATAATGACAAAAATAACAGTTCTAGCTCTGCTCAATATGGCAATAAAGATAACAATGATTTGAACTTCGATTCAAATCCCGAAACATACATTGCACTCTCTAATTTTACCAAGAAACAAGAACTCAAATAGTTCAGCAATAATAATGAAGGTATTATGCCAGAATACATGCATAATACTGATACAAGGTTTGATCTAAAATATTCAGAGAAATATCTCATCAAATTGGAACCACATTTGCACACTTGCATTGATCTAAAAATAGCACTGAAAATTCCAGCAATGGCAATAATGCAACTAACATTCAGAAGTAATTTAGCAAAAAAAAGGATCAACATCAGAGGAAGAATAATTAACACAGGATATGTAGGAAATATTATTGTTATGCTACAAAATAACTCAAAAAAGGTCTACACTATAGATTCAAATAAAAAAATAGAACAGGTAATATTTCTATCTCTGGTTAAAATAGCCAAATTAGTATTAGTGAGAAACAGAGAAGAATTAGGGATCACAGCTAAAAAAATACAGAGATTTAGATTAACAGGTAGAATAGATGTACCAGTTAATATAACAGAAGAAGAAGTTATTGACAAAGGAGAAATTATCTTAATCTGTCAATCAATTTCCATTCCACCATATGACCAGTATATGTTAGCCATAAAAAGAGAAGTAAAGAATCAAGCTCAGTTGTTTGAAGCAGAAGTCACTATTTGTGAATCAGGAGAGATTGGACTCACTAATCTTTACATATTAGGCAAAAGTCCAAAAACATCAAAATTCCCATCTATAACAACACTGAAAATGTTGTAGAAATACCAGAAAAAACTATCATTGGCTATTTAACCACCAAAATTGAAGACCAACGGCCAGACACCATTCCAGATTTTCCACAACTATGTGGATATATGGATATTACATCACAAACCATATATGGACAAGAAAAATGTTATCTGTTTCAACCAAAACAATTAGAACAGATGAACATAGGGAACTTAAACCCACTTCAACGTATGTAACTTAAAATATTACTTAACAATTTCAATGATATTTTTGCCAGTGAAAACAAATTTGGCAGAATCAACATAATTCAGCATCAAATTAAGACTGGAGATGCAATGCCAATCAAACAACAAACACATAGAGTACTACCAGCCAGCCATGAAATTATTTGTCAAGAAATTAACTGGATGCTTGACAGCAGATTAATTCAATCATTAATGAGCCCATGGTCATCACCAATGGTACTGGTCTATAAGAAGAATAGAAAAATCTGTTTTTGTGTGGACTACCGAAAACTGAATGGAGTAACTAAAGATGATAGGTATCCAACTCCAAAAATTCAAGAATTATTTGACACTTTTGGTGGGAAAAAATGGTTTTCAATATTAGATTTGAACAGTGGTTACTGGTAAGTAGTCATAAAACCAGAAGATAAGAAGAAAACAGCTTTCACAACATAAGAAGGGAATTTTAAATTTAAAGTTATGCCATTTGGCTTGATAAATACACCAGCAATATTCCAATGGCTTTTGAAAATTGTCTACACTAGATTACTGTGGAAATTAGTAGTTGTTTACTTAAATAACACAAATGTATTCTCAAAAACATTCGATGATCATCTTTACCATCTCCAACAAGTATTTGAAAAACTCAGACAAGCAGAATTGAAACTGAATGCCAACAAATACTTCTTTGAAAAAATAGAACTAAAATTCTTGGGACATGTTGTGAGCAAAGATAGTATCAAAACAGATTCAGACAAGATTGAAGTTGTCAAGAACTTTCCAGTACCAAACAATCTCACAGAATTAAGAGCATTCTTGGAATTTGCAGAGTATTATTGCCACTTTATCAAGAACTTTTCTAAACTGGCCCAGCCACTTTATCATTTACAAACTAAGAATGTAAAGTATGAATGGACAGAAACTTAACAAAAAGCATTTGACACACTAAGAAGAAAGCTTATTCAAGCTCCAGTGTTGATGTATTCAGATTACAGCAAACCATTTATTATCACTATTGATGCATTGGATCAAGCATTGGAAGCAGTACTATTACAAAAAAAACCAGATGAAAGAGAACATCCAGTAGCATATGCCAGCTGAAGCTTGAGTCCAGCTGAAAAAAACTATGAAACACCAGCATTAGAACACTTAGCAATTTATTGAACAGTCATAAAATAAAAAGAATACTTGAGCCAAAAGTTTGAAATATATATGGATCACAAAAAATTGACTTCAATCCAGAAGCAAAAATTTGGAGACAATTGCTATACCAGATGAAAAATAGAACTTTCACTATTTAATTATACAGTACATTATAAAAAGGGAAAAAACAATGAAAATGCTGATGGATTGTCACAAATGAGACAAATCTAAAACATTTCAACCCAAAAATATAACAAAAGATGAATATCCAAAAATACCAACAACTACAACATTATATAAATACTCAATTGTTCAAGAAGAAATTATCTCAAAAAGAACAAAGGAACATAAAACAACAATCAAAATATTTTATCAATCATCAAAATGTACTTTACTGAAAGAACAGAAGAAATCCAGAGCAACCAACCAGAGTAATTACAGAATCAGAGAAAGAAACAATATTATTCAACATGCACTCAGATCCAACAGCAGGACACTTTTACAAAGAAACAAACATGGAAAGAACCAGAAAAAGATATTATTGGCCATTAATGTATCCGGACATCATCCAATACATTCAAAATTGTGATGCTTGTCAGAGAAAAGATAGAACAAAACCCAGTAAACTATTAAGACCAATTAAAGTAAGACAACTATTCAATTACATTAGAATTGACTTAGTCGGACCATTAACAATTACCAGTAAAGGCAACAGATATATTGTAATAGCTATGGACTATCTCACAAAATGGCCAAAAGCAAAAGCCATTCAAAGAGCAGATGTAGAATCCATTGCCGAATTTGTTTATCAAGATCTGATCTATTGACACAGATGTCCAAAAGAATTATTATTAGATCAAAGAACTCACTTTGTGAATAAAACATTAACAGAATTAAGCCAAAGATTTAGAATAAAAAAACCACTATCATTACCATACCATCCACAAACAAATGTGTTAGTTAAAAGATTCAACAGAACACTGTATGAAGTAATAGCCAAAATTAGCCAAGAAAACCAGAATGAATGGAATTTGTTTATACCATTAGTATTATTTGTTTATCGAACAATGAAACAAAATATCACACAAGCAACACCATTTGAATTGGTATACAGTATTACTCATAGAAATATAGGGAATATATATTAGCATAGTTATTAACCAATCAGAAGTAGACATAGTAAAATGTGGAATTCCAGGATTCCTTTCAGGAATTGCAGGATTTCAGAAATTACAGGATTCCAGAATTTCAGGATTCTTCTCAAAGGAATTGCAAGATTCTTGTTGTAAAGAATTAAGGAATTAAGGAATCTCAATTATGTATATATAGCAATAAGATTAGAAGCTAAAAAGACAGACCTCTTAGTTTAGATTTCATCTAAACAACTTTCCAAACCACAAATAAATAACTGTTTGTTATCTCAAACCTGCTGCCACTATCAATACTTCATGTTAATAGTAATTGATACTTAACTATACTGGAACAATAGCTCTTAATTATGGCTATTGACAGAATACTAACTTGCAAATTGCCTTGGCTTATTTCTTTTCTTTCTTTATTTTATTTTCTTTTCTTTATTTCTTGCTTTGATTTTATTGTTGTTTACTAACTCTATTGAGGATTAATATATAGGGTACTAATGTCAGAATAAACCGAACTGGTAAAAGACCCAGAAATAAGAGTAGAACATTCAATTAAGAATAGCTTACTAGGAGGAATACTGGCCATCAAGCTGAGAAAAAAATTGATAAAACTGCGGTTTTGAGAAGCTATGGATAAAACTATTACTATTGAATTTCTGTTCATTATACAAAGAACTCAACCAAACCCTTTGGATACAAACCTTTCAGACACAAACCTTCAGATCACTATCAACTGCAACTAGATTTGAGCACCAAGTTACAGATTTGTTATTTAATCCAACACCAGAAATAGTTACCTGTAACAACAGTAGAATAGCAACATTACCAGTTGAAATAGAGGTCAATACATATCCAACTAAACCAATAACAGAAGATAATTTCCAAAAAACATTGTTGAAAAGAACATATGACTTAATGAAAACACTAGAAAACAGATAACAAAAAGCAGCTAATAACATCCAAAAGTTACAAGAAAAGCAAAAAAAATGACATGATAACCAACTACTGAATAAACCAGTTAAATTCAAAATTGGAGACAAAGTACTATTATATTGCACCAAAGTGGAAAAACAATAGAGTGGAAAATTCAATCCCAAATAGAACAGACCATTTCACATAGAAGAAATTCTAGGAAATAAAGCTTATAAATTAAGATGAGACAACAAAATTTTAGCCAAAGCAGCACATAGTGATCGACTGAAACCATATTACCAAATAGCATTATCATTCACCAATAATATTCCACAACTGGAAGTACAAAGAATACTAGTTCAACCAGATAAGATTCCATGAAATCTGGAATCAATCATAGTTATTGAACCAAACACATCAAATTGAACAACCAAAAAGTATATAAAAACACAGTACATGCAACAAAAGCAACCAAAAAAAATGGAAATACCAGATCATATTCACACTATAGCTTAACAATTGTTCTAGGCCTTAAGTTAACAACAGTTAGACATGGAAATTGTTATTAACAACCAAATAATTTGCTATTGAAACACCCAAAGAAAGACAAAGAATACACTATATCAGTGGCTGCCAAAGAATGATAAAAACTGGACAAATAATTTAATAAAAAAAGTGAAGAACACTTTTGGGAAAATACCTATAATGGCACCAACAGAAGAGCTTACAAAAAAAAATTAGAAGCAATGAACAGAATGACTTCCAATATCATATTGCTACTACCAGTTAGGTCAAAAGTTGAATATTCAGGAATTGTATATCGACAAATCCAAGAGAATATTCAACCAAGACATAATACAACAAATTGAAGAATTTATCAGAAAAAAGACGAATTCAACACTACATGTTAAAACCATGTATTGACTACACAACATATTTTGGAACTATTCCAAAATACTGTTACACTCTGACATGGAAACCATAACCATTAACCAATGGGGAAGAATAAACAATACACAAGTAGAAGACTGAAAAACAGAGTCAAACAAACAATACTTGAAAAAAAAGTATTAGAATTAATTCAAAACAAAGATTTCAACAGAGCTTAATATTAAAAAAGAGGAGATAATGTTACTTATAAAAAAAAACAGATATAGAAAAATAGTAGACCAATAAAAGAGTAGTAGTTAGCATGTGAGCACATTGCTTAGCAATGTAAAGCAATATCAGAAATCATGACACATTACTCAGCAATGTCAAGAAAATATGGCACATTGCTTAACAACATGAGCATTGCTTGAGAAATAATAGCACATTGCTCGAAAATGTGAGCAATCTTATAGAACCCAAATTATGTATATATAGTGGTAGCATTAAAAGTAAAAAAGACAGACCTCTTAGTTTAGATTTCATCTAAGCAACCTTTCAATTCACAAATATCAATAAATAATTATTCTTTATCTCAAATCCACTCTCCAGTATCAACACTTCATGTTGATAATAATTAATACTTAACCATACTAGAACAATAGCTCTTGATCACGACTATTGATGAAATACTAACTTGCAATTGCTTTTCTTTATTTTCTTTTATTTTCTTCTATTTCTTTGTTTTACTAATTGATTGAGAATTAAGCACTGAGTTATTGATATTAAGGATAGCTTGGTAAAAGACTCCAAAAGAAAGATATAGGATTTATATATATTAATAGATAGCTTACCAGAAGAGCATCTCTGCCAAATTACCAGCCACCACACTGAGAAAGAAATTTGATGGAATTGCAATTTCGGGAGGCTACTGGAAAGACAACAATTGAATTTCTGTTCATTATACAAAGAACTCAACAACAAAACCTTCAGATAAATCACACTGTCAAATAATAACAATGTACCAATATTACCAATATTATCCACCAGATTAGTTACTGAGCATCAAGTTACAGGTTTGTTATTTAATTTGAGACTCCAAATAATCACCTGTAACAATGTCTAGCAGAATTATCAACCTTATAAAAGAACATATGATCTAATATCTCCATATTATCACAATACAAACACAACACACTAGGATAATGTTTATTATAAAAGTGCTTCCAAATAACAACAGACAATTGATGATGCAAGGCCTTCATAAAATAAATGCATGTACTAACTGAGAGTCTGCTGGTAAAACCAACAGTCATGTGCAAATCAGGATGCCACACCAGTGACAAGTGGAGCCAATTGATCTCAGAAAGCAAACTATCTGTCAAAAACTTGGAACCAAAACCAACCTTCCAGTGTGTATGACAAATGAAATAATAAACATCATGTACAAAATATCTAAAATTGCCAGAAACAACACCACTATCAGCCACTATAAAGCATTCATCCAAGCAAGGAAGAAGATGCCAACCAGAAAGAAAAGCAGCACCAACAATCATGTTAGCATGTTTATTCTCTGAGATGTCCAAGTGACCCTTTACTTTGTGCCAACTAACCCTTAAATTCTTACTATAAATGACATTAACTATATGTTAACACTCAATCCAACACTAATTGCAAAAGTCAAAATACACCAGACCCAATTCCGACTTACAAACATCCAAAGCAGATTGACTATCCAAAAACAAGCAAACAGAGCTAGACAAAGGAACACACTCTAGGGACAATGCAATAGCCTGCAATTCTGTTATAGTGGAAGATATTAAACCTGATACACCAATGCTCAAACCCAAATTAATGTCTTTGAAAAAAGCAGCAGTACTAGCTTTACAGCCAATTGTGCTCAGATTTTTCAGAGACTTATCTGTATATACAAATAAACTACCAAAACCAATCTGAGAAAAATGGTTGCAAACAGACACAAAATCACCAGAGTTAAGAATGTTCAAAAGAACAATTTCACTTAAAATCAAAGAATAAGCAGAAAAAGAAGTTACACTATTGAAAAATTTTGCAGAAATTTTGAACCACTCAGGAACAGAGCCATAGAGGTCCAGTCTTTTCTATTGCCTAAAAGTACACCAATCAAAAACAGCAACATGACTATTACAAAGTTGACTCACAAAAACTATATCATATCAATGGAGAGAAGAGAAAAACTTGAGAAATCTTGACTTGCCCAAAACAGCAAACATGGGAATCCCACTGTAAAACTAAAAAAACTGGCTAAAAAGCCACTCAGGGACAAATTGCAATCAAAAAAAACATGAATCATGCCTGTCAGAAAGTTATTAGAAACACTGACACAAATACGAATAGGAGAACTCAATAGATGAACAGAGTGCCAACACAAAACTTGCAAGTTATAAGACCTGTGAGAAAACAAGCGACCCAAAACTCCATCAAAGTTTACAAAACTAACAAAAAAAGCAATCTTACTTTCAGATTAAACTTATAAGAAAGATTTCAAACCATAAAAAGAAGGGTGATGAATTGTATTGCTAGAAAAATCAAGTAATAAACCAGATTTAAGCTTCAAACCCTTACAAATCAGAGCATTCTACTTGTTGCATACATCAACAAGAACAAAGCTGAACTGTATCCTATAGCTAACTATAAGATGGAGAACTGCCAACACTAAATACAAAAACTGTTTATTTAAGACAGTCTTTCTCAAAACCATATTAGTAAAAAAACAAATGTCTAAATGTGTCTTAGCCAAACTAGGCTTCGAAAGGTCCTTAGTTAAAAGAAAAATGCCCAAATACCAATAAAATTCACTTTTTTTGGCAATAAAGATTGGCAAGCCACTAATAGAAAGAGAAGGATTACTAATCTTACTATTGATAGGAATGACCACCATCTTGTTATTATTAATTGAAATGTCATTGATCTGAAAAAATTTACCAGCAACATTGAGAATATATTGAGTAGCACTCTAACTGCTACCAACCCAAATTGTATCATTGACAAATATGCCAGCAGCAAAAAAGAAAGAAAGTCCAGCCTAAGATTCAGTGCAATATTATTCATAGAATATAGAAAATATAGTATTATTAGTCAGTAGATATTAGCCAATCAGAGGTAGACGTAATAAATGTGGAATTTCAGAATTCCTCTCAGAGAAATTGCAGGATTCCAGGAATTTCAGAATTTCCCGACAAGGAATTACAGGATTCCAGAATTGCAGAATTCCTCTTATCAAGAATCGCAGAATTCCAAAAATCTCAGGATTCTTGTCGCAAAGAATTGAGGAATTGAAGAATCTCAATTATGTATATATAGCAGTAGGATTAGAATCTGAAAAGACAGATCTCTTAGTTTAGATTTAATCTAAGAAACATTCCAGTTCCCAATCATCAAATAAATAATTATTCTATATCTCAACCCACTCTTTACTATCAACACTTTATGTTGATAGTAATTGATACTTAATCATGCTGGAACAATAGCTCTTGATCACGACTATTGACGAGATACTAACATACCAAATTGCCTTGGCTTATTTTCTCTATTTTCTTTATTTTTTATTTTCTTTATTTTATTTTATTTTATTTTTTGATTTTGTTGTTGTATACTAATTGATTAAAAGATTAAGCACTGAGTTATTGACATCAAGAATAGCCTGGTAAAAGACCCAGAATTAAGAGTAGGATTTTATATATTATCAGATAGCTTACCAGAAGGGCATGACTGCCAGACTAAATTCAGCCACCATGCTGAGAAAGAAATTGGGAAAACTTTTGAAAAAATACATCTATTATTGATACTATTGAATCTCTGTCCATTATACAAAAGACTTCATCAAAAATCTTTAGATATAACCCTTGCAGAATCTCATCCATGGAAGTAGCTTTTGAACACCAAGTTATGAGTTTGTTATTTAATTCAACAGCAAAAATACTTACCTGTAACATTTGGTGCTCCCTGTGAGATATAATCTTACAGAGAACCAGCACCAACAAAC
Organism: Geosiphon pyriformis; assembly: GCA_016748015.1. Lineage (NCBI taxonomy): Eukaryota > Fungi > Glomeromycota > Glomeromycetes > Archaeosporales > Geosiphonaceae > Geosiphon > Geosiphon pyriformis. The sequence goes on from JAAOMT010000009.1 coordinate 472,593, forward strand.
ACCATCCAAAAGTGGCAGAATCAGAAAATATAGGAGCAAACCATTTAGAATTTGCAAAATCCTTATTTCAACACTATTGTCAATACTTGGGATTAAATCACAATCATATATCTGCCGAATCAGCCTTCAATTTCTACGTCAATGAAAAGATTTCTTTTTTATTAGGAACACTAGTGAATACTGAATCAGCAAGAGAAACTTTCTATAGGGAGTTAATTCAAAACACCAACCTACCAACAAATCATAATTTCACATCCATCATCACTGAGATCAACAAAGAAATTGAACACCACACTCAACAAAGATATCCAATTACATATGCTAGTAAAGGCAAGAGAAAACTACAAACACCAGCAGTAACACCCAGAAAAATACAGCCATCTACTTAGAAGAAAAACAGAATTGAATCCCCAAGCAACCTATCCTACCACTATACACTTGGAAGTGTCATCAACATATCATCAACAGACATGTTTTCATCAATTATAACATCAATATTTGGACAATTCCTATTCCAAAGTAGACAGAGGAAAACAGAATTATTAGGACCATATGGCGAATACTTTGAGAGATTTAATTTATAATCATCAATCTCATCAAAACTTTGATCACCACCACCTTCACCAGATTTCAGAATCTCTGATCTGTGGAAAGAAGCAGAATTAGAAAAAGAGGAAGAAGAATCAGAGGATCAAGAATTCACTTACCAGCACCCGATCACTGAAAACTCGGAAGTTGAAACCCCGAATTTTCAAACTCAGCAAAATCTAAATCTAGAAAACCCGGAAATTGAAACTCCGAATCATCAAAGGCAGAACAATCCAAACCCTGAATTAATTAATCAGCAAAACTTACCTCCAGTAATTGTCATCAATCAACTGCCAATTAATCCTATAGCCAAACCCATACAACAGCCACTTCAACTACCACCCCAACAACCAGTACAACAACAACTGCTTCAACAACCACCAAACTTAGATCCAATGGCCTATGCACCAATCGCAAAACTTGACAACTTTACTGGTAAAGAGGATGATGCTCAAGTATGGCTGAATAATATAGAAAAGGCCATCACAGCCAACAGATGGAATGATGCCCAAGCAATGCAAACCATTCCCTACTTTCTCAAGAATACCGCTGATTCATGATATCAGAGCTTGGTTAATAAACCACAAGATTTCAATGCCTTCAAAGTGGAATTCCTAAGATATTTCAGCAACAATAACAGCATTAATCGCCTAGTCAATACATTCACCACCATGAAACAAAAAGAAACTGAAGCAGTCACCACTTATTTAGGATGCTTCCATCAAAATCTGCACCAAGTTCAAGCAATTAACGCCAATTATTTTACAGCCCCACAGATACTCAACCAGTTTATCTATGGCCTGCACAGTAACATCTTGTAACATGTATGTCCATTGCATCCAGGCACCTTTCAAGATGCAGTCACACATGCCAGAGATTTTGAATCCGCTGAGTCAGAGGCTAACCACACCCAAGCTATTAATCTAGTAATGAATGGATCATCTGAATTGGATTCCAAATTGGAGAAGTTCAGTAAATCAATTAATAAGAGATTGGAAGGATACTTAGCTGATAATCACGCCATTTATTAGCCTCCACAACGATGCAATAATCAAGGAAACTCTAATTGTGCCCAAAATCAACCACGTCCATCTTCATCAACCAATCAACAGTGGCAATAGGAAACGCGTATCTGCCACTATTGTAGTAAACAAGGACATATCCAAATTGACTGTTGCTAGCGTTTAAATAACCAACGATCAGGAAATCAATATCGAAACCCCAATTGCTGGTTCCAAACTCTGAATCAGTACTCAAATCAAAACCAACCCACTTACCTACCAGTGATACAGTCATCAGTCTATCAATCTCTGGTGTATCAAGCTCCAATCTATCAACCGCAGCTACAAATAATTTATCAACAACCACAGCCACAAATAATCTATCAATTCCAACAAATCCAAACACCACCCCAAAGCTTACCACCCAACGGAACCCAAAGACCAAAAATAATTCAACAGAGCTGGAGATCGGCGATAATAGTCTATCAACTGATCCCCAGTTCTTTACAGCAACCATCTGGATTACGCCAGCGGAGTTCAGGTGCCGGTCAACCCCAAAACCCAAATTCCCAGAACTATTTAAGTCTTCTGGTTATCTTAGAAGATGCCTCAACCAATAACCCAGCATTTGCCCAAAGACAACCAATTACCAGTAATATCCCACCTGCTACCATCACTGAAGACGAGTCTTTGGCTGCTATATTCCCATTTGAATTCGAGGAAACGACTGCAACACCATTATTTAGTGGAGCTGCTCTTGAAGCCAAACCAATCACCATGATGTATACTGATGCCAAAGTTGAGGGACAATCCATCAAATTGATCCTTGATAGCAGTTCAGCAGGCAGCATTATCACACGACAACTCATAGATCAATTAAATTGCCGAGTTGATTGAACTGCCAGTGCCAGAATCATCACAGCCGATGGAGCGACCAAAACTCCAATTGGCGAAATCGACGACTTCCCTTTTGAAGTCAATGGCATCATGACTCTCATTAAAGTTCTCGTAATGGAAGCCAACCAATACCAAGCTCTTGTTGGTAATAACTGGCTATCCAAAGTCAACACGACGTTAGACTGGAACACCCAGGAACTCCAGCTAACATATCAGGGCTGACATATATGTGTACCAGCCATGTGTGGCCATTTCAAGACTCCTTTAAGAGAGAAACTATTGATCGAACTGGAGAAAGAGAAAGAAAAACTTATCTGGGAAGCTTACCAAGTCTTCTGGGCCAACACCAATCACAATGAACTATCACTGATACTTTCATAAAATGACAACTTTAAGAGAAAACAAAAGGAGGAACTGACCTGGGAAACAGATGATTTGACCTGAACTGATAACGAACAAGAAGAACCATCGAGTTGGGAGTGGAAAGAAGAAAAAGGCAAAGGGAAAAAAAGGGAGGAAGAAAACACTCAAGCCAACAACACTTATATCCCATACACCTATGGTCAACAACAATCATTGACCTATTGCTGACCCAAACTGATATGCATTGATTGTGACAAGAAATTGTCGTCAATGGGTGCATGCTGTGGTGACGATGAAGAATATCAGACGGCAACCAAGTTCTATTACCACGCATGTCATGTCAAATGTTGTTACTCATAGAAATATAGAAAATATATTAGCATAATTATTAGCCAATTAGAAGTAAATGTAGTAAATGTGGAATTCCAGGATTCCTCTCAGGAATTACAGGATTCCAGGAATTTCAGGATTCCCTGACAAGGAATTACAGGATTTCAGAATTTCAGGATTCCTCTCAAAGGAATTGCAGGATTCCAGAATTAATACCACAGAATCCTTAGCCTAGAAACAAAAATCATCAAATAAATAATTATTCCATATCTCAATCCACTCTCTACTATCAACACTTCATGTTGATAATAAGTAATACTTAACCACACTAGAACAATAGCTCTTGATCACAGCTATTGACGGGATACTAATCTGCAAATCGCCTTGGCTTATTTCTTTTCTTTCTTTATTTTTCTCTTATTTTTCTTTATTTTATTTTGATTTATTATTGTGCACTAACCCATTGATTGAAAAGCGCTGATTACTGATATCAAGAATTGCCTGGTAAAAGACCTCTGCGAGAGGGTAGAACATGTACAGAAGATACGGATTACTTACCAGAGAATTGCCGGCCACCAAGCCGAGAAAAAAATTGACAGACTTGCGAATCTGAGAAGCTATGAATAAAACAACTATTGAATCTCTGTCCATTATACAAAGAACTCCATCAAAATCTTCAGATACAATGCTTGCAAAACCTCATCAACAGAAGTAGCTTTATGAGCACCAAGTTATGGATTTGTTATTTACTTCAACAGCAGAAATAATCTCCTGTAACATTTGGTGCTCCCTGTGAGGTATAATTCTACAGAGAACCAGCACCAACCCAAATCTAAATGTGGCAGAATTAGAAAATATAGGAGCAAACCATTTAGAATTCGTGAAATCCTTGTTTCAACAATACAGCCAACAATTAGGATTAAACAGTAATTATTACCCAGCCGAATCAGCCTTCAACTTTTATGTCAACGACAGAATTACTGAATGCTTAGGAGGAACAGTTAACATTGAAGCAGCAAGAGAAAACTTTTACACAGAATTATTCCAACATACCAACTTACCAAGAAACTATAGTTTTGCACCAATAATCAAAGAAATCAACCAGACTATTGAAAGATACACTCAATAACAATTTCCCATTACCTATGCAGACAAAGGTAAAGGAAGAATACAAACACCAGCAGCAACACCAAAAGGAATACAGTTATCTAGTTGGAAGAAACACAGAGTAGAATCACCAACCGCTCTATCATATCACTACACACCTGGAAGCACCATCAACATCTCATCAGTAGACGCATCCACCTCAAACGCAATATTAACAGTTGGAAGATTCCAGTTCCAAAGCAAACAATGGAAAGAAAATTTACTAGGGCCATACGGAGTGTATTTTGAAGGATTTAAATCACAATTACCAACTCCATCAGGAATTCGATCACTGCCGCTTCAACCGGACTTTGGAATCGCTACCCCATAAGAACTATTTAAAGAAAAAGAGGAAGAAGCATTAGAAGATCAAAAATTTACTTACCAAAACTCCAATTGGCAAAATTGATGACTTCTCTTTCGAAGTCAATGGTATTGTGACTCCCATTAAAGTTCTAGTGATGGAAGCCACTCAATACCAAGCTCTCGTTGGTAATGACTGGCTATTCAAAGTTAACATAACGTTAGACTGGAACACCCAAGAACTCCAGCTAACATATCAGGGCCAACACATACGTGTACTAGCCACATGTGACCATTTCAAGACTCCTCCAAGAGAGAAACTATTGATTGAACTAGAGAAAGAGAAAGAGAAACCTACCTGGGAAGCATACCAAGTCTCGTGGGCCAACACTGACCACAATGAGCTGCCGCCAATACTCGCCTGAGACGACAATAACAACGGAAAAGAGGAGCAAAGAAAAGAACCTACCTGTAAAACCACTATCGACGTTGGGACCAACAACAAAGACCACTACGAACTACCACCAGTATTATCATGAGATGACAACCCCAAAGGAAAGCAAAAAGAGAAACTTACCTGGGAAACCAATGATTTGACTTGGACTGATAATGAACAAAAAGAAGCCTCAAGTCAGGAATGGAACGAAGATAAGGAAAAAGGAAAAGAAAAAGAAGAAAAAACGCCACCAATGATCAACAGTTATAATTCCTACACCCACCACACTCCACAACAATCCAATTATCAACGGCCAAGGCTGGTATGCGTTGATTGCAGCAAAAAACTGTCATTAATGGGTGCATGCTGTGGTGACAATGAGAAATACCACACCGCAACAAAGTTTTACTGTTGTCCATGCTTACTCGAATGCTTTGGATGACAAAAGAGGCAAAAAAAATGGGATAACCAACTTTATTTCGCTTGTGGGGAGACCCTACTAGATAAAAGGATGTGAAACAACATCCCAGGATGTGGAGGAACATGTGACGTATCATGTCAATACACAATTTTAATAAGCGACTAGGTAAGGAAAGGAACTCCAATAGAAGCAGCCTAAAGAAGAGCCATGCAGTGACTGGACAGTTGTTCACATGACAACGACAAATTGTGGAGAATGGCAATTGCCAAAATAGAAGGAGTGACATCTGAAGAGATCAGAGAAATCAAAAACAACCCACCAGAACCCACTGAGCTTGACTGAAATGCAGAGCCAGCCATAAATTCTCTGGAACTCGAAGAGTTCCATGAACACTACCAAAACTTGACACCCACTAGAGAAGAGCAAGAACAATGGCTAGCACAGTTGAATACAAGACTGTGTCGCCATTGTTTAATTCACAGTGACTTTGAATATTGTGACAATTGTGACCTCCTTTACAATCCACTATCACGCATGATCTACTCGATTCCTGAAGAAGAAGAACCAATCAGCAGCTGTGCATCGGAATTAGAATGCTGATCAATCGTAATCCAGACTCTGACGATAACAACAAAAACATCGGTTTTAGTTTCGTTTAAAATGGCAATGACAACAAAAACGATTCCAACTCAGATTCAAACTCCAATTTAAACCATGAACAATACATTACACTACCAGATCTCTCCAAGGAACAAGAGTTGAAATGGTATAGTGACAATGGAGAGAGTATTATGCCAGAACATGTGCATAATACGGATGCAGGGTTTAATCTGAGATATTCAGGAAAAAATGCCATCAAATTGGAACTGCATTCATGCACCTGTATTGATCTGAAAATAGCACTAGAAATTCCGGCAACAACAATGGTTCAATTAACATCTAAGAGTAGTTTAGTGAAAAAAGGGATCAATATAAGAGGAGGAATAATTGACACAGGATATGTAGGAAATATCATCACTATGCTACAAAATAACTCAGAAAAGGCCTACATAATAGAGCCCCAATAAAAAGATAGCACAGGCAATATTCCTGTCTCTGGTTAGAATAGCTTAATTAGTATTAGTGGAAAACAGGGAAGAGTTAAGGATTATGGCTAAAAGAATACAAAGATTTGGATCAACAAATAGAATAGATATACCAGTTAATATAACAGAGGAAGAAATTGTTGGCCAAAGAGAAATTATCTCAACCAGTCAAGTTATTTCCATTCCACCATATAGCCAGTATATGCTAACAATAGAAAGAAAAAAAAAGGAGCAAGGACAAATTTTTGAAGCTGAAGCAAACCTTTATGAATCAGGAGAGATTGGATTGATCAATCTCCACATACCAGCCAAAAGCTATAACAGCATAAAAATTCCCATCTACAACAACACTAGTAATGTCATTAACATACCAAAAAGAACCACCATCAGATATGTAACCACAGAAATAGAAAACCAACCACCAAATCCTATTCCAGACTTTCCACAACTTTGTGAATATGTTGACATTACATCACAAACAATCTATGGACGAGATAAATGTTATTTGCTCCAACCAGAACAATTGGAACAAATGAACATGGGAAACTTAGATCCACTCCAATATATGCAGCTCAAGATATTACTCAACAATTTCAATGACATCTTTGCCAGCGAAAATGAGTTTGGCCGAACTAACATTATCCAGCATCAGATCAAAATTGGAGATGCAATGCCAATCAAACAAAGAGCATACAGAATGCCACCAGCCAGCCATGAAATCATTTGTTAAGAGATAAACAGAATGCTTGACAATGGGCTAATTCAATTATCAATGAGCCCATGGTCATCACCAGTGGTACTCATCCATAAGAAGAATGGAAAAATCCAGTTTTGTGTAGACTACAGGAAACTCAATGGTGTAACTTATGGAGACAGTTATCCAACTCCATAAATACAGGAATTATTCGACGCTTTCGGTGGGAACAAATGGTTCTCAACATTAGATTTGGACAGTGGTTATTAACAAGTAGCCATGAATCCAGCTGATAAAGAGAAAATAGCATTTACTACTAGAAAAGAGAATTTCAAATTTGAAATGATGTCATTTGGCTTAACCAATGCCTCAGCAACTTTTCAATGGCTAATGGAAATTGTTTATACTGGCTTATTATGGAAATCAGTAGTTGTATACTTGGACAACATTAATGTATTCTCAAAAACATTTGATAATCATCTTCATCATCTTCAACAAATGTTCAAAAGACTAAGAAGAGCAGGACTAAAGTTAAATGCAACAAAGTGCTTCTTTGGCAAGACAGAACTAAAATTCTTGGAACACATAGTCAGCAAAGATGGCATCAAAATGGATCTGGAGAAAATAGAGATAGTAAAAAACTTTCCAGTGCTGACCAATATAACAGAACTGAAATCATTCTTGGGATTTGCCAGCTACTATTGACGTTTTATCAAGAACTTTTCCAAGATAGCGCAGCCACTCAACCAACTGCAAAACAAAGATACAAAATATGAATGGACCGAAAGTCAACAAGAAGCTTTTGATATTCTAAAAAGAAAGCTTATACAAGCTCCAGTATTGATCTATCCAGATTACAGCAAACCATTTATCATTACCATGGATACATCCAGCCAGGCATTAGGAGCAGTACTATCTCAAAGAGGACCAGACAGCAGAAAACATCCAGTGGTATATGCCAGCAGAGGTTTAACACCAGCCGAAAAGAACTATAGAACACCGGAAAAAGAACACTTAGCAATATACTGGTCAGTCATGAAATGGAAAGAATATTTGAGCCAGAAGTTTGAAGTATACACAGATCACAAGGGATTAACATCACTCCAAAAAGAAGAATTTGGAGATAGAAGACAGTCAAGATGGAAAATAGCATTTGTACTATACAATTATACTATACATTACAAAAAAGAAAAAGACAACAGAAATGCGGACAGTTTATCACGAATGAGACAAATCTAAGAACATTTTAACCCAAAAATATAACAAAACCAGAACAATACCAACAGAAAAATACAACAAAAGATGAACATACAAAAATATCAACAATTTCAACATTATATAAACACTCAACAGTTCAAGGAGAATTTATCTCAAACAGAACAAAAGAGTATCAAACAACAATCAAAATATTTTATCACTCACCAAAATATACTTTATTGGAAAAATAGAAGGGATCCAGATCAACCAATCAGAGTAATTATGGAGCCAGAAAAAGAGACAATATTATTCAACATGCACTTAAATCCAACAGCAGGACATTTTCACAAAGAAGCAACCATGGAAAGAACCAGAAAGAGATACTATTGGCCATCAATGTACCCAGACATCATTCAATATGTTCAAAATTGTGATGCTTGTCAGCGAAGAGAAGGAACAAGACCCAGTGAATCATTAAAACCAATCAAAGTAGAACAACCATTTGACCATATTGGAATTGATTTAGTCGGACTATTAACAATCACCAGCAGAGGAAACAGATACATAGTGGTAGCTATGGACTATCTTACTAAATGGCCAGAGGCAAAAGCAATTCAAAGAGTGGATGCAGAATCCGTTGCCGAATTCATTCATCAGGATTTGATTTGTTAACATGGATGTCCAAAAGAATTATTATCAGACCAAGGAACTCATTTTGTGAACCAAACATTAACAGAATTGAGCCAAAGATTCGGAATCAAGAGACCATTATCATCACCATACCATCCACAAACCAACGGATTAGTAGAAAGATTCAATAGAACACTGTGTGAAGCAATAGCTAAGCTCAGCCAAGAAAACCAGAATGATTGGAATTTGTTCATACCATCAGTATTATTTGCTTATCGGACAATGAAACAAGATACTACACAAGCAACACCATTTGAATTAGTATATGGGAGAACAGTAACGTTACCAGTAGAAAAAGAAATTAATACATATTCAGCTGAACCAATAACAGAAGAAAATTTTCAAGAAACATTGCTGAGAAGAACATATGACTTAATGGAAACATTGGAAAACAAATGAAGAAGAGCAGCTGATAATATTCAAAAGTTACAAGAAAAACAGAAAGAAAGACATAATAGTCAACTACCAGACAAACCAGTTGAATTCAAGATTGGAGACAAAGTATTACTACATTGTACCAAAGTGGAAAAACAATGGAGTGGAAAATTCGATCCCAAATAGGATGGACCATTTCACATAGAAAAAATTCTAGAAAATAGAGCTTACAAATTAAGATTGGATAACAAAATTTTAACCAAAACAGCACATGGAGGTCGACTGAAGCCATATCATGATATCACACTACCATCTACCAGTAATATTTCACAATTAGAAGTACAGAGAATACTAGTCTGACCAGATGAGATTCCACGAGATCTGGAACCAATAGTTATTATTAACAACAACACATTAAATTGATCAATCAAAAAGAATATATAAAGACATGGTAGACGTGACAGGAAATATCAGAAAAATGGAAATTACAGACAATATTCACATACTAGCACACCAACTCTTTCAATTAATCCAACACCAGGAAATGGAGATTACAATCAACCAACAAACCATTCGATATCAAGATACTAGAAAGATATTACAACTTAGAATACCAAAAAAAAATGAAGATACAGTGAACAAAATCATGGTGAAAGTAAAATTAGCAATAAAAGAATCAACAAAAAAGTCACTATATTAAGAGTTGACTAAAGAAACTTGGAATTGGTGGATACAACAATTTCCAAGAAACTATTGTTATTTTTACTTGGGACAACACATAAATATCCAGAATTTATATACAGATAAAACAAAGTAATTATTCGACAAAAGAATACTACAACAATTAGAACATTTTGTGGGAAAGAACAACTTATCCACACAAGCCCGAGCCATATACCAAATACACACAGCATTTCAAAATAAACCAGAAATATTGCTCAACAAAGCAATGGATATAGTCACCAATAATCAATTGGAAAAAATCACCAACACTCAATTTGAAGAAGTACAGACCCAAATAACACAAGTAATTCTTGAAAAAAAAATCCAGAAAATACTTCAAGAGGGGGAATTACATAAGTTGGATTTCAACAGAGTTCAATATTAAAAGAAGGGAATAATGTTACTCATAGAAATATAGGAAATATATTAGCATAATTATTAGCCAATCAGAAGTAAGCGTAGTAAATGTGGAATTCCAGAATTCTTCTCAGGAATTACAGGATTCCAGAAATTTCAGAATTCTCTAACAAGGAATTACAGGATTCCAGAATTTCAGGATTCCTCTCAAAAAAATCACAGAATTCCAAGAATTCCAGGATTCCTGTCATAAAAAACCGAGGAATTGAGAAATCTCAATTATGTATATATAGCAGTAGTGTTAAAAACAGAAAAGACAGAATCAATACCACAGAATCCTTAGCCTAGAAACAAAAATCATCAAATAAATAATTATTTCATATCTCAATCTACTCTTTACTATCAACACTTCATGTTGATAATAAGTGATACTTAACTACACTAGAACAATAGCTCTTAATCACGGCTATTGATGGAATACTAATCTGCAAATTGCCTTGGCTTATTTCTTTTCTTTCTTTATTTTTCTCTTATTTTTCTTTATTTTATTTTGATTTATTATTGTGCACTAACCCATTGATTGAAAAGTGCTGATTACTGACATCAAGGATTGCCTGATAAAAGACTCCTGCGAGAGGGTAAGACATGTACAGAAGATACAGATTACTTACCAGAGGATTGCTGGCCACCAAGCCAAGAAAAGAATTGACAAACTTGCAAGTCTGGGAAGCTACAGATAAAACAACTATTGAATCTCTGTTTATTATACAAAAGACTCCATCAAAATCTTCAGATACAATGCTTGCAGAACCTCATCAATAGAAATAGCTTCACAAGCACCAAGTTATGGGTTTGTTATTTATTTCAACAGCAGAAATAATCCCCTGTAACAACATTTTGGAAGACCAAAACGAGTGGGAAAATGGGATAATACACTATGTATAGTCTGTGGAGAAACTCTCCTCAACGAAGAAATGTGGAATGACATTCCGGGGAGAGGAAGAATGTGCGACATGTCCTGCCAATACACAATCCTCATCAGCAACTGAATCAAGAAAGGAACACCCATTGAAGCTGCCTGGAGAAGAACTGTACAGCGATTGGACAGTTGTCCACACGATAATGATGAATTATGGTGGATGGCAATTGCCAAAATTGAAGGTGCATCACCAAAAGAAATCAGAACAATTAAAAACAACCCACCAGAACCCATCGAGCTTGACTGGAATGCAGAGCCAGTCATAAATTTTCTGGAACCAGAAAAGTTCTATGAACACTACCAAAACTTGGCACCCACTAGAGAAGAGCAAAAACAATGGTTAGCACAGTTAAATACAAGACTGTATTGCCAATGTTTAATTCCCAGTGACTTTGAATATTGTGACAATTGTAACTTTATTTACAATCCACCACCATACATGATCTACACAATCCCTGAAGAAGAAGAACCAATCAGCAGCTGTGCATTAGAATCAAAATTGCTAATCAATCACAATCTAGACTCCGATGACAACAACAAAACACTGATTCCAGCTCCATTTAAAATGGCAATGACAACAAAAATGATTCAAACTCAGATTCAAACTCAGATTTAAACTATGAACAATACATTGCACTACCAGATCTCTCCAAAGAACAAGAATTGAAATAGTATAATGACAATGGGAAAGGTATTATGCCAGAACATGCACATGATACTGATGCAGGATTTGATCTGAGGTATCCAGAAAAAAAGGCCATCAAATTGGAACCACATTCATGTACCTGTATTGATCTGAAAGTAGCACTAGAAATTTCGGCAACAACAATGGTTCAATTAGCATCTAGAAATAGTTTAGCAAAAAGAGGGATTAATATAAGAGGAGGAATAATTGACGCGGGATATATAGGAAATATCATCGTTATGCTATAAAATAACTCAGAAAAGACCTATGTAATAGAGCCCAACAAAAAGATAGCACAGGCAATATTCCTGCCTCTGGTTAGAGTAGTTCAGTTAGTATCAGTAGGAAAGAGGGAGGAATTAGGAATAACAGCGAGAAGAATACAGGGATTCAGATCAACGGGTAGAATAGATGTACCAGTTAATATGGCAGAGGAAGAAATTGTTGGCCAAGGAGAAATTATCTCAACCAGTCAAGCTATTTCCATTTCTTCATATAACCAGTATATGCTAGCAATAGAAAGGAAGGAAAAAGACCAAGCACAAATTTTTGAAGCAGAAGTCAGTCTTTGTGAATTAGGAGAAGTTGGACTTATCAATCTCCACATACCAGCCAAAGATTACAGTCACATCAAAATTCCCATCTACAACAATACAGGAAATGTCATAGAAATACCAGCCGGAATCATTATTGGATACTTAAACACTAAAATGGAGGATCAACTACCAAACCCCATTCCAGACTTTTGACAACTTTGTGGATATGTCGATATCACATCACAAACAATATACAGATGAAGTAAATGTTATTTGCTCCAACCAGAACAATTGAAACAAATAAACATGGGAAACTTAGATTCACTTCAATATATGCAACTCAAGATGTTGCTCAACCAGTTCAATGACATCTTTGCCAGCGAAAATAAGTTTGGCTGAACCAACATTATCCAACATCAGATTAAGACTGGAGATGCAATGCCAATTAAACAAAGAGCATACAGAGTGCCACCAGTCAGCCACGAGATTATTTGTCAAAAGATAAACCAAATGCTTGACAATGGGCTAATTCAGCCATCAATAAACCCATGGTCATCACCAGTGATACTCGGCCATAAGAAGAATGGAAAGATCTGATTTTGTGTGGACTACAGAAAACTCAATAGGATAACTCGTGGAGACAGCTATCTAACTCCATGGATACAGAAATTATTTAATGCTTTTGGCAGAAACAAATGGTTCTCAACATTAGACTTAGATAGTGGTTACTGGCAGGTAGCCATGGATCCAGCTGACAAAGAGAAGACAGCATTTACCACGAGAGAAGGGAATTTTGAATTTGAAGTAATGCCATTTAGTTTAACCAATGCACCAGCCACTTTCCAATGGCTAATGGAAATCATTTATACTGGCTTATTGTGGAAATTAGTAGTTGTATACTTAGATGACACCAACGTATTTTCAAAAACATTTGATGATCATCTTCATCATCTTCAACAAGTGTTCGAAAGACTAAGAAAAGCAGGGCTAAAGTTAAATGCAACAAAGTGTTTCTTTGGCAAGACAGAGCTAAAATTCTTGGGACACATAGTTAGCAAAGATGGCATCAAAACAGATCCAGAGAAAATAGAGATAGTAAAGAACTTTCCAGTACTAACCAATATGACAGAACTAAAATCATTCTTGGTATTCGCCAGCTACTATCGACATTTTATCAAGAACTTTTTCAAAATAGCACAGCCACTCAACCAACTGCAAACCAAGAATACCAAATATGAATGGGCAGAAAGTCAACAAGAAGCTTTTGACATTTTGAAAAGAAAGCTCATTCAAGCTCCAGTACTGATTTATCCAGATCACAGCAAACCATTCATCATTACTACCAATGCATTCGGCCAAGCATTGGAAGCAGTATTATCTCAGAGAGAACCAGACAGCAGAGAACATCCAGTAGCATATGCCAGCAGAAGTTTAACACCAGCCGAAAAGAACTATAGAACACCAGAACAAGAACACTTAGCAATATACTGGGCAGTCATGAAATGGAAAAAATACTTGAGCCAGAAGTTTGAAGTATACACAGATCACAAGGGATTAACATCACTCCAAAAAAAGAATTTGGAGATAGAAAATGGCACTCGCACTATACAATTATACTATACATTACAAAAAAAGAAAAAACAATGGAAATGTTGATGGTTTGTCACAAATGAGACAAATCTAAGAACATTTTAACACAAAAATATAACAAAACCAGAACAATACCAACGAAAAATATAACAAAAAATGAACACACAAAAATATCAACAACTGCAACATTATATAAACACTCAACAGTTCAAGGAGAATTTATCTCAAATGGAATGAAAGAGTATCAAACAACAATCAAAATATTTTATCACTCACCAAAATATACTTTATCAAAAAAATAGAAAAATCCAAATCAACCAACCAGAGTAGTTACAGAACCAGAAAAAGAGACAATATTATTCAACATGCACTTAAATCCAACAGCAGGACATTTTTACAAAGAAGCAACCATGAAAAGAACCAAAAAAAGATACTATTGGCCATCAATGTATCCAGACATCATCCAATATGTTCAAAATTGTGATGCTTGTCAGCGAAGAGGAGGTATGAAACCCAGTGAACCATTAAGACCAATCAAAGTAGAACAACCATTCGACCATGTTGGAATTGATCTAGTCAGACCATTAACAATCACCAGCAGAGAAAACAGGTACATAGCAGTCGCCATGGACTATCTCACTAAATGGCCAGAGACAAAAGCAATTCAAAGAGTGGATGCAGAATCTGTTGCCAAATTTGTTCATCAGGATTTGATCTGTTGACATAGATGTCCAAAAGAATTATTATCAGACCAAAGAATTCATTTTGTGAACAAAACATTAACAGAATTGAGCCAAAAATTCGGAATTAAGAGACCACTATCATCACCATACCATCCACAAACCAATGAATTAGTCAAAAAATTCAACAGAACATTGTGTGAAGCAATAGCTAAACTCAGCCAAGAAAACCAGAATGATTGGGATTTGTTGATACCATCAGTACTATTTGTTTATCAGACAATGAAGCAAGATACTATACAAGCAACACCATTTGAATTAGTATATGGTAGAACAGCAATACTACCAGTGGAAATAGAAGTCAGCACATACCCAACTAAACCAATAACAGAAGAGAATTTCAAAAATACATTGTTGAGAAAAACATATGACTTAATGGAAACATTAAAAAACAAATGACAAAGAACAGCTGATAACATACAAAAGTCACAAGAGAAACAAAAAAAAAGACATAATAACCAACTACCAGATAAACCAGTTGAATTCAGGATTGGAGACAAAGTACTATTACATCGTACCAAAGTGGAAAAACAATGGAGTGGAAAATTTGACCCCAAATGAGACAAATCATTTCACATAAAAGAAATTCTAGGAAATGGAGCTTACAAATTAAGATTGAATGACAAAATCTTGACCAAAGCAGCACATAGAGATTGACTGAAACCATACCACCATATAGCATCATCATCCACTAGTAATATTCCACAATTAGGAGTACAGAGAATACTAGTCCAACCAGATGAGATTTTATGAGATCTGGAACCAATCATTATCATTGACAACAACACGTCCAATTGATTGACAAAAGAATATATAAGAACATGGTCGACGTGACAGAAGAGAACAGAAAAATGGAGATTACAGACAATATCCATTCACTAGCCCAACAAATTTTTCAATTAATCCAACATCAAGAGATGAAAATTACCATCAATCAACAAACCATTTGGTACAAAAATACGGCAAAGATACTACAAAACAAAGCACAGAAAAGACTTGAAAATGTGGTTGACAAGATTATGACTAAGATAAAATTGGCCATGAAAGAACAACAAATAGTCAGATTACACCAAGAACTTATCAGAAAAACTTGGACTTAGTGGATACAACAATTTCCAAGAAACTATTGTTATTTTTACTTAGGACAACACATAAATATCCAGAATCTATATATAGATAAAACAAAGCAATTATTTGACAAAAAAATACTACAACAATTAGAACATTTTGTGGGAAAGAACAACTTATCCACACAGGCTCGAGCTATATACCAAATACACACAGCATTTCAGGATCGACCAGAAATTCTACTCAACAAAGCAATGGATACAGTTACCAGTAATCAATTGGAAAAAATCACCAATGCTCAATTTGAAAAATTACAGACTCAAATAACACAAGTAATTCTCGAAAATGAAATTTAGAAAATACTTCAAGAGGAAGAATTAAATAAATTGGATTTCAACGGAGCTCAATATTAAAAGGAGAGAATAATATTACTTATAGAATATAAGAAATATAGTATTATTAGTCAGTAGATATCAGCCAATCAAAGGTAGACGTAGTAAATGTGGAATTCCAGAATTTCTCTCAGAGGAATTGCAAGATTCCAGAAATTTCAGAATTCTCTAACAAGGAATTCCAGAATTCCAGAATTCCAGAATTCCTCTCATTAGGAATCGCAGGATTCCAGGAATCTTAGGATTCTTGTTGCAAAGAATTAAGGAATTGAAGAATCTCAATTATGTATATATAGCAGTAGAATTAGAACCTGAAAAGACAAACCTCTCAGTTTAGATTTAATCTAAGAAACATTCTAGTTCCCAATCATCAAATAAATAATTATTTCATATCTCAACTCACTTTCTACTATCAACACTCTATGTTGATAGTAATTGATACTTAACCACGCTGGAACAATAGCTCTTGATTATGGTTATTGATGAGATACTAACATACCAAATTGCCTTGGCTTATTTTCTCTATTTTCTTTATTTTTTATTTTCTTTATTTTATTTTCTTTATTTTTTTGATTTTGTTGTTGTATACTAATTGATTAAAAAATTAAGCACTGAGTTATTGACATCAAGGATAGCCTGGTAAAAGACCCAGAAATAAGGGTAGGATTTTATATATTATCAGATAGCTTACTAGAAGGGCATGACTGCCAGACTAAATCTGGTCATCACGCTAAAAAAAAAATTGGGAAAACTCTTGGAAAGATACATCTATTATCAACACTATTAAATCTCTGTCTATTATACAAAGAACTCTATCAAAAACCTTCAGATATAACCCTTGCAGAATCTTATCTATGGAAGTAGCTTTTGAGCACCAAGTTATGGGTTTGTTATTTAATTCAACAGCAGAAATACTCACCTGTAACAGCAACCACTTCTAGAAATAAAATGAGAATTCAACCTATATCCACATACACTCTCTTGATGCTTGACTTTATACAATAGAGGATTATAAAATATGCATCACAGAAGAGAAGAAAATACCTCTCCTTAGTTCAGATTATTGTGTACATAATAACCACTCATTAAACCAAAATCTGTCATAACTCAGTTGGTACAATCTCTATGAATACTACCAAAAAATTGAATGAATTTGCTGCACATTTTAATCCTGACCATACTTTTCTTAAGATGCTTCCAGCAAACCAAATTGTATGCTTTTTGCATGTCTTGCAAAACTAATCATAGCTTTCAGTCTTTTTCTAAAGCATTCTCAATAACTAAACCAATTGCAAAAATGAGAGACTAAGTTGTTATACTTTTCAAAACTGAAAAATTGTTCTTACAAAAAACATCAAAGATGCTACATGTTAAAGAAATCCTGTCAGAAAGAATTTTGGAAAGAATTTTATGAGTCATTTTAATTAAAGCAATAAAATGGGTATTTGTCAGAACACTTTCTCATTCATATGGTTTGGGAATCATCGAAACTCAAGCCTCCTTCCAAGAGCTGGGCACTGATTCACTAGACAAACAAGAATTCAAAAACACTAAAAACATATTCAAGACTACTTTATTACAATGCTTCTAAAGCTCATTCAATATATCCAAGAGACCAGCAGCTTTGCCATCAGGCAGATTAGAAACCACTTCAAACAATTCATTAAATTCAATTAAACTCATAATACCAGAAAAAGCTTCATCAAAAACATACTCCAAAGATTGATATTGACAACACCAGTTATTAGAGATATTATCTGTCACTTTACACTTCCTAGTCCAACCCTCTATGATCACATCTACCTTAGACTTAACCAAATCAGATTCCAGGATTAGCTTATCATTAACTACCAGATAATCAAGTACCACTTTGTGAAATAGATGCTTCAGCACACTTCTGATCATATGACTTTTATTCACCTCAAAGCTTTTTATCTTTTTATTAATAGCAGACTCAATGTTTATCTTCTTAGCCCTCAGAGATTCAGCAAGCTTGGCAACATAATAAGATCTTCTAGCATCAAAAAGAGCAGAATGGATATGATCAAAGCCAGCACTAGAGTCTACTACATTCTAAATAACCAAAGTCTTAACATTGTCCAAAGAAATCTAGTATTTCATAAGAGAATCAAACTTCACACCACTCTTTTCACATGAGGCCTTAACAATCCTAGAAACCAAAAGCTCCAATTTGTAAAAACTCAGAGATTCCTTAGTAAAGATATCATCAAAGCCTTTAAACCATTTCTTCTTAAACACCTTATTAACCGAGATAATTATTATTTTGTGAATGATATCCCATATCACATCCAAATCTGAGAACCTTGCAAAGGTGGCAAATTCATTTGAGAACATTGCTGTATTGGCTGATATGGCACCCTTAAAATTGTTCTATTTAGTTTCATTGGCACCCTTGAACTCGAACTTCCATCGATCCCTATTTGTCTACTTACAAAGAAAGTTTAATCGCATATTCAAAAGTTCACTCAAACCCACAGATACAGAAACAGATTGGTAATCCATGTTAAAATGCTCACTGACTTCTAAAACATTATGATGCACTATCACATTGATCAGATTCAGGAAAACAAGCACATAATCAATTGTTTTAATAACACTCCTAGAATTTGTCTAAGTAGACTTCTTTACAGTTGGGCTGCCAACCAAGAAATTAACTAGCCCCAAATCAAGGCATTTTTTAAAGCTTACACACTTATGAGAGCCATTCTCATTAAAATCACCACCAAGAATGATGAAAAAAGATTTATTGACAGTCTTTGCAATAAGAGAGTTGATATCACCAGCCTGAGAAAACTGAACTGCCAAAGAGGCACCAGTGTAAAGCCCCAAAATTAACACTGAAAATTTATTCTTGAAAAGCAACTTAATAAATAGAAGCCAACTAGGCACTTCTAAAATCCTGTACACATGTCTCACTAAAGAAGAGTTTATGACAATCACAACACTAGCATCTAGATAACCAGATTCCAAACCAAAAGTAAAGACCTGCACATTATCAAATTTGTTAACAATCCAGAGGCAAACCTTCTCTCTTAACTTTGATTCCATAAAAATAGAAACTAAATTGTTTTTGTCTTTATGCCAACAAATAACATTGTTCTGTTTTGTAGGATTGTTCAATCCTCTAATATTGCATGTAGTAATTTTTCAAACCAAATCACTTATTAGAAAAAAAAAACATTCAAGAACCCAAGCCAGCACACAACTGATCAAAACTAAACCAATTGAGGCTTTAAAAGCCACCAACTTGGACTTCAAACAGTCTACTTTAGTTGTCAAAATTCTTGAACTATTAAGGCCCAGAGCTGGAACAACAGAGGAAGATACAGACACTACCACAGAATCATTCAAAACCATATTTGAATTTAAATCTAAGTTGATGTTTATCAGGACAACCAGATGACCAGAAGAAGGAAAAAAGGCCAAAAACACCAATTCTATGCCACTAATCTTACACACAATACCAGAAACTTAATCATTCAAGAGCTTTAAGAAATGTTCCAAAGAGGCCAAATAAGCACTTAAAGATGAATTATTGGTCAGGACAAAAGAAGAACTACCACCCAAACCCAAGGCACCAGAGGAAAAAGAACCAAAACCAAAACCAGAATCAAACTAAAAACCACCAGAAGAAGATACAAAAGAGACTACTTGAGCCCATGACTTGCCACCAAAAGCAGCAAAGTGAGAGATAGGAACATTTTTCTTGGCATATAATCTGGCCAACTGAAAATGACTTATATCAAAAGCATTTCTTTTAAAGTTTTTAGAAGGAGCAGACACCAGAGTGTTAAAAGCATCACATTTCAAAGCTGAGTGTTCAAACTTCCTACACCTTTTACACCAAACCAAACCCAACTTAGCCCAAGAAAGTCTCATGCTACCAAAAATTGGTTCAGTGCAAAATGCAGATTCAAGCTCATTTTTAGATTCAAAACCAATGATGGTACAGCAAATTTGATTGCCAGTTTCCAGTAAATAATTGATTATACAAGTTTTCCTACCAGTTCCTTTCAAAAGAGTACCAAGATTGTGTGCAGTTGTTTCCATTAACAAAGTAAACAAAAACATTTTAAAGTGATCCTTAGACATCCAAATATCCTGATCTTCTATGGCCATAGCCACATGCACTGAGTTCTTCCCAATAAGTAATGACTATTTTAATGTCAGTTGTTCTGCTTGTTCCAATTCAGTAAATTCTACTACAGCTTTCTACCATATTTCAATCAGCTGAATTTTGATTGACTTAATTTCCCCAAATACAGATACCACAGCAACAATTATTTTCTTTGGCGTGTTCATAAGAATTTCCTTAATTACCACAGCCTAATCTGAATGGATTCTTTGTTTTTTAAGATTACTGTTTATGGTAATCTCTTTCTCCCTGGCCAATGATGTGGCCTTTTCCATGCTCTCCTTTGAAGTAAACATAGATCTAATAATCCTTTCAAACTTTGAGAGGGTAGTGGCCCCTCCAAAACCATTGATTGTTGCAAAAATTTTCCTGATGAGTTAAGTTTTTGCTGTTACTGATTTCCCTTTTACAGCCAAGAAATTAATGTTCAAAGCAAATAACTTCCTAACTAAGACCTTCACCTAAGTCTTGACAATTTTGGAGTCAACTCACTTTTTATCTAAAGAGATTGAAAGGTGAAAAGGAAGAGAGACTTTTTCATCATTATCTATACCAAAGTTGGAAAAACTAAGTAGAGAACCAAAAACTGCATTATTAATGACTCATTTTGCTTTGGAAGTGTTGGCAGTTGAGCCCAAAAGAAAGCCACCACCAATACCAGATATGTTGACATTTTTATCATTACTTGACTCATTATTCAAATCTAAATCCACACTACCAAGACCTGACTTGATCAAAGAAATGTCTTTTTTATCTCCTGAATGCTTTATATTACCCAAAACCACCTGCAAGACCATGAAAAACACTCTTAGGTGTCTTTTTTTCATCATGTTGCTATCAGAAAGAGCCTCTAAGCTTACAACAAAAGAATTATTAGGTAAAAAAATGTTGAAATAAGCTAACAACAGAAAAATAAAAAAAACTTCTTTTTCAGAAAAGTGCTCTTTGGGGTTTTTTGAATGTAAAAAAGAGGTTTATTAGTTATTAAACTTAATTTAATTTTGTTTTCAAAAAAATTTGTAATAAGTAAGACATATTAATTAAAAAAAACTTAAAAATAAAAACGAATTTATTAAAAATTTTTCTAAATAAGATTATTTATTATTTATTTTTGTATAATTTAAAAATTTTTAAACAGATATAAACAAAAAATAATTGGTTTTAATAATAAGTTTTTTAAATATTAATAGTGCTTTTAATTAGTTGTTTAATTATAAATTTTAAATTTGTAAATAATAAATTAATTATCTAATTATCTATTGCAATTTTTATAAAATTAAAAGTTAGTTTTGTAAATAATTTTTTGATTAAATTATAAAAAATTTTTTAAATTATAATATTTTTCTTATAAATAATTTGTTTACTATATTTTATTTTTTTAATAGTACTTTAATATTTATTATATTAAAAATTCAATTTTCTATAATATATTTTATTTACTTATAAGATTTAATATTATATTTATTAAAAAATTATTAAACAAAAAAAGCTTGATTTTTAATTAAAAAAGTTTTTATTATTAGAAAAAATTAAATTTCAAAAATTAAATTTTTAAATAGTTTAAACTAATTATTAATTATTTAAGTTATAATATTTATTATAAAATTATTTTAAAGTTAGATAATAATTTTTAATTTATTAATATACATAAATCTAGTAATTTTTCTAAAATAAAAAATTGTTTATTGAAAACAAACTTAAATTTTATTAATATATATAATTAATTTATTAAAAAATTTGAATATATAATATAATTGTATTTTTTGTAAATTTAATTTTAAGATTAGTATTAAAATAGATAAACTGATTTTTTTAATAATAATTAAGTTGTAGATAATTGTTTTAATGTTAAAATATGTTCTAATTTTTAGTGTTATTGTAATAAATATAAATATTTAAACTATTTTAAATGTCTGTTTATCTAAATTAAAATTGGTTTTATTAGATTTTTGTTATTATTGTTAACTTAAAAAATATTATATATTAAATATAAATAAATATAAGTATCTTAATATTTTATAATTTAAAATAAAAAAATTTTTTTTTTTTTTTTAACCCATTTAATGAGTGCAGCCCAATCGCTATCTAGTACATAGAACCAAACTAAGAGGCTCAAACTAAACATGACTCACACACTTTCTACATGTGGCTAGCCACTCAGACCAGACAAGGCAACACTACACATCTATAACTACCCGCACACTGCCACCCAGACCAGAAAAGAAATAATAAGGCTTCCGACGACCAAAGCTAACAGCAAAGGAATTGGCTAAACCAAGCAATCTCACAACACCATCAGACAAAACCGAAGACACACCACAAGGGAGCCCAGAAACAATACCAATGTCACAGACCAGACCAGTCTTCTCTATCACCACCTGGTGGCTGGCTCTAGCCAACCATACTTTAGCACAATGTAATCCAACAATGAACCTGACATAATCAACAATCAGAGCAGTGGCCACCTTTCTATCCTCAAAAACATTGCAAGCCTCCTCATATCACTCCTCCAGCACAAACCTTTTGCACACCAAAGTATACAGCCCAACATCAATGGAACATTGAGACAAAACCCGCAACACAGCAGAAGCAGGGAAACCACTAGCCAAAGCTGACCAACGGGCAGAAGCCTTCGCCAAAATCTCACCATGAATGCGAGACTCATGAACACAAGTAAAAACGTGGTCAGAAAACTCCACCTCATCGCAAAACAAACACAACACACTAGGGTAGCACTTATCATACAACCTCTTCCTTACTGCCACTGGCAACCTTCTGTGCACAGCCAAAGTTATTTAAATATTTTAATTAATAAAAAAATTAATAAACTTATTAATATTGTTTTTGATTTTGCTTAAATATTTTCTATTAATGTTTATAAAATATTTATTATAATTAATAAAATGACTGTTTTTATAAATATTTAATATTTTGTTTATAATACTTTTAAAATTATTATTATATTTATTAAAAATAAAGTTCTAATATTTGGTTCAGTTTGGTTTAAGTTTAATCAAACCACTGAACTGAACTGAATTTAAACAAAAAATTTGGCAAAATTTTGAACTTAAACTTAAATCAAATTTAAAATTACTAAACTTGAACTGAACTTAAACACATATAACAAGTTTGGTTTAAGTTCAGTTTAAAGTTTATAAATATGTTTAGATTTAATTATTAAAAATATTATATTATACTATATTATTATTTAATTTTTTTTTAATGGTTTCTGTATTCATGATCAAAAACACTATACTGCTTTTATAGTTTTAAGCATTAAACAAAGTTTCATATTTGTAATCATATTTTTATCTGTAAAAAAAACGTTGTTACTGGAAAATTTTCATATCTTTCAATACAAAAATTACAACACATACAATAGAAATTAACATCAAAATCATGCAAAAAAGGCCTATATAATTGCATTTAATCAACAAAATCAGCCGGCAATTTGAAAATAAATAATCAGCAATTAATCTAATTACAACAAAGAAATATGGCACAATCCAACAATTTAACTAAGTTGGACACAAAGAAATCTTGGCAAATGAAAAAACACCAATGGAAATGAATGATTGACATATGTAATCAGATAACAGCAGGTTTTGTTATGCTTCAAAATTCTTATACATCCTTATTAGAACAATTTAACATTCCAGATCTGTGATCAATAGTTAAAAGTAATTACCAAGAAATGTAATCAATTGATCTATTTCTAATTATGTTGATCATAATTACAATTGGTATCATTGATTTACAATCAATGTTCTAGATCCAGCCATCTAAAATCTGATCATTTAAATTACTAGCTCTTGGATAAATAACAGGCCAAGTAAGCTTATTATGAATTGATTAATTAAATGTATATAAATAATTGATGTATTTTAAATAGTTCTAATATAGTATGTAGATCTGATATAATTTAGCTATATATACAGCTCTTCTGTTAACTCAGAAAAGCATCAGTTCAATACTAAGCCAACTCTTTGCTATAATTTTATAGTAAGCAGTTAGTTCTTTCCTCTATCTCTTACTTTCTTTTTTTCCCTTTTTCTATGCTCTAAATACTTGTCATTACAATCTCAAGTATGCCTTCCCATATTCCTTATTATTATTTGGAATCACGTTATTTAGAACTTCTTATTTACTTGCTAACAAAATCATCAAGCTTTCTATTACTTCCAATCTTTCAAATCATGTGTTATTACTATTTCACATTAAGTCTTGTTTCACCAAACAAGTTGTTATAATATTAAAATAAGTAATAAAGTATCATGTTGTTACAGAGTGGTCTCAACAATAAAAAGTTTAAATCTATTTCAGTTATGTTTTGCTCTTACAATCTTTTATAATTTCTATAACTTTGTTTTCAAAGTGGGTATTTGAATACCACACCCTTTTGACAACTAATTAAAAGAATTCTGGTTATGATTTTTTTAAGTAGTTTTGGTTTCTGCTTGTTGCTGGTTGCACTTCTGATACATATAAAGAGATGTAACTTCTCTTTTTCCTTTTAAAATATCTAAGACTGGTTCTTGCCCAAAAACAAACAATAATGACAATACTTTCTTTCACTTTTAATAACATTATTATGTATCCCTTTTTGCTCTCCCACTTACTAAAATAGTCCATACACCCATAATATGCTATAGTTCATAGCATAATCATGATAATGTGTGTTCTAAATGAAAGTTATTGTCATTGCTAAGAAGTTATAAATCTGTAGCTTTTACCTGGTAACAACGTGTTCAAAAACAACAAATAATTCTTGAATTGCCAAATAATTACAGATCATACATATAAGACAAAAAAATTGTGTTTAATGTGCTTAAATATCGAATTATTAAGATAAATATTTTTTGTAATATACTTTCCACTATATTATTATATCTATTTTTTTATTGGTTATTTTTTTAGAAATATAATAATTAATTTTGTTAAGTTTTTTTTCTTATCATTATCAAAGTCTGTTTTTAATATGAATTATGTAACTAATGCTATAATATTATTAAAATTGTTATTTAACAAAAAATTGTCATTTGATATTGGTATAATATTTAATGTATACTATATTTCAAAGAGAGTATACATTCTAAAAGTTTATTTATCATGTGAAAGTTGAAAAATAAAACTGTCTGAATAAATTAATTTCCTCTTTGTAAAATAATAGAATTTTTTTTTGGATTCAATACAATGCAGAGCATTATAGTTGTATTTGTTTTAGAGTAATATTTAACCAACTTTTTTCTTGCTGCCTTAGCTATTATGACAAATAATAAATTTAATATTAAATATGTTAAATAAATAACTAAATAAATACAATCAAAATTATAATATTTTATTAGATTTATTATTATTAACTATGTCTTTGACATGATTAAAAATAATATTAAAGAGAAAAATAATTAAAATGACAATATTATTTGAATTGGCTGATATTTTGACTATAATATTCTTAAATAGTTTAAGAAATTTAACAATTTTATTAAAAACAGCCCACTGGTTAGGTAAAATAGCATATTGATAAAAGTCAATATGAGTGCTAATAAGAGTATTTAATGTCTATAAATTTATAATTAAAATTTTTGTATTTAAAATATATAAAATTAGAAATAAATAACTTGCTAATTTAAAAGATAACTCATTCGTAACTATATTATAAATAAAATTCTATGAGATAAAACAATTCAAAATGAGTTTATAATATTTAATTTGACATTGTTACCTGAGTAGAAAAACCAATTCAAAGTTATGGAGAAAACATGACCAAAAATGTAATAACATAAAATAATACAGAATAATGCAAAAAAATACAGAATAACACATAATAACTTAGAATAACATAATACAAAACTCGATACTATGTTATAGCACAAAATAACTAATTAAAACATAAGATAATTAGTAATAATATAGAAGAACAAAATGATAATAAAAATAACAAAGCAATAGCTAGCAAAAACAAAACAATAAAAAAATAATTCTATAGAACCAAAAAAAATGTATAAAAATGAGTAACTATAAAAGTTAGAAAAACATTCAAACAAAAATCAATTTTCCTCTTCTTTATAATTATTACATCTTATAAAAATAAAAGACTTATTTAAAAACATAAAATCATTAATACATAGTCATTAATCATTTTATATTTAAATTAAACTAATTCTTGTTTCATACTTTTGTTCTAGGACTAATGCTTTTAACATAAATACCTCGAACTTTAATAACCTAAACTAATCACTCTTGATCATGACAATTAACAATACTAATTTATCTTTTTCTATTTTCTTTTTTTTTATTTTTTTTTATTTTTTTTTATTTTTTTTATTTTTATTTTTATTTTTTATTTTATTCTCTCTTGTAAAGTAACAACATAGAAAAATCAACTGTTTAAGAATAGACTCTATAATAGCCTGGTAAAAAAAAAGGCTCTTTTTAAGTTTGGATATT
Source organism: Geosiphon pyriformis (assembly GCA_016748015.1). Classification (NCBI taxonomy): domain Eukaryota; kingdom Fungi; phylum Glomeromycota; class Glomeromycetes; order Archaeosporales; family Geosiphonaceae; genus Geosiphon; species Geosiphon pyriformis. The sequence continues at coordinate 499,795 of JAAOMT010000009.1, forward strand.
AATATTATTTTGATAGCTTATTAAAAGAGCAAAAAAATACTGTTAGATTTTAATGATTATGTTCATTAATTTGAAGAAAATAGCTCACATTCACATATAAAATGTTATAACACTGCAAAATATTTCTCTGTGCTTTATAATCAAAAAACTTTATGGGTAAATTTATAACAATTAAACAAATTTTTAGAGACTAATAATACTAACATACCAAACAAGTCTACTGAAAAAAACCCATTAAAAGCTTCCTAAAAACCCAAATTTTGAGTACCAAACATTACTACCATAAAACCCCAAGTTTATTTATAACAATATATATTATAAGTGTATTCAAAAAGCTCAAAACATTAGAACAAAATATGAATTATAGAATTAAATTCCCTAATCTTTAATTTATACAAAGTTTACATTAAGAAAATTTCAGGTAAATATATTTGGTTTAGGTTTTTAACAAATATTTTGAAACATTATTCTTTATTTTATCTAAGACTATCTGTACTACTAAGTTTAGAATATAATTAAAGCATCAAAATTAAAGGTTCTTTGAATTTTATTGAATGTTTTTTTTTCTAATTTTTTTGTTAGCTTTTTTACAAAAATACCATTATTTATAATATTATTAAGAATAATAGCAAAAAGCTGTTGAAAAAAAATTAGATTATAACTAATAAAATTAATAGTAAATTTATATAATAAAAGAGTAAATATAATTCTTTTTTAAACTTTTTTCTTAATTTTTGACTGAAAATTCAGCTCAAGACAATGATGAAAACCACTTAATTAATATTAAAAAAATGTGGTTTTTGATATTATAAGCACTATGGTAACTTTAAGTCTTAGATAATATTAGTGCCAAAAATTTAGCTTTGAGACAATAATAAAAACCAACTTAAACTAATATTAAGAAATCATAATTTTTGATAATATAAGCATTGTAATAATTCTGAGTTTTAAATAATGTTAATGCTAAAAATTCAGCTCTAGAGCAATAATAAAAATCAACTTATACCAATATTGAAAAAAAATAATTTTTGATAATATAGACACTATAGTAATTCTAAGTCTTAGATAATACTAATATGCTGTATAGTATGCTAATTTCATTATTGGCTATTGACTAATCTAAATTCCTACAAATATATATATACATATTTTTAATATAATTCTATAATCTTTTAATACTTTAAAAAATTTGTTTACAATATTTATTTTATTATGTTATTTATTTATAAATTCAAAATTAATTATTGTTTATTAAAGATTCTAATTGTTATTAATATAATAAGCAATAATGAAAACAAAAGCTTTATTATTAAGAAATATTTAGAAATCTAATATAAAAGAAATTTTAGACTTGATAATACTTAAGTATATCTATTATATTATAAGTATATATAAAAAAAAACATTTTATAATAAAAATAGTGTTTACTTTTAATTTTTATCTATCTAAGACATAGAGTTCTATGACTTTATTCTTAATTGTATTGGCACAAACAGATTGAAAAATAAGATTTAAATATTAGAATATTTTAATTAATTTAAGATTTTTTACTATAAAAAGTAATCACTAATAGTTAATAAACTAAATAGTAATTATATTATAAAGTTTTTATTATTAATATTAATAGCAGTTGCTACAGAAAACTAGAGCAGTTTTTTAGTTAAATTGGTTAAAAATTATAAAAAAATAGCAATCTTATCTGTTAAAATATTTTTTTAATTAACTTGTAATCTTTCTGAACATTTGCTTTTTTTTATGATATTCTTTTATTGTAATATATATTGTTCAGTAGAAAGCCTTTAAATAATGCTATAAAGGTTTAATAATATTTGTAGTTCTACAAAAAAATAATTTATGCACATATTTTGAGACTGTATATTTAACTGTTTTTTTTTTATTCATTTAAACTTATTAAAATAATTCTATATTTCATTCTAAAAACTATATTTACCAAATATATTAATATTTGAATTATTTGGGTTATCAAATTCCATTATTTTGAATTTTGAATCTTTAATAACATTGAATAATGTTGACAATAAATTTATTTTGGTAAGTTGGAGAGTAGAATTGTTATATATACATAGTTTTATATATCTTTTTAACTGATCATAATAATTAAATAAAGTAATGATTAATGAACAAATAATATAAGTTATATCTTTTTTTAATTCCATTAAACTTAAACAAGTTTATAAACTTTAAACCAAACTTAAACTAAACTCAAATTTGTTAAAAAAATTCAATATCAAATTTAAACTAAATCTACTTTGAAAAATTAGTTCAGTTTAAGTTTGGTTCATAATTTAAATCAAATTTAAACAACATTCAAATTTCAATTTAGTTTAATTTAATTAAAATTTTAATTAAAAAATTAAATCTAATATTAATATTATTAATAAAAATATAATTAGAAATATTAATTAAATATAAATTTTATTAATTTAATATTTTATTTTATAATTAACTTTAAGTTTATAAGTAAATTAATAATTAGTTTATATTTTTATTTTATAAAGACTTTATATTATTATTTGTTTATTATAATTTAAAAATACTTATATAATAAAAAATATTTAAATATTTTATATTTATATTATGATAAAGTTAAAGTTTTAAATTATGTTTTTTTTGTATATTTAATAATATAATATATATCGTTTTATATAAAAGTATTATTTTTAAGAATTAATATTATAAAACTCTTTTTTTTTGATAATATTAAAATTATTATAAAAAAAAATTTGATTTTTTATAATAGATTTTTATTTTTATTTTTTAATAGTTTATAATTTTTATTCTTAAATAATATAATAAAATTACTTAGTATTATTAAAATAATTAGAGTTTTTTTGTGATTTACATAATTTTGTATGTTTTTTTTGGTATAAATAGTTTTATTTATAAAGTAAAACAGAAAAAAAATAAAAAACAAAATATAATATAATTAATAATATAATATAATATAAATTATCAAAGCATATTATATCAAAAATTCCAAAAATATTAGCAAAATTTCAAAAATTTCAAAAAAATTAATAAAAATTTCAAAAATTTTAATAATAACTTAAAAAAATTATAAAAATTATCAAAAATTTATGTATATATAATAATTACAGTAAAAAAAAACAAATTTAGTTTTACTTTTATTAAATAACTCTTATAATTAGCAATTTAATATTTAAAATAAAACATATATCTAAAAATAAAATTATTATTTAAATTATCTAAATATCTAACTTTTATGAATTTATATTTATTTTATTAAAACTTAATTATCTTTTTATTAATATTAATAATAACACTAAAACAATAGTTTTTGCTTATAACTATTGACAAAATACTAATTTTTATTTTTATTATTTTTATTTCTTTAAGTTTTGTTTCTAATTTACTAATAAATTAAAAAAATATATATTAAAATTATAATATCAAAAATTAATTAGAAAAAATACAAAAATAATATAAAAAATAATTAAAAAACTAAAATTATTTACCAAAAAATAAAAAACATTAAAATAAATTAGCTACTATATTAATAAAATTAAACATTAAATATTGTTTGTTATTATTATCAAATTTTTATTTATTATACAAAAAACTCCACTTTTAAAACACTTTTAAATAATTTAAAGTTTTTAGATTATAATTAAATTAAGAATATTAACTTATAGGATAATTATTAACTAATTATCTATAATATTTAGTGTTTTTTGTAAGATATAATTTACAAAAAACAAAACATTATTAAAACCAATTAGCAAAAGTAACAGAATTAAAATTTATAAAAACCAATTATTTAAAGTTTATAAAATTATTATATAAACATTTTTAAAAAAATTTAAAATTAATTATTAACTATTTTTTAATAAAATTAAATTTTAACTTTATATTAACACAAAATAAAATACAATTTAAAAAAACCAGTTAATTCAAATTTATAAAAGTAAAATTTTATAAAAAACTTAAACAATATATTAATTATTATTAATTACATAATTTTACAAAAATTTTTATTATTATAAAAAACAACAAATTTAGTTTATTAATTTAAATATTAGCCATAATATTCAAAAAATTAATTATATTATTATGAATAAAAATTATAGTTTTTATTAATTATTATATGTATTAAATATTAATATTATATAATTAATTATTCTATTTTTAGATAATAATTAATTAATTTAATTAATAATTAGATTATTAACTTAATTATTAATTTAATTATTAATAACTTTAAATAACTATATAAAATGCATTTTTTAGCTATAAAAAAATATTAAAAAATACAAAATAATAAAATAATAAAAATTATTTCTAAATATCTAATTTTTTTTATATTATTTATTTTTTTTCAATTTTAAAGTATTTAAACATCTGTAAATAAAAAATTATTTGTTAGTATTTATATATCTGAATTATATAACTGTTAATCTTAAAAATTATTAAATAAAAATTATTAAAAAATACAATTAATATCTAGATATTAAATTTTAAAAGTATTAATATAAAGCATAAAATTATATTAGTGTGTTATTTTTTGTTAAAAATATATGAACTATTTCTTTATTTTTAAATTTTTTTATTATTTTTTAAAAAAATTAACAACTAAAATATTTATGAAACTAATTTTACATATTGAATTCATATTAATTTAATTTGTTTTTTGAAATTAAATTACTTTTTAATTAATTTTATTATCATAAAATTCTGTTTTATCTTGCTATCTGTTAGTTTATTACTTTAATCTATAATAATATATTTATAAAAAAATCAAAAATTGTTTTATTTTTAAACTTATTATATTATATATTTTATATAATACTATTCAAATTTTATTAAAAACAGTATCAGCTTTTTATTAAACACTTTAAAACTTTTAAAAAAATAGAAATTACATTAAAACTATTTTAAATAAACTGTTTTAAAGAAATTTTAAAAGAAAAAAAACTTTTAATTAAAAAAAAAGATATTTTTAAACTAATAAAAGACTAATTAGCTATTATTTCATTTAAAAAGAGCACTTTTACAGAATTCTGTTAAGCAGCTCCAATAGTTGTTAGTACTTTATTAATAAAAAACTATTAATTGTTTTAAATAATAAAGAAAGTTCAAAAAATAGTTATTTTATTTTTTGCTTTGGTTATAAACATAAAAATAAAAAAAATAAAAAATTTAAAACTTTTTATAAAAGTTGTAAAACATTAAAACTAATTCTAATGCTTAAAAAACTTTAATTGAAAACAATTATTAATTAAAAACAAAAAGTGCTTTTAAAACACTTAAAAGCTGCTTTATTTTTAAAATATTTAAGAAAAATGGTTTTATAATATTATGTTTAACTGTTTTTATAATTGAAACCTTTTTTAATAATAACTTTTTTTATTATTATAAAAAAGATAATGTTTGCATTTTTTTTATTTTTTGTTTTGGTTGTAAATTATTAAAAAAATACAATTATTTTAGGGAATTGCTAAATCGACCCATCCGCAACACGTGATATCATTTATGTCATAGTTTCGTATTCAACTATATATAGAAACATATTAACGAATATTATAGTTGTCTATGATGAAGTGTTTTTTAATTATAAAACACTATAAATTACTTAAGACATAATAAAAAATTAAATATATAATTTTATATAAGAAAAAGTTATTTTTATTTTAATTAAACTAATATTTATTAGAATTACTAATAAATAAATATTAAAATTCTATATATATTAATATCACGTGTTGCGGGTGGGTCGATTTAACAATTCCCTTATTTTATTATGATATTTTTTTGAATAAAATATTTAAATGCTTAAACAATAAAACAACATATAATGTAAATATATCATCAATTTGCAGATCAATTGCCTAAAGCCTATTACGTATTTACTCATAAAGCTTGAACTTGTACATGCCATTCAGGTTAGCCTCCCGATAACTCTTTATCTTTAAAGATTTAAAAAGCAATGTATATGAAATTTATCAAGCCTGCTTTTGTGAAGTCAAAATGTTCTTTCAAAGAAAAAATAAAAATAGCTAATCTGAGGATGACGTCAGTTATGCACCACACCTTACTAAATAAGATAATCAAAAATCCCCAAGAGCAAGGATTGAAAATGCTCGAAAGCGTCAATGAACTATTGACTGATAATTCCAAATACTTTCATGATTCACCGCAGGGATATTCCTTGATATTCAGCAAGAATTTTTGCAGATGATTTGGCATCGTAAAACAAATCATCCACTTCTTTGATATCTTCCAGAAGGATTTGATCACGTCCATGAGTACGTGAAAGAATGCTGGCAGGTGTTAAGAGTTGAATCACATAACTTATGGCAAGAATCGATCATAACAAGCCATAGGATATTAAACGAGGTTAATATAAATTAAAATAACGAATTCTTTGACAATAAATTAAGATATATGGAGATCTGACCGTAAAGATGTTTTGACTCCAGATTCCGCCATGAAATTCAAAGCATCTTCTGCTAATGTTAAGCTTTCGGTTTTGGCACGTATTTGAACAATAGATCTTATATCCTCTAGAGTATAAGGTAGGGTACGAATAATGAGAATTCGGTCGAGCAAGTCCACGGGAACTCCATGAGGTGCAATAATATCTTCAGTTCCCCTAATTAAATTGATGTCGTGTGATTCTTGTTAGCTTTCCTCACAATATGCATGGTAATGACCAAAATCCCATTTTTTTACCTCACTTGGCACATCCCCCGATTAGTAGCGAAAATGACAATAGGCGATATAGTGGATTCTAATGCTTTATTTAAGTAAGTAAAGCATTCAATATCCAATAAATGGACCTGTGTGGTATTTTTGACTTAAAAACTTGAGCTCGAATCATTAAATAAATAATTAAAATTTTGTCCCAAAAAGAAAAAACCCTGAAAATACCTCATCAATGAACAGAACCCCAGGTACTAACTCAGCAATACCTTGATCAATATATTTATTTACTACTTTGTTGATCTCTTTTCTAAGTTTGTCAGTAATTTCTGTCTTTTTAGGCTTCATCAATTGACCCATCATCGACATAATATCTTGTCCGCCCTAGTCGAAAAAAAACTTTTCATTAAATTTAACAATCATGGCCAAAATATTTTTTTGAAAATGTATATTAATTGTTCTTGCTACCTGTGGTCGTGCATTCGCAATATCCAAATCATGCAATGAAACATCTTGTACTACTTCCTTTTTCTTATGTACTTCACCTTTAGGTAAAGGCACGTATTCTTCTGCTTCCAAATCAAATTCTGTTGCATATGCATCTGAACGACCAACACGCTAGCGTCGACCAAAATTAGCGACAAAGATCACTCTCGATTTGAATAATAACGCTCAAACAGCCATATCAAAAGGAGGCGATATCAACCTTCACTGCACCAGTATTAGCCTCAATGTATATGACATCACCAACTGTAACCCTCTCTTTCTGTATACTTTCATAGATACTAGGGTCTAGTTTCAACTGTTTTGTGCCTTTGACCGTCTTTAATCCAATAATCACATGCGCCAAAGTTTTCCCATATCCGCCCAAAGGATTTTCTATTTCTTCGGGTGTGAGTTCCGTCACCTCCCCTTCATACACTTCTTTAATCTCCTTTATTCTCAAGCCTGAGGTTTATCGAATAGGGGAATGATTAATTTTAATCATAATTTTCGAATTTAATAATTTTGCAATTACCAATAGCCCGTCGAAAATTTTCCATTAGTATTTCGGTTTTTTTAACCTCTGAGGAGTAGACTTCACTGCCAACCATAGGGCAGAAGGGAACTTTAGGTCCAAGTTCTTGTGCTATTGCAAGGGCTATTGCAGTTTTCCCTGTTCCTGGAGCACCCGCTAGAAGTAAAGCACGGCCTGCCATTTTCTTGCTTTTTATTAAGTCAACTAAAATTCCACAAGCCTTTATTGAAATTAAGAGGGAAAATAAATTTAGTTCAATTATCTGCTAAAAAGATCAGAGTTATATTTCTTTCGTACTTCTCTGGCAGAGTCTTGACCTACAAAGCCATCAGCTTGTGAATGAGCCCTGCCATCTTCGCGAAGCCCAAGACCTTTAATATGCGTATGAGGGGCAATGCGTTGTTCACGGGTTGTACTTTTTACTTCTGAAATTCTCATCTTGAAGATGGTTGCTCTTATAACTTGAAGTTTTCAACCTTTAGTAAAAGTTACTGTGATCTTGAATCATATCATCCCAATATGTTACAAATCATATAAAATCGAAGAAATTTGACTCAGTAAATAGATCTCTCTCCCTTTAAGAAATGGCATCATTCATAAGGTGAGTTTAAAGTGATATGATGGACGCTAAGTTTTTTCATAACTCATCGATTGCTCTTTTCATCTTAGAAAAAATATACCATCTCAAAATAATTTAAGTACGCTGAGTGAATTTAAAATTTTCTTTGACAAATTGTAGATTGTAACTTAAACGAATTTAACATAAATCTGAATAAATAATTCCAGAGGAAGCAAGCGATCTGCTTCGACAGCAGTTGATAGCGACTTCAGATGCCCAATTATCTCTCGTTAACCGTTCACTTTCTCAAACCAGTGCCAATCTGGGGAAAATTCAAATGATTCTCGAGGTTCGTAGTTTTTTTTTGTGATTTTGAAGAATAAAATTTATTAAATGGTTGATTGGATTTTGTGTTTTCAAAGGACACGCGTGGCAATATCAAATTCCTGGAACGAGAGTTGAAGTCTTTCAAAGCTCATATTTCGAATTTTGATGCAAGCTTTGTTCCATCAATTATTATACCTTTAAAAAAAGAATGGCCTTCAGCAGAATATCCAGGAGGTCCTAAAGTAGAATAAAAACTTTGCTGTATTATGACTCTTACAACGTAGGCAGGGGGAACGCGCTTACGCATCATCCAATTATTCTGTTGAATCTAATCTTTAACACATAAGCGTAGAAACTGACTATTGTGTGACATTTGTCAAAAACAGAAAGGTTAAAGGAATAAAACCAATTTACAAATCATACTAAAGGGGTAGATATTTTCTCATCTCAACTATAAACTTTTCCTTATCATCACAATGCCTTCCCACATTGAGCTCAAAGAACTGAAAGAAAAATATGCAAAGGCTGGGCAAGAACATGTCTTTACTTTTTATAACGAACTGAGTCCAGAGGAACAAACTCCACTATTCAACCAACTCGCGACACTCGACGTTGATCGCGTCAACCGTATTTTCTCTAAGGCAATCTCGGGCTTGGACTCCAGTGAAAAAACTAACCTTGAACCTTTACCCAAAGATGTTTTTGAATCCCTTTTGGATGCTGACAAAGAAAAAATTAAAAAGTGGGGATCTTTGGGGTTGGAATTGATCGCCCAAAACAAAGTAGCCGTTATTTTGATGGCTGGTGGTCAAGGGACCAGGTTAGGCTCCAGCGCTCCAAAAGGTTGTTACGATATTAATTTACCTTCCAAGAAATCATTATTCCAGCTCCAGGCAGAACGCATTTATAGACTTCAAAAGGTCGCCCAAGAGGCCGCTAAAACTACTGATGAGGTAACATTACCTTGGTATATTATGACAAGTGGTCCGACAAGACCAGCGACAGAAGCTTTCTTTAAGAAACATCGATTCTTTGGCCTTAAAGAAGAGAATGTTATTTTCTTTGAGCAAGGTGGGCTTTTGTATATTAAATCAAGTGCTATTTCAAATAAATAAGTCACTATTAATTTTGTTTTCCAAAATAGGTACTTTACCTGCCTTAACCAACCAGGGCAAATTATTTTTGGAAACAAAATCTAAGGTAAAGATGCATCAGATTGTCAGTTCTTTGAATCCTTATTTTTATATCCAAAAAGCATTTTATTAAATTTTTGTTGTAATTACTATGTGCAATTAGCTTGCAATTGCTCCTGATGGTAATGGTGGAATTTATGCAGCTCTGCGTAATGAAGGAGTCTTGAATTCCTTGAAAACGCGTAAGATCCAATACGTTCATGCCTACTGTGTTGATAATTGTTTGGTTCGTGTTGCAGATCCAGTATTTATCGGTTATTGCGTGTCGAAAAATGCTGAGTGTGGGGCCAAAGTTGTTCGCAAAACCTCCCCGGATGAGCCTGTTGGCGTGATTGCAATACGAAATGGAAAATACAGCGTAGTTGAATATAGCGAGATCGATTCGGAAATCGCAGCGACAACTACATCAGATGGCCAATTAGCATATCGTGCAGCAAACATTGCAAACCACTTTTACACTGTTGATTTTCTTAATCGCGTCGAGTCATTCGACGATCAACTAGAGTATCATATTGCTAGAAAGAAAATCAAGCATATCGAGATTGCGACCGGGAAATTGCTTTCACCCAGTAAACCTAATGGTATGAAACTCGAGCTTTTCGTATTTGATGTATTCCCATTCACTGAGAGAATGGCAGTATTTGAGGTTGATCGAAGAGAAGAATTTTCACCACTTAAAAACGCTCCTGGAACTGGTGTCGATGATCCGGATACCAGCCGACGAGATATCATTGCTCAACACATTAGGTTTGTAGAACGTACTGGTGGTAAGGTGATTCGTGGTGATAATGATGAATCATCTCCGAATGATCAACTGACTTTTGAAATATCGCCATTGGTTTCCTACGCTGGGGAAGGATTGGATGTTTTGAAAGACAAGACGATCCGTACTCCTACTATCATCGAAACGGCTACCGATCTCGAGAAATTAACTATTTGAAGCGTCAAGGTGTTTGTGGCTGAAGAAAAAGAACAAGGACTTGAATTTGGTTCTAGATTTAGATTGGACTTTATATTATTATTTTTTCGTCAAATTCATAGTACATATCAAAAAAGAATCTTTCTTCGATATATAATAATTTAAGGAAGATTTATTTATTTATTTATCCCTACTTTAAATGCAATTGTGGTAAAAGCTGATAAATTACCTTGAAAATTTAACATTGATTTTTATTCGAGCTCTTCGAAGGAGGATATCTATTTTTATAAGCTTGAGAAATGAAATCCAAGCCTAATAATTTATAAACGTGAAAGGCCAGAATTTCCATCTTGAAAGTCAGAATTGGGAGTTTTTTTTAACAATATTAAATAATTTTTAATAATAATTCTTATATAATTGTGTGCATTAAAATTTTAAAATTTGTTCTTAAAATTGTAATTTTTTTTCTATTAACTTGTACATTTTTTTTAATAGCGTGTTCAAGAAAGTAGTTTTTATTAAAGTAAGTTGGTATTTCTAATAAAGTAGCTGTTCTTTTATACATTAGCTCAAATAATATAAGCTAATTAATATTATGCTTTATTGTTGTTTTTATTGCTGATTTTTTACATGATATTTAATTAAATTTTTCTAAAATCTATAATTTATAAATAATATAATAATAAAAGTTTTTTAATTTCAAATTTTTGGCTTAATTCACTCAAATATGTTGTTAATAAAATGGGTTTTTTGATCCAATAAAAGTTTTTTAAATATTTGTGTTAGCAAATTAAACTCTAATGCAAAAAATTAATTATTAATTTAAAATTAACTATTTTAATAGCTTTAACTTTTGGTTATTTGGTAAAATAATCAACTATTATTGCAATATATTAGTTTTAATAATAATAATTAATAAAAATTTAATTAAATTACTTTTAATTTAATCAAATAGTTATTTAACTTTGATTAATTTTAATAATTTTGTAGCTTTTGCTTTTTTTAATATAAATTATAAATTATATATATTAAATAAAATTTTAAGATATTGTTAATCAATAATATAAGTTAATTATTTATTAAAATATAGTTTTTTTGATAAAATATTTAATAACTAGATTTATATAATATTGTTTTTTTATTTTAATTTAATAATTTTAAATAATTATTTTAATTATGTTAATTTTAATATAATATATTGTTTTAAATTAAATAATATTTTATTTGTTTTTGGAATTTTGCTTTGTTTTTTTGAGTTAATTTTTTTAAATTAAAATATTATTAAATATTAACAAAAATTATGTTTAAGTATTTATTAATTGTTAAAATAAATAAATAATTAAATTTGTTTTATTTTTAAAAATTTATTAATTTTGATGTTTTTAATATATTTTTTATTATGAATATAAATTTTATTTTATATAATGATTTTTAAATAAATATATAAGTTTTTTGTAATTTATATATAAATTAAAAATAATAGCTTTAATTTTTTATAGTTTAATAAATAAATACATAATATATTTGTATTAGAAATAATTATTACATCTTTCTCTTGTTGATCTCCCAGTCATAATAAGAATGAGATATTGCCGAAGAAAAAGTTTTTTTCCTACTTTCTTTTCCCTTTATATTTTCAACTATTTCTTTAGACGTATCTTTATTCATAAACATGGAACTGGCAAGTCCTATTGCTAATGACTTTGGATCTACTTCTGCTGATTTGGGGATCTGGTCTAATGCAAAAAAAAAGAGAGTTAATAGTGTGTACTTTCATAGTACATCTTACAAGAAGTCTAAAAATTCCAAAGTTGGCATTAAAGTGATTGATTTATCTGCTGGCCCACTGGGTCTGGCCAATATTTGTAACATTAACAGTAAGTTTTTGAAATTTTGGGGCAGTAAAATAGAAAGCAAAACAAATAGCATGAGTGGCCTGTCAGACTTAGAGAACATAAAAAATACCATTGCTGAGGAAACTAGTTATGCTGACTTGGACACTTCTGTGGTCAATGACATAGAGAACAACACAACTCTCAGGAAAACATGTATTTGCACATACATGTTAGGTCAATCTCCAAAGACTCTTTTGTTTGATGTTTTAAGTAATAATAATAATATGGTGACTCTTCTATCTCCTAAGTTTGCAGGCTCCAAAAAATTGCAATCTGTTGGGTTACATGCATCAGATAAATGTATTTTTGATCCTGTTAAGTCATTTGCATTAGATATTGGAATTTTTGCCTTGTTTGGCAAAACTATTGGTGACAAGTTAATTGTTGTGAAAAAAATTTTTTATCAGGTCGATGGTTTTAGGGGTGTATCTGCTTCTTCAAAACTCCCAGGCATCATTAAATCTTCTTTTACTTCCGAGTTAAGTTTGATTAAGGCCAAGAAAATAACAATCAGTGAGAAAATTCTGGTAAATATTGATGTTAGGAAACCAAACAGCCACTCAGATCAGAAAGTGATAGTCAAAGAGATCTCAGTAGATCTTTCCAGATTAGCAATTGAATTAGTGTTCTCTAAATTTGGTCAGGTGATTTCAATTAGGATGCAACTGATTAGACTATGGCAAAAAGCATTAGTGAAATTTGAGTCATCGGATGTGACTAGTTCAGTTGCTTCCAAATAGTCAATTCTTGTGGATAAGGATTCTGTTCATGTTGTATTGGCATTAAATAACAAGAAATTATGAATGACCAGGGATCATCATCAGGCTTTGTTGTACACACTTCTAATTGGCACCACTGCCCATGATTTGTCAGATTTAGTGAACTCTTATGGTGAGAAAACTTGCTTTATTGGCCATAATTCTGGTTTATATGCTCGTAATAGATGTGCAGTGGTTTGTTTTAATAATGTAACATCTAAATTGGCTGCTATTGGTTCTGTTCCAGTTTATAGAGGTGTGACTTTGTGCTGGACTGGTCTTTCTTTGGCTTGCTGTGCCAAGTATAAACAATTTGGTCATATTTTTAATGTGTATTCAGTTGGTGGGAATTCTGGAGTTTGTCATAAGAGGATGGTGTCTTCCCAGGATCAGGTCTGTTTGGCTAATATTTATAAGAGAAAGCAGATTCTGGTTGTCCACCCAGTGTTTTTTGGTGGAAAATCTTGGGCTTAAGTTACAGGTGGTTCTCTTTCTTGTGTGTTTTTGTCAGTTCCCTCTGGTGCCAGTTTGTTTTTAAGTGCAAAACTCTTGGTAATGGCTTCCAACCCTCTTAATGATTCTGGTTTAGCCAAACGTCTGGCTTCTTTGGAGTGTTTCTTGGAGCTTTTGTTAGATCAGGTTTCAAATATTTTAAAAAAATTGAGCCTTGTGAATTTGGTGCTAATGTTATTACTGCCTTGTGCTCCTCTTTCTCTTGTTGTTCCTCTCTTGGATTCAGCTTTGGATTTGAATATGGCTGTTAATAGTGTAGTGGTGCCCTCTTCTTTTTCTCTCTCATTGATCAATAAGACTGCCTCTGAATTAAGTTTGAGCAGTTCAAAAATGCTTACCACCAAGGCAGATGGTTTGGAATCAAAGATGTTGGCTTTGAAGGTTTCGGTTAATTCGGTTTTGAAAAGATTAGACTCTTTGTGTTCTGGTTTGGGTTCATTAGCTCCTCTTCCATCTCAATAATCAGTCTAGTTTGGAAAATTGCTACTTGTAATATTCGGGGTATGAATAATCCTGCAAAACAGAAGGATATTGTTCATTGGCACAAGGATATGGGCAATTTGATTTCAATTATTACTGAAACCAAGTTATGGAGTAAGGTTTGTCCATGGATTGCTAATAGACTTAATGGTATTCAGGTCTTTACTTCTGGTGTGAACTCTGGTAATTTAGGTTCTGGTGTCACTATTATTATGGACACTTCTTTGACTTGTCATGTGTGTAAAATTTTTGAGGTTCTTGGTTGGCTCTTTTCTGTCAGGCTACTTTTCAAAAACAAACTTTCTGTTTCAATTTTGGGGCTCTATGCTGATGCTTCTTTGTCAGTTCAGTTCTTCCAAGCTGGTAAAATCAATTCTATGATTGCCAAAGCTGTGAATGAATTTTTTTTTGTTGTTCTGGGTGGCAACTTCAATGAAGATGGTTCTCATAAGTGTGCCAGTTTCAAAAAATGCCTTGATTTTGGTTTGGTTAACTTCTTTGGTAGAAGTTTTTTTGTTAAGACTCCTACTTGAGCCAACTCTTGTGGTGTGATTAAAACAATCAACTTTTTGTTCATTTTCTCAAACTTGGTTAATGCTGTAGTAGATCAGAATATGTGTGGTGTTGAAGAATTCTTTAATACTAATCATTGGGCTGTTTCTGTGTCTGTGGGTTTGGATGGACTTTTGGATGTGTAGTTAACCTCTCTTTGCAAGTAAACAAATAGAGATCAGTAAAAGTTTGATTTCAAAGGTGCTGATGTCAACAAGTGAGAAAATTTTAAAAATGCCATGTCAGCCAATGCTGGGATGCTTTCTGATGAGTTTGATACTGCTGTCAAGCACTCAGACCTGGATGTCATGTGGGATGTTTTATGCAAAATAATGATGCTTTCGGTGAATAAGATATTTAGAAAAAAGTGGTTCAAGAATTTTGACAGTGTGTTCACCAAAGTTTCTTTAAAGTTTCACAGGTTGAAACTTTTGGTTTTGAAAATTATCAAGGCCTTTCATGAGGAAAGTGGTGTCAGTTTTATCTCTTTTATAAAGTGCTAGAACTCTTTGGATGGTATCAAAGTCTCAGTTGTTTAAGATCTTATAAACTCTAATTATGTTCATTCTGTTCTCTCTGGCATTAGGAAGTCATATTGTGCATCCAAGCTTGCTGAATTCTTGGCAGCTAGGGAAGCAAACATTAGATCTGCTATAGATAGGAGGATGGAAAGCTTCGAGACAAATAAGGATCATACTATCAGGAGTGTTTTGAAGCACTTTTTCTGCAAAGTGGTTCTGAACCATCTAGTTGTTAATGACAAACTTATTTCGGAGCCTGGCTTGGTTAAATCTAAGGTGAACATTATTATGGAAGGATGAACTAGGAAGCATGGTGTGGTTGCTAATGTCTCTGATATTTGGTCTCATCAATATCAGCCATTGGATTATGTTTTTGATAAGGTCTTTTCTGGTATAATGTATTCAGTTGAGTTTAGTAAGCTGCTTGATGTGGTTTCTATTTTGTCTGATGACAAAACTGTTGGTCTTTTGGGTATCACAAATGAGCTTTGGAAACATTGTGACAAGTCAATTTTGGATATGCTTTTGGTACTTTTGAACTTAAGTCTTTCTTGCAAATCAGTGCCTGGATCTTGGAAGGAAACTTGGGTCTTGATGATTCCTAAACCATATAAATGGGAGGGTGTTCTTATGAATACCTGTCCTATTGCATTGATTGGGATGGCTCGTAAAATTTTTTTTAAGATACTCTTTAATAGAATTTCTTTGGCATGCAGCACTTTTAGTGCTCTTTGTGGGAACAATTTTTCAGTTTTAAAAAGCACAACAACTCAGTCTCTTATTTTTGCAGTTGGTTCAGTGGTTGAGAATATATTGGAAAAAAATTGGGAGTTCTGGCTGGTTTTGCAGGATATGTGGAAAGCATATGATTCAATTGGCTAGAAACATCTCAAGAAAAGTTTGATCAGGATCAAGATGTATGGTAGATTCATTCAGTTTTTCAGTGGTATTTATAGGAATTGTACCAACAGAGTGATGACAGATTTTGGGTTGATGAATGATTATCATATACATAATGATTTGGACCAAGGGAAGGTCTTCTCTTTTCTTCTGTGACGTATATTTTATGATCCTCTGCTATGCAAAGTCAAGAAACAGAAAAACATGTGTGGTTATAGGTTAAGTTCTTATTTTATTTCAAAAAATGGTTGTGCTGAATCCAGGGCTGGGCTCTTTTCTTTTTTTGCTGCTGGCACTTTTGTTGATGATACAATTTAAGTTGGCTGTAATTAGGCTGCTACTTAATATATTCTTAATATTGCAAGTGAATTTTTTCAGATAAATAATATTTCTATCAATAATGACAAAATGGTGGCCATTCCCATTAATAGCAGAATCAGCATTCTTTCTCTTTTTATCAGTGGCTCACCAATCTTCATTGCCAAAAAGAGTGAATCTCATTGATATTTGGGTATTTTTCTATCAACTAAAAGTCTGTCAAAGCCTAGTTTGATGAAAGCAAATTCAGACATTCATTTTTTTTACCAATCTGGTCTTGAGAAAAGCTGTCTCAGATAAGCAGTTCTTATATTTGGTATCAGCAGTTCTTTATTCTATAGTTAGTTATAGAACACAGTTCAGCTTTGTTCCTATTAGTATGTGCAACAAGTGAGATGCTTTGATTTGTAAGGGCTTAAAGTTCAAAGCCAGTCTACCTCTCAATTTTTCTAGTAATACAATCCATTACCCTTCTTTTTATGGTTTGAAGTTTTTTGTTCAGGTTCAGTCTAAGAGCAAGGTGGTTTCTTTCATGAACTCTGGTAGCATCTTGGGTCGTTTGTTCTCTTACAGGTCCCAGAACTTGCAAGTTCTGTGCTGACATTTTGTTTATCCTTTGAATTCTCCTGTGCATATTCATGTCAGTGCCTCTGATAATTTTTTGGCAGGCATGGTGTGCATTTTTTTTGATTGCAATTTGTTCTTAGGTGGCTCTCTAACCAATCTCTTTCTGTTTCATGGTGGGATTCCTATGTCTGTTGTTCTGGACAAGTCACAGTTTTGTAGGTTTCTCTCTTCTTTCTAATGGTATGATATTGTTTTTATGGATCAACTTCATGATTGTCATGGTTTTGTTTTTGACTGGTACACTTTCAAGCATTAGAAAAGATTGGACCCCTGTGGCTCTGTTCCTAAATGGTTCAAGCTTTCTGTTGTGTTTCTAAATAGTGGAAGTCTATCTCCCACTTGTCCCTCAGTTTTGAATAGTGTCAGTTCTTTGAATATTCTTGAATTTTAGGATTTTGTTTCTGTTTGTAATTGTCTCTCACAAGTTGGTGCTGACAGTTTGTCAATATATACAGATGGGTCTCTTAGTAATCTGGGCTTAGTTGGCTATAGAACTGGTGTTGTTGCCTTTTTCGAGAATGTTGATTTGGGTTTGGGTGTTAGTGTGTCAGGTTTGATGTCATCTACTTTGGTGGAGTTGCAGACTATAGCACTGGCTCTGGAGTGTGTCTTCTTTTTGTGCTCTGTTAATTTGTTTTCAGATAGTCAATCTGCTTTGAATGCTTGTAAGTCAAAATTGGGTCTGGCATATTCCGACTTTTGTAATTAGTATTGGGTCGAATGTTGTCATATTACCAATGTTATTCGCAGTAAGAATTTGAAAATCAGCTGGCATAAGGTTAAAGGCCACTCTGGTGTTTCAGGAAATGAGTGCACTGACACAATTGCTGGTGATGCTTTTCTCTATAATTGGTATCTTTCTTCTCGTTTGGGTAAATACTTCATAATGGTTAATGGTAGTGTGGTTTTTGGCAATTCCAGATATTTTGTCTATGATATTTATTGTTCAGTTTGTCATACATGCTGGGAGGTTGGTTCTGGTTCCAGATTTTTGGCAAGTGGTTTGCATTCTAAGGTTGACTGGCACCATTTTTTTTTGGTATGACACCCTGACTTGCATATGGCTGCTGGTTTTACCAGCAGACTTTCGGCTAATACACACACTTATTTTATGAAGACTTTGCACTACCAGTTGCCAATTGCCATTTGGAAGTGCTTTTATAATAGATCATATTCTAGTGTGTTATGTTTATATTATGGTGATGTGGAAGCTTTGGATTATGTGTTCTCTTGTAAAATTAATGATTCCATTCAGAGTCAGTTGTTGGAATTTCATGTAAACTCTTGGAAAGTGGTTTTTGGTTTTTTCTATTCATCTTCAGGCATACTAAAACTATTGTCTTCATGTGTTTTTAACTCCTCTTTGTCCATGACACTCTATAAAGGTTTTGTTTTTAATGATTGGTTTTGCGAAGTGGTCACTATTTTTTATGATCCCAAGGTTGCTGGTTTGGAAATTGTCAAATTTGTGTGCTCTCTTAATCTTGCTTTTAGAAGTGATGTCTGATCAGTTTATGCTAAACATTGTGTTTACATGGAGAAAAATAGATTGATTCTCTTTGATGGTTTGATTCTCATCTTAGTTGCTGGTTTGGCTTCAGGGTTGTCAGCTGGGGTAGTCAAATTGCTTGGCATTGCCAATGCTTTTGGTGTTTGTTTTGGCTTTTGCAAATCTTGTTTATTTTTTTTAGGCATAAGTGACTCAATTTTGGTTCACATAACTGCATAGTATTGTTCTGATTAGTGTTACCAGAGGTTTTTTGGTCTCTTTTCTTGAATGTTGTTGATGTTGATTTGCTGTGAATTCACGTTTTTAGGAAGTAATTGGACCTCCAGTAACTGAATTTATCTTCAAATTATTTCCTATAATTTGAACTGCTGGGCTTATAAGTGGAATGGCCAATTCCTTGCCAGTTACTTTATGTAGTTACATTGTAGTAAATGTTAACTCTTTCTCAGGAATTGCTCATCTGGAAGCTCACTAAAAAATGTGTAGTTATTTTGCTGTGAAAGTCAACTCTTCTACAGAAATTTCGTCTGTAGGCTACCCTAATGATTATGATAAGAAAAATAAAAAAATAAAAAAAATGTAAAAGAAATGGAATTTATCAAGGGAAACGTTTTTTATCCAGGCCTGGAATCATTAACAGATTATTGAAATTAGTAGCTAATCAATTTCAAAACGTTAGTTGTGTTGAGGAAATTTCAAGTGTAATAATTTAAGGATTTAGTTTTCGAATATTTAATTTTTATTTGAATGTGCAAAAAGTGATTTGTTTTCAATTAAGATATCTAAAGTAAAATACTATAGTAAGATATTATGAAAAGATACATTTTCTTGAAAAGAGAAGCTCTTCTTTTATACAACCTGTTGTAGTACTAGTCTTTGAACTTGCATTTTTCTCTTTGCTACAATTTGGGTGAACTAAAGATACATTTCGGTGAATTTACAAGTTATTTCACTGAACTATTGATTATTTCAGCGAATTTTCATTAATTTCGGCGAATTTTGACTATGTTAAAAGGTTCAGAGTATTGTGTAATTTGATTATCTTAATTTCTAGAGTACAAATCGGATTATTGATTGAGTAATGATATTTAATAATTTGATTAAATAATAAGTGATAATCGAATTAATAATAATGTATGCTAATTAATAATAGGAATTATAAGGGTAATTTCATGCTAATTAATAGCTAAAATTTTACTGGTAACATAATTTCCTCCTCAAAACTGAGCTCCATTGAAGTCCAAGCACTATCTGTGATGTTAAGATAGTGGTCCAAGATAATTGAAGTGATTTGGTCTGAAAATTGTTGAAATTTCAGTTCTGTAAGCTTTCCAATGTATTGAATTTTTATTGGTTGCAGTATTGGATTTTGTAAAACGTTTTCACAAGTGTTGAATAAATCATAGAGTCTAAAAGCTGCTCTAAGTTTGTAGCAAGTGTTTGTTGATCCAGCTGCTGTCTTAAATTCATTGTGAATTTGTTTTTGTATAGTCTTAGAAGTAATGTTGGTTGCTTCAAGTTCCAGTTTTTGTTCATAAAGTGTTTTTCCAATATAAAAATATCTATATATAAGGGTATGTTCCTTGTTCTGTTCATTGAGAAATAGTAATAGTTTTTGTTGAATTGTGGCATTTGGTAGAATGTTAATAGGGGTGAATAAAAGATTTTTTTTCAGTGCTTGCTTCAAAAGTTCTGGTAACCTATTTTCAGAGTGACCTCTTGTTTTTCTTTTATAGAGGTGGTAGTTCTGAGAATTATTTACTACTGGGGCTGTGGTTTCTTTTTGAATATAATTAATTTGACTTCCATTAATTGTTATGGATAAGTCAGGAAGTGTTTTCAAGACTAACATTAATTTTTGGGATATTTGTTGAATATTTCGGGAAATAATTATGATAAAATTGACTAATTAATGAAAAAAAGAGAATAAAAAAAATTATTTTTTGGATATAAGATTTTATTTGTTTTTGGGTTTGTGTGTTTTTGTAATTATTTGCTATTTTTTTTTTTGTGTATTTATAAAAAAAAAGATTATTGTAAAATTATATTGAATTAAGTGTTCAAGTTTGGTTGTTGTTCTATTATGACTATTGGTTCTAAATTTCGGGAAATATCTTCAGGATTAATTAAAAAGGAATATATACTAATTTGTGGAATTAATGGTTCAGGTATGTTTCTGGAATAATAGTGTTTTAATCTATCTCCATGTGCAACTTTTGCTAATACTTTGTCATCAAGTCTTAACTTATATGATCCATTGTCTAGAATTTCATGAATATAAAATGGTCTATCCTATTTGTTTTCAAATTTTCTACTCCATTGTTTTTTAGTCTTAGTTTTGTGTAAGAGAACTTTATTTCCAACTTTAAATTTGTTGGTAATGAGTGGTAATTTGTTGTTATGTTTTTCTTTTTGTTGGACTTGGAAATGTTCAATATGAGTTGCTGCTATTCTTCTTTTTCCTTCTAGTGTACTAAAAAGAGTGTAGGCCCTTCTTTGGAGTGTTTCTTGAAAGTTTTCTTCATTAATTGGTTGCACAGGATATGTTTCCACTGTGAAATTGATTGGTAATATTGCTGTCCTTCCATAAGTTAAGTTAAATGATGTGTGTTTTGTAGTATCTTGTTTTAGTGTTCTGTATGCTAATAACACTAATAGAATAAAAATATCTCATTCCTGCTCAAAATTTGTTGAGATTTTGGCTAAAGATTCACACAATGTTCTGTTGAAACGTTTTATAAGTTCATTTGTTTGAGGGTAATAAGGTGATGATAGAGGTCTTTTGACATTGAATTGTTCACAAATTTTTTGTATTAGGTTGTTCACAAAATGTGTTTTTTGATCAGATAAAAGTTCAATTGGGCATTTATGTTTACAGATAATGTCTTTATAGATGAAATTTGCTACTGATTTTGCATCTGCTTTTTGGATGGCTCTAGCTTTAAGCCATTTGGTGAGATAATCTACTGCAACTGCAATATAACGATTTTCTTGGGTTGTGATAGGTAATGGTTTGACTAAATCAATTTCAACTTTGTCAAAAGGTTGTCCAACTTTGATTGGATTTAAAGGTTCTATGGGGCAAGTTCCTTCTCTTCTTTGACAACTATTACAGGATTCTACATATTGTCAAATGTCTTTTTGCATGTGAGACCAAAAATAATGTTCAAGAGTTCTTTGAATTGTTCCATCTCTTCCCAAATGTGCTGAAGAAGAATCTGTGTACATGTTGTATAGAATTGTTTCTTTTTCATTTTCCTGTACTAATCTGAGTAATTGGTTTGAGTTTTTATGATTTTTGTAATAGATTTTGTTGTGGTGTATAAAATATTGTTTGGACTGGTGTTGTAATTGATGTTTTTCACTTGGAGACCAATCTTCTGACATAGTGAGAGTCTCCAAATAGTTTTTAAGGTTGTTGTAATTTCTGGAATTCATTGTTGTTTTGTTGTTTTGCTGGTAGTAGTATGTTGTAGTGATTGTTGGTGGTGTTAATTTTGTCTCATTCTTGAGAGGCTATCAACATTGATGTGTAGTTTTCTTGGTTTGTGGTATATAATGTATCTGTAGTCTGCTAAGAAATTATTCCATTAAGACTGTTTGGTACTTTGTTCAGTTTTTTTTTTATTGAGTTATTTGAGACTAATATTGTCTGTTATGATGTCAAATTTTTTTCTATTCTTCAGATATTGTTGAAAATGTTTAAGAGCCCAAATGACTGCAGCCGCTTCTAATTCAGTTGAGCCATATTTGAATTCTGTTGGCTTGAGTGTTTTGCTGACATAGGCAATGACTTGTTCTTGGCCATTTTCATCTAATTGTGATAAGATGGCACCAAAAGCTATGTGTAAAACATCAGTAGCTAGTTGGAATCATTTATTGAAGTCTGAGTAAGCAAGAACTGGGGCTGTTGTCAATCTTGTTTTGAGGGTTTCAAAAGCCTTTTGTTGTTCTTCCGTCCATTTGTATGGCACATTTTTGTTGGTAAGATAATTAAGTGGTTTGGCAATTTCTGAGAATCCCTTTATAAATTTCTGATAGTAAGAGACTAATCCTACAAATTCTCTTAGTTCTGTGGTATTTTTGGGAGTTTGAAAGTTTTTGACAGCACTAATTGTTCCAGGGTTTGGTTTGACTCCATCTTTGCTAACTATATGTCCAAGAAAGATTAAGCTTGTTTTTTTAAAGTAATATTTCTCAATGTTCAACTTTAATCCTGTTTTTTGTAATCATTGAAAAACTTCTTGCAGGTGAATAAGATGGGCTTCAAAGCTTGGTGAGTACACATCAGTGTTATCAAAGTAAACAACTACTGATTGCCATAAGAGTCTTTCATATACAACATCCATGAGTTATTGGAATGTTGCTGGTGCATTGCAGAGTCCAAAAAGCATAACATTGAACTCATAATTTTCTCCTTGAGTGGTGAATGCTGTTTTGGGCCTATCTTTTGGGTTCATTTCGACTTGCCAGTATCCACTTTCCAAGTCTAAAGTTGAGAAGAACTTGGCTTTTCCTAGAGCATCTAGCATGTTATCAATTCTTGGAAGAGGATAGACATCTCCAATTGTAACACTATTCAGTTGTCTATAATCAACACAGAATCTGATTTTTCCATTTTTTTTTTTAACTAGAACTACTGGTAAGGCCCATGGACTTCTTAATGGTTGAATCAATTCGTTATTGAGTATTCTTTGGACCTCTTCTCTAATAAATTGGTGGCTAGCAGATAAAACTTAATAGGCTTGTTGTTGTTTTGGTGGAGCATCTCCTGTATAGATTTGGTGTTGAACAATATCCGTTTTTCCAAGGTCATTGTTGTTTTTTGCAAATATATCTGCAAATTCAGCTATTAATTGTTTCAATTGTCTTTGTTGTTGGAGTTCCAAGAGACCCATGTTGATTCGAATGAGTTTTTCTTCCAAAAGGTGGTAGTTTTTAGTGGTAGAAATGATGTTTGGATTTAGAAGTAGTGTATGTCTTATAATTTCGATAAAATTAGAGACAATTTGAGAGTTTTCATCTTGAAAAATGTTACTGTGTATGATTCCAATCTCTAGTTTGTTCAATAAGACAATGAAGTAATTATTGGGATTATAAAATATAACTCAAAATTTTTTCATTCCTTTGGGAATATAAACGTTTGGGATTGAGATTTTATGTTTCAAACAGATTTGTTTATTGGATTCAAAGATTTGTTGGGTAGTGGTGAGTTTTGAGCAAGTGTAAATTTCGTGATGTTCACCAAAAGGTGAAATGGTAATTGGTTAGGAAAGTTGAAGAATCTGGTGAGATTCATTTTGTGCATTGAGAGCTATGTTTACTGGCACTGTAAATCGTCCAGTTGAACCAAAACTTTGCATTCCTCTTTCATTTTTTCCCAATTGTTCTCTGTTATTAACTGATTGTAAACCTGAAATGTTGATTAAGAGTAGGTAAATTGCTTGGGCAATTTTTTCAGCATGTTCAATCTTGAATGGTTTGTCTGTTTCATTCTGCAACATGATAGTAATGTCTTCAGTATATTCTGTATCTATAATTCCTCTTCTGACATTGATTTCTTTGCTTGCCAATGATGATCTGGATGCAATTTGAACCATTGCTCCAGGTAGAATTTCAAAAGCAATTTTGAGATTGATTTTTGTCAAAAATTTTGGTTGGAGAATCAAAGTGTCTTTGTTAGGATATCTTAGGTCATATCTTGCATCAATTTCGTGGGCTTTTTCTGGTTTTATTTCTTTTCCATTGTTGTTAAAATATTTGAGTTGTATAGCAGACTGGTTTTTCATAAGATAGATTGGTGTGGTTGCAATTTTTTCTTTTGTTTCTGGTTTCCCAAATTCAATTTCTTCCTGGTTATTTTCACTAGGCAGGGAAATATTAAGAGCATAGCATTCTGGACACCATTTGTCATCACAAGACATGATGTATTTTTTACACAATTGAATGTTCATTTGCTCTAATTGTTGAATTTGAGCTTCTTGGGTTGGGTATGTGTGGCTTGCAATTTGGTAGTAGGTTTCTACTTTATCTTCATAATCAAATCCAGCTAATTCTATAGTATACTCAATGTATTTAGCTTCTTTTATTTGGCAGACATCTTCTTGTGTGGCTCCATTAATTAATGCCATTGCTAAGTCAAAAATCATTTTAGCATCATGAGAATAGTGGTAGAGTTTATTGAGAGCACTATTGTATACTGCATCAAATAGTGTTCCTCTTCTAACTTTTTCCGAGATTGATAGAGCATATTGACAGGTCTGATTGCATACTTTTTCTCTTATTGCAACATCAATCCAGTTGCATTCTTCTGGTAATATATTTCCACATGTAAAACAAGGTGTTTTGTCCCATTTCCCACTTCTTTTTGGAGATCCAAATCGTTCTCTATGGCATGCTTTGCAAAAGTAATAGGTACAAGTTTCATATTCCTTTTCTGGAGAAATACATGCTCCCATTGATGAAAGTTTTTTGTTGCAATCTTTGCATTTGAGTGGAATATAGAGTGGTTGTTTTTATG
Source organism: Geosiphon pyriformis (assembly GCA_016748015.1). NCBI lineage: Eukaryota > Fungi > Glomeromycota > Glomeromycetes > Archaeosporales > Geosiphonaceae > Geosiphon > Geosiphon pyriformis. The sequence continues at coordinate 525,086 of JAAOMT010000009.1, forward strand.
GTTCTGGTATAGAATATCTAACTTTTTTCTATCCTCTTGATTCTTCAAAAATCTCCTGTTTTGTTTCTTCAGCTCAATTGGATGTTGATCCAAGAGCCATGTAGGTTTCAGTAAGTGGCATTTCTTTCTTCTCTTCAAATTCAAATACTGGGGCTTTTTCTGATCATTTGTTAAAAGTACTACAAGTAGCAGGTACTATGGTGTATTGTTCTTGGTATAAGATTTTTAATTCTTGAGTTGCCCAGTCCAAGTTTGCATGAACTTTAAAAAGCCAATCATTTCCGACCAGAGCTTGGTATTGGGGTGCATCCATGACTAGAACTTTGACTGAAATGGTAATTCCATCAATGGTAAATGAGAAATTGTCAATTTTTCTTACTGGTGTCTTTTTCATACCATCTGCTGTAACAATTACAGTTTGGGCTGGTCTGTCAACAGTTCTTTGAAGTTGTTGTATTAACTGGTAAGTGATAATACTTCTAGCTAATCCACTATCTAGAATTAGTCAAATGGGTTTTTCTTCTACTGTAGCTTCAGTGTACATGGCAGTGATAGCTTTTTGTTTATTAGCTGCTGCATTGCTAAGCAAGAATGATGATTCATTGGCTTTAAATTCAAATAGAAAGATATCTGAAAGGTTGGCATTTTGGGCAATTTGGGCTGATGGAATGGTGTTGTTAAAAGAATTTGATCTTGGTGCTGCAATTTTACCTTCAGAAAGTGTAGATTGTTGAAAATCCGATTCTTCAGGCATTGTAAGATAACTGGATTGAGTGTGATAGTGATTGGGTCTTTGCTGACCAGAATTTTGGGGAACCAACTGGTTATTTGGGTTGATTCTGTTGTTGTTATTCTGAAATTGACTTTGGGGTATAAATTGGTTATGTTGAATCAATCTTCTGGCTGGTACTTGATATTGTTGAGTAAGTGGTGTCTGATATTGCTGAATTGGTAAAAATTGCTGATATTGTTGCTGTATTGGTTGTGAAGCTGGTTGATAGTAACTGTTTTGATTTTGTGGTCTTGGTGAATAATAAGTTGGTGGTAGAGATTGGTAATAAGATTGTTGTAGTAAAGAGTAATATTGATTACTTTTGTTTTGTTGATCTCTTTGCAATTTTCTACAATTTCGTTTCCAGTGTCCTGAAATTTCACAATAATGACAATTTTGAGGTTGGTTGTTGGATGGTGAACCAAAATTGTTTTGGTTTTGTCATTGTGGTGGTTAATATCTTTGTAATTACTGCTGTTGTTGTTGGTTTGTAAAGTAGTTTTCAACCTTCTTTGTGAGTTGGTCTATTTTTTTTTCAGCTGCTGAGCTGGTTTCTCCAATGGCTAGGTTGACAAGTTTGGTGTGGTTTGCTTCTTCTATTGCTATTTTATAGTTCTTTGCATGTCTAATAGCAGTTGCTAAGTTTGCTGGTACATGTGGGCAAACTTTCTTAATGAGTTTGTTTTTTAATCCAGCTATGAATTGATCCAGAATCTGGGCATCAGAATAGTAATCATTGGTTTCCAATTGTCAAATTCGTCAAAGGAGTTTGTTGAATCTCCCAAGATAAGTCATAACAGTCTCAGATGTTTCTTGTTTAATATTGCAAAAGCGATTATAGAGAGTAATAGAAGTGTTGTTGTTAGTAAATTGTTGTAGAAAAGCATCTTTAAATGCTTGCCAGTTCTCAAATGGTTCTTCTAAATTTTCAAACTATTCTCCTGCTGTTCCTTGGAGAAAGTAGGAAATAGCTTTGAGCATTCTTGCTGCAATCCAACCATTTGCATCTCCTGCTTTTTGAACTTTGTTAAGTCATTCTTGAGAACTGATATTATTGTCTTTACCAGTGAATTCTGGAATTTTTGCAATGTAAGCAGTTGCCATTTCTTCTTCATTTCCTGTGATTTCTTTTGGTTCTGATTCAGTTTCTTCACTTTCCAAGCTTTCTGAATGATTACTTTCGTTTTCTTGTAAGTAATCAATGATATTGGCACTTGTTGATATTGGTTCTTGTTGTTGAGTAGAATTTCTAGGTGACTGGAAATCTTCTGGTCTGGAAAAACAGTTAAGTGGTGAACTTGGTGTTTGTGGTTGAACAAGTGAAATTAGAAATGGGGTAATAAAAAGTGGTAATTTGACACTGGTTCCTCGTTCAGGTGTTTGCAGATGTTTGGTAGTTGTCTTTTGTAGTGTTGGTGTATTTGGAGTGGTTCTTGAGTATTGCTTCAATCTTTGTTTGCCTTTGTTGCTTGTTTCTGTCTTTGTTTCAAAGTCAATAGAGTATTAAGACTGTGCTGGGTATTTTTCTTCACAATACTCAATAATGTTAAAATTAAGTTCTTGGAAGTAGGTAGCAAGTGTTCACTGTTCAGGTCTTCTGTTTCCAATCGTGAATAGTACACTAAATTATTGTAGAGGTTGCTTTTGACTTCTGAAATATTGTAGTTTCCAAAAAAATAATTGTTGATGTGGTTTTCAATATATTGGTATACTGATTTCTTAACAACTTCAATTCCGTCTGAGATGTTGAATTTTTGCTTGCAGTGAGTGTAAATTGACTGGTAATACTCTAAAGTTGCTGTGTCTGGTGTGGTCACCACTTTGAATTTGTTATTGCTGTGTTATTTCTATGGAAGAGCACCAAATGTTACCAAAGGTTATTTGGTCTCTTTTTTTGAATGTTGTTGATGTTGATTTGCTGTGAATTCATGTTTTTAGGAAGTAATTGGACCTTCAGTAACTGAATTTATCTTTAAATTATCTTTTATAATTTGAACTGCTGGGCTTATAAATGGAATAGCCAATTCCTTGCCAGTTACTTTATGTAGTTACATTGTAGTAAATGTCAACTCTTTCCCAGGAATTGCTCATCTGAAAGCTCACTAAAAAATGTGTAATTACTTTGCTGTGAAAGTCAACTCTTCTACAGAAATTTCATCTGTAGACTACCCTAATGATTATGATAAGAAAAATAAAAAAATAAAAGAAATGTAAAAAAATGGAATTTATCAAGGGAAACGTTTTCTATCCAGGCCTGGAGTCATTAACAGATTATTGAAATTAATAGCTAATCAATTTCAAAACGTTAGTTGTGTTGAGGAAATTTCAAGTGTAATAATTTAAGGATTTAGTTTTCAAATATTTAATTTTTATTTGAATGTGCAAAAGGTGATTTGTTTTCAATTAAGATATCTAAAGTAAGATACTATAGTAAAATATTATGAGAAGATACATTTTCTTGAAAAGAGAAGCTCTTCTTTTATACAACTTGTTGTAGTACTAATCTTTGAACTTGCACTTTTCTCTTTGCTACAATTTGGGTAAACTAAAGATACATTTTGGCAAATTTACAAATTATTTCACTGAACTATTGATTATTTCGGCAAATTTTTATTAATTTTGGCGAATTTTGACTATGTTAAAAGATTCAGAGTATTGTGTAATTTGATTATCTTAATTTCTAGAGTACAAATCGAATTATTGATTGAGTAATAATATTTGATAATTTGATTAAATAATAAGTGATAATCGAATTAATAATAATGTATGCTAATTAATAATAGGAATTATAAGGGTAATTTCATGCTAATTAATAGCTAAAATTCTACTGGTAACATCGGTCTGAGTGGCTGGTCACATGTAGAAAATGCATGATTCACACTTAGTTTAGGTCATTCCTTTGATGTATAGTATTAGGTAGTGTTTAGACCTCATTCATAAAGCAATAAAAAAAAATATTTGTTAAGTATTAAATCTAATATTAGTATATTAGTCATTAATTTGGTTTAGAGTTTTACTAAGAGTCACAAATTTGTTATATGATTACTAGATACCAAACTAAAGATGTATTATAAAAAACATGATTTTTTATTGCATGATAAATCTATAATTCCAATAATTCTGATTTGTTTTTCTTGTAGTTTCTTAAAATAATTCATAATTTTAGTATTAAACTAAGTATGCATATTTGCTTTAAGTTGTATTTTTGTTTGGCCAGTATGTATTTTGGTTTTTTGTATGACTTTTCTATAGTAAATAGTTTAAGTATATAGTGCTGTTTTAATTGATCTGAGTGGCTGATTATGTATAAAAAAAGCATAAATCATATTTAATATAAGATTTTGTATAATTATATGTTTTTAGATAATAGTTAAATTGCACTCATAAAATAAAAAATAAATAAATAAATCTTTTATTTTAGTTGTTTTATAATTTTATTTATACTTATTTAATATATATAATAAAATATTTTTGATTATTAAATTATATTTAAAATAAAACTGTTTTTAACATAGTTTTAAATATATTTATTATAAATATAAATTTTTTATTAAAGTTTAAATATATTAATATTAAAATTTTTATAAATTATTATTTAAAATAATTAAATATTTTTGTTATTTATAAATTTATTTATTTTTTTATTTATTTTAACTAAGTATATTTTAATTATTAACTATAATATAAAATTTAAAAATCTTAAAATAATTACAATATATGTATTTTTACATATAATTAATTGTTTAAGTCAATTAAAACCAAACTATATTAAATTTAAAAAAATTTAAAATACAATTATTTTTAATTTTTTATATATTTATTTAATAATAATATTTGTATTTAATTTAATATTAAAAGTCTAAAATTTTTAAAAAGTTATTATTTAAACAAAATTACTTTATTAATATTATTATTAAAAATTTTTATAATTTTATAATTTATAATTTTATATTTAATTTTAAGTTTATTATATTTTTTATACAACTTATTTGTTTTATTTTAAAAACAATAACATTTTTTGAATTTAATATATTTTTTATTTAATTTAATATACAAAATAAAAAAAGTTTTAACTAATTTAATTATTAAAAATATTAAAATATTAATAAGTTTAACAATAAACTTAATTAATAAAACTAAATTAGTTAGTTCAAATTTTAAAAAAGCCAATTTAAAATTAATTAAAAAATTAACAACAGTAATAGCAACAAAACAGCCAAAAAAATATCAAAAAAATCAATAAAACAAAAATTTTAACATAAAATTTAGCATTAATAAAATAAAATTTTAAAATTTACTATAAATTTAAAAAAAATAAGTAAGAACATTTTTATAATTTATAATTAAATAATTTAAATTTTGATACTTAAAACAATATTAACAATCAAAAATTTTTTATCAAATATAATATTTTCTTAAAATATTAATTTTAGGTAAAAGAAAGATGATTAATAACATCATAGATCATTCTTTTTATAAAGTTGTTCTTGATCACTTAGTAGTAAGTGAGGATATAATTTTGGAACCAGTTGAAGTAAAACTCAAAGTTGATAATATAATAGTTAATTGAACAAGAAAGTATATGGTTTCAGTAACTGTGTCTATTTTGTAATCTTATTAATATGTTCCTTTGGGCTATGTAAAAGATACCATTTTCTCTGATGTAATAAATAAGATCAATTTGTCTGATTTGGTTTTGGTCATTAAGAATTTACTTGATGATAAAGCTGCTGAGCTTTCAAGTATATCAAACAAACTTTGAAAGTATTGTGATAATATAGTATTAGGTTGTCTTTTAGACTTGCTAAATACTTGTCTTATGTGTAGTGATATTCTAGCTCCTTGGAAGTGTGTCTGAGTTTTAATGATTCCCAAGCCCTATAAATAGAAAAGACACCTTATGAACACATAACCTATTGCTTTAATTGAAACTGCTTGTAAGATTTTGTTAAAAGTTTTGTCAGACCACATATCTTCAGCTTACAATGAATTTAATATTCTTAGAGGTAACAATTTTTCAGTCCTGAAAGACATGTCTACTTAGTTACTTGTGTTTGTTGTTGATTTGATAATAGAAGATATTATTAAAAAAGAAAAAAAACTCTGGTTGGTTTTGCAAAATATGCATAAGGCCTATAATTTTGTAGGGTATTATCATTTAGAAACTAGTCTGAAACATATTAAGATGTGTAATAAATTTATTGGATTTTTCAGAAATATTTACTTGAACAGAATCAACAAAATTATGACTAATTTTGGGCTTTCAGATGACTACAGAATTCTGGATGGGCTTGACTAAGATAAAGTGTTTTTTTTACTTCTCTGAAGAATCTTTTATGATCTGCTTTTATGTAAAGTTAAAAGGCATAAACATTTGTATAGATACAGGATTGACTTATAATTTGTTGCAAATTTGGGTAGAATAGAAGTACAAGCTGGGATGACATTGTTACCAAACAAAATTAGAGATATTGTTTAGCATGAAATTACCCTTATAAATCTTATTATTAATTAGCATATATTATCATTTCAAATTATCACTTATTACATTAGCAAAATATCTGAAATTATCATTTAATTAATAACCCAATTTGTACATAACACAAATGTAACTTAATTGCAATGATCAATTATGCAATACCCCGAACTATGTAACATTCAAAAAGTTTGCCGAAATTTGTAAGAAATTTGCCAAAATAATTGATAGTTCGCCGAAATATCTAATAGTTTGCCGAAATGTATTTTTAGTTCAGCAAAATTATAGAAAATAGCAAAGTTCAAGTTCATAGAATAGTGTTATGACAAGTTGTATAAAAGAAGAGCTTTTTTCTTCAAGGAAATGTATCTTACTTCAGATTCAATAATTAGAATCATCTTTTACACCCAAAAACAAAATAAATATCAAATAAATTCGAAAAACCAAATTCTTAATTATTTCCCTTGAAATTAACTAATTCCTACTAACAGTTTGAAATTGATTAGCTACCAATTTCAGTAGACTGTTAAAACACTTCCAGGCCTGGATCTGAAATGACTTCCATAAATCATCAGTTTTACTTTTTCTTTTACATTTCTTTTATTCTCTTTCTTTTCTTATTATAAATTATTTAGGTAGCCTACAAATGAGAATTCCTGTAAAAAAGTTGACTTTCACAGCAAAGTAACTACACATTTTTAGTGAGCTTCCAGATGAGCAATTCCTGAGAAAGAGTTGACATTTACTACAATGTAACTATACAAAGTAACTGGCATGGAATTGGCCATTCCACTTATAAGCCCAGCAGTTCAAATTATAGGAGATAATTTGAAGATAAATTCAGTTATCGAAGGTTTAAACACTTCCCATAATTGTGAATTAACAACATTACAACAAACATACAAGAGCTAAAAAGAGACCAAAAACCTCTAGTAACAACATCTTATTTTGCTGCTGGAACTTTTGTAGATGACACAATTTGGGTGGGCAGCAGTCAGGCTGCCATTCAGTACATCTTGAACATAGCCAGTAAATTTTTTGTCTTAAATAATATTTTTATAAACACAGAAAAAACTATTGCCATTTCTATTAATCAAAGGATTAAAGATGCTTTCTTGTTTATTAGTGGTTTGCTGATTGTTGTGGCTAAAAAAGATGAATCTTATCAGTACTTGGGTATTTTTTTGTCAACAGAGGAGCTCTCAAAGTCTAGTTTGATTAAGGCACATTCAGATGTGTATTTCTTTTTAAACATGATTCTGCATAAAGCTGTCTCTGATAAACAATTTTGTCATCTGGTTTTATCTGTTCTACAATCTATCAACAGTTATAAGATGCAATTTAGTTTTATTCCTGACAATATTTACTTTAAGTGGAATATTGTAATTAGAAAGAGCTTAAAAATTAAGGCACATCTTCCTTATGACTTTCCTATAATTGTTTTGTTACATCCTTTTTTGTATGACATCAAAACATTTAGCCAGGTATAGACTGAAAATAAGTCATCTTCTGTTATTAGTTTCATAAATGCTCCTAGTATTTTGGAATAGCTTTTTGTTTATCAGTGTTTGGATTTACACATTGCCAATTGGTTAACTATATATTCATTGTGTTATCCTATCAAATTGTAAGTTAATTTTAAGGATAATTTTTTAGCTGGAATTGTAAGAATCTTCTTATTTTGTGGTTTGTTTTTTTCTATTCTGCCAAATGCTTTTCATTACTTTGGTGGTATGCTAATTTCTGAGGTTCTTAAGAGTGGTGTTTTCTTTGAGGTTTTTTATTCTCTGAAGTGGTGTGAAATTGCATTTATTAAACAACTATTAAATAAGAAGAGTGTCTGCTTTAATTAGAAGTGTTTTAAGCATTGGAAACATTTGAATCCACATGGCTCTGTTCCAGCATAGTTTAATTTGGCAGTCTGCTTTTTGGGTAACAGATTGCCTGTAGTTAACTTTAAGTTATGTCTGTTTAATGACTAAGTTATTAATCTTGTTGTTACTGACTCTATTGGCAAAATTAATACCAGTCTTCTGGGTTTTAGTTCAGCTTTTTTCAATGTATACATGAACAGTTCTATAAAGTATTTTGGTTCTAATTTTGTTGTTGCTGGGGCTGCAATATTTTTTCTCAATATTAGTATTAATATTAGAGTGCATGTCTATAGTGTTATATCATCTATGTTGGCTGAGCTTAAGACTATTGTCCTAGTGCTTGCTTGCATTTCTTTAGGAAGTAGTATTGTCATTTATTCTAATAGTCAAGCTGTCATTTTTGTGTGTACTGACAAGTCAATTTTGACTTTGCTGGATTTCAGAAAACATTTGTGGATAGAGTGCTATCAAATTGTTAATTTTATTAGCAGAAAGTTACTTACAGTATTCTGGATCAAGATCAAAAGCCATTCTGGTGTTTTGGGTAATAAACATGCTGATGGAATTGCCTTTGATACTTGCTGTTATGATGTAATCTTCCATATCTTTGTTGATGAGTATTTTGTGAGATCTGGTGATTTGGTGCTGTCTTATAACATTTGGCATTACATTAGAGATTTCTATTCAATATTGTATTGGACTAAATAAGAGAGTAAGTTTGGCTTCAAGATTAGAGAAACTTGTGATGTCAAATTAGTGGATTGGAAGAGGACTTTTGCAGTCTGGCACCCTGATAGTTACATGGCTTTTGGCTTTATAAGTTATTAGTTAGCATGTTTAAGAACTTATTTCATAAAATCATTGCATGGCTGTCTATCTGTGGCAGCCCAGAAATGTGTATACTATAATTTTTACCCAAGTGTCAAGTGTTTGTTTTGTGATATGGTTAATATGTCTGACCATTTTTTTGTGTGCTCTTATGATGTGTTGGTTTGTAGCAAAATTTTGTTAAATTTTGGCATAAAATAATTATTGCTGCCAAATGTTGTCATTTTTTCTTCTGTGATCATCCAGAATCTCTTTTTTTGTGTAAGCAATGTTGGTCTGTATTCAATTTTGGCAAGAGATTTTGTATCTGTTAGTTGGTACAGTAAGGCTTTAGATGTTTGTGGTGGTCTTGAGTTGGCTAGTGTGATAATTGTAGATTTTGTTAGAAATTTGGCATCAGTTTAAAGATCTATAATATAGTGCAGTAAATTTGAATGCTAAGTATCCATAGAAAAGATGGGACTTGTAATTACTGATGACAGTATGGATTAAGTTACTAATGGTAATAAATGTGTATTGAGTAATGGAGTTGTCAAATTACTTAATATAGATTAAATTAGAGATATGTATTCTGGTATGCATAGTAAATGTTTGTTTTTTTTAGATCTGGATGATGATATAACAGTAGTGATGAACTTGTAATGTAGCTTTGGCTGACCCAAGTGGCTGGTCACATGTAGAAAGTGCATGAATTGTATTTAGTTTTGTGATACATGTATGTCATATGTTTTTAGATAGCAATTAGACTACACTTATTGTTATGAGTAAATTTGGTGAGGTAAAAAGATGGTAACATTTGGTGTTTTCAATTATTAGTAAGATGTGTTTTGTGTAATTCCAGTGGTTTAATCTTGATTATCAATTTCTGAAGGTCTTATTTTACTGGTTGTGAATTTACCCATTGAGTTCTTTGGTTATAAGGCACAGAGTTTTGGTTCTTACTAATTACAACTTCTTATAAAAATGAGCTTTCTTTTTCAAGCTAATAAGTGTAGTTATTAGGGTCTGGCATTGTTTTTTTACCCTTCTGGTAAGCTATCAAGATAACATTAATATCTAAAAATCTAGGAGAAGCTTCTCTCTTTTACCAGGCTATTACAAAGTTTATTTCCAGACAGTTGATTTTACTATATTACTGCTTCAAAAGAAAAAAAAAATAAAATAAAATAAAATAAAATAAAAAAAATAAAAAAATAAATAAATTAGTATTATCAATCACTGTGTTCAAAAGTGATTGGTCCAAATTATTAATAGTTTGAAACAGTTATGCTAAGAGCATCTGTCCTAAAACAAAGATATGAAATAATGGTTAATTTACATAAATTCCACAAAGTTTGAGAACATAAATTCGTGATTCTGATTTTTTAATAATTTAATTTATTTTAGAAGATGAAGATAGAATAGAATAAATGATGGAAGAGGTAAAGATATTTGATTCTTGTTTAGTGGTTTGTATCTATCTGTTTGTCTGTTTTTATCTTATATAATTACTCGTTTTTATACATTTTTTTGGTTTTACAGGATTGCTTCTGATTGTTTCATTATTGTTAATTATTACTTTGTTATTTCTGTTATTGCTTTATTCTTCTATGTTATTACTAGTTATTCTACATTATAACACATTATCTAGTGTTATTATGTGTTATTTTGTGTTATCTCATATTGTAATATATTATCCTGCACTATTCTAAGTTATAATGCATTATCCAACATTATTGTGTGCTATTCTGTATTATGTCACATTCTGATTATATTTTTTCATAACTTTAGATTGGTTTTTCTATTTGGGTAATATTATTTCTCTCTTTTTAGAATTGAGCTTCTGCAAAATCATATGTATCTGTTTCTATGTCTTTGTTTGTGTAATGTTTGATGGTTGTGTTAAATATTGTTTTTTATAGGTCTTCAAACTATTGATTGGTAATTTGTTCTATGTTGTTAACTATTATTGTCTTTATAGATTCATACAACAGTACATTTAGACAATGTTAAAAAGTGGTGTATAGTTAGTATACTGTTTTGTAATATAGAGTCAGATTGCTTCTTTCTATGAATTTTTCTACTTGTTGTATTGCTTTTTTGTTAAAAGTTTTCTGGCTGAAGTTTCTATATAGTATCTTTAAGCCTAATTGTTCACTCATTTTGTAGAACCAATAAGCTAGAAGAAGTCTTTCTTTCCATTTTTTTGTATTATCTAGTGTTTATTTTCTTGTTTTAGGAAGATTGATTCTATGAACTAAAGCTTTTTTAATTTTTTTAAGCTTAGAGACCAAGTATCTTCTTTTATAAACTTTTTTTTGTTTCTTCACTCTTTTTTCAAGCCCCACCCAAGATGATTTAATTCCTTTTTGTAAAATTTTTTTCTCAGGCAGGATGTAGGGATGAGAATAGTTAATTTTAATTGAACTTGTGCCTATCTCTTTCTTGTTTTTATCTTTATAGCATATTTTTTTTTATCAATTGTCACTTCTATTTGAGCAGAAAATTGTTGAATTGCATCAAATAGTTGTTTTGAAAGTTGTAGAATTTGATTTGACAGATCTATATTGAAAGTTCTATTATTTCTTGTTGCTTTTTTTTGATGTTATATATTTGAATTTTTTAATTTAATTTGCTGCACATTGTTTATGTTTTGATGATAATAATTGGTTCCAGATCTTGTGGTATATCTTTTGGTCTGATTAATAAAATTTGTGTTTCTAGCTAAGATACTGATAATGATGATTCCTGTTTTGTATGATAAATTTTTAACTGATTTCCATGTGCTACTTTCTTTAAAATCCTGTCTTCCAATCATAATTTGTAAGCTTCATTTTCTAAAGCTTTGTGTATGTAGAATAAACCATCCCACTTTGGGTCAAACTTTCCATTTTACTGTTTCTCAGCTTTTGTATAATGTAATAGTACTTGGTCTTTAATCTTAAATTCTATTTGTTGTTCTGATAGGTAGTTATCATGTCTTTTTTTTTGTTATTCTTGAGCATGACTAATATTGTCAGCTGCTGTTTTTCAATTGTTTTCTAATGTTTTCATTAGCTGGTATATTCTTTGGTATAAGATAGCTTTAAAATTTTCTTTGTTAATTGTTTTTGTTGGGTATGATAGTATCATTTATTTAATTGGTAATATAGTTTTTTTTCCATAGACTAGTTCGAATAGTATAAACTGAGTCATATTTTGTTTCAATGTTCAATATGCAAAGAGTACAAAAAGTATAAATAAGTCTTATTCTTGTTTGTTTTTATGACTTATTTTTGCTAATGCTTTGCACAGTGTTTGGTTAAATTGTTCTACCAGTCTGTTTGTTTGTGGGTGATATCATGATGATAAGAGTTACTTTATTCTAAACTATTGGCTTAGTTCAGTTAGTATATTATTAACAAAATGTGTTTCCTGATTAAATAATAAATCTTTCAGACATCTATGTTGACAAATTAGGTCTTGATGCACAAATTCAGCTATTGTTTTAGTGTTGGCCACTTGGATTGTTCTGGCTTCTGGCCATTTTATAAGATAGTCTACAGTGTTATTCATAAAAAAAACAGATATAGAAAATAGTAGACCAATAAGAGAGTAGTAGTTAACATATAAGCATATTGCTCAACAATATGGAGCAATGTCAAAAATTATAGCATATTGCTCAACAATGTGGAGTGATGTTAGAAAATTAAGACATATTGCTCAAAAAATCATAGCACATTGCTCAGGAATGTAAGCAATCTCATAGAACATAAATTTATGTATATATAGCAATAGTATCAAAAGCTAGAAAATTAGTCAATTAGACTCAAAGTCAAGAAGACTAAGAGTCAATAGGACTTTTAGAGTCAATTAGACTCACAGATCATAATTATTAAATACCTTTTCTTTAAAAGATAGAATACTATAACTTGAAGTGAAATCACTTCCATATTAATGAAATTATTCATTATCCTTAAATCCATGTTATTATCTACTACTTAACCTGCTGGCACAATAGTTTTTGATCACAGCTATTAACAGGACACATATTTCTTATTTTATCTTCTTTATTTCTTTATTTTCTTTTATTTTCTTTATTTTATTTTCTTTGTTGTTTGTTAACTTGATTAAAAAGATTTACATGTGAAGGTACTGATATCAGGATATAGCACTGGTAAAAAACCTAGGAATAAGAGTAAACACTTAGATTTAAGAATAGCTTACCAGAAAATTGCCAGCCACCAAGCTGAGAAAGAAATTAGATGGAATTGCAATTCTAAGAAGCTACTAAAACCACAACTGAATCTTTGTCCATTATACAAAAAACTCAACCCAAATCTTCAAATACAGTTAACTTTCAAAAACTAACATTATTATTATATTAATTAAGCATCAAGTTATGGGTTTGTTATTTGTTTTAAAACCCCAAATAATCACTTGTAACAATGGCTACAGTGATATAGTGATTTCCTTGGGATGTAATTGAGAAAAGTTCAATCAAATCAATCCCAATTCTATCAAATAGATTTCCAACTGGAATGGGTTGAAGTGGTTCTGTTAATCTTGCTTCTTCTTTTTGCTGGCATGAGTTACAATTGAGCATGTATTTGAAAATGTCTTTGTACATTGTTGGCCAATAGTATAAATTTAATGTTTTTTCAAGGGTAATATCTTTGTTAAAGTGTCTTGTAGTTGAGTCAAAATACATACTATGTAATATAGTTTTCTTTTCATTGTTTTTTATAACTTATTGTGAGGTGAGACAGTTTTGGTGTTCTCATTAATATAGTTGGTTGTCTTGAATAAAATAATTTCAGGCTTGTTTTTATATGGTACTTTGTTGCTGTTGAGATAATATCCCCTTGAAATATAGTGTAGATAGGTACTGATGTAGTCATTGATAAATAAGTGTGTTCATGGGTTTGGAATTAGGTTTGTGGCATCTTTGACAAACTGTCAGCATTAGTATTCTTAGATCCTTTCTTGTAATGGACTTTGAATGGAAATTGTTGCAGATAAGTACTCCATCTTGAATATTTTTTTTTAGTTGTAAGTTATTAAGTAATCAGATAAGTCTCTTATAATCTGTATATAAGTTAAATGGTTGACTAAGATAATGTTTCCATATTTGTACTACCTAATAGATGGCAAGACATTCTAGATCCATTGTACTGTAAATTTTCTTAGCTGGACTTGTGTTACAACTAGTATATGTAATTGAATGTTTCCTGTTATCTGGTCTTATTTGTGACAAAACAGCTTCTAATGCATTCTTTGAGATGTTTATAACGACAATAAAATGTTTAGTGAAATTGGAATAAATCAATATTGGAGATATAATCAGTCACTGCTTGAGATAGTCAAAGACTTTTTGTTAATCTTTCTTTCACAAGTATGGCACATATTTAGACAACAAGTGGTGAAAAAGTTTTGTGATAGTTAAAAACCCTTTGACAAATTAATAGTAGTATTCTGCCAATTCAAAAAATTCTTATAACTCTTGAAAGTTAATTGGGACTGGAAAATTTTTAACTTTTTGGACCTTGTCTAAGTCAGGTTTAACTCTGTCTTTATTGATCACATGTCCTAAGAATTTCAACTTGGTTTTCCCAAAGAAATATTTCTTAGAATTGAGTTTTAATTAGGTATTTTAAAGGCATTTGAAAACTTGTTGAAAGTGGAGCAGATGATTATCAAATGTTTTAGAAAATACATTTGTGTTGTCTAAGTAAACTATGACTGATTTTCAAAGAATTCTTTTGTACATGACATCCATAAGGCATTGGAATGTGGCAGGAGTATTGCAAAGTCCGAAAAACATTACATTAAACTCAAAGTTTCTATCTTAAGTGATAAATGCTGTTTTTTTTATCTTTGGGATTTATTTTAATCTGCCAATATCTACTGGTTAGATCTAATAATGAAAATCATTTCTTTTTTCCTAGATTGTTCAGAATTTCTTGGATGAGAAAAGTGGGGTAACTATTTCCTTGGATAACACTATTTAATTTTTAATAATCCACACAGAATTATACCTTTCCATTTTTTTTGGTGACCAGAACTACTAAAGAGGACCAAGAGCTTAACAATTCCTTGATTAAGCCATTGTCAAGTATTTGTTGAACTTCTTGTTTGATAAGATTGTCACCAGATAAGAGTACTCAGTAAGTCCATTGTTTAATAGGTCAAACATTGTTACAGATAATTATTTGGGGTCTCAAAGCAAATAACAAACCCATAACTTGGTGCTCAATTGATAGTTGATAATGGATGTTGATTTCTGAAGGTTTTGGTTGGTCTGAAGATTTGTTGTGGAGTTCTTTGTATAATAGACAGAAATTCAGTGGTAATTGTAGTAGTTTCTGGAATTGTAATTCTGTCCAATTTTTTTCTCAGCTTGGCAGCCAGATTTATTCTGATAGTTCTGCCCTTCTGGTAAGCTATCCATTAATATATATGTAATTCTATTCTTATTTCTGGGTCTTTTACCAGGCTATCTTTGATATCAATAATTCAGTACTTAATCTTCAATCAATTAATATACAACAGAAATAACAAAAAGAAGAATAAAAGAAAAAATTAAAGAAGATAAAAAAATAAGCCAAGACAATTGTAAATTAGTATCCCATTGTTACAGATGATTATTTGGGGTCTCAAATCAAATAATAAATTCGTAACTTGGTGCTCAATATCTTGACAATACTGGTAATACTGGTACATTGGTTGTATCTGAAGATTTTAGAGTTGAGTCCTTTGTATAATAGACAGAGATTCAATAACAATGTAGTTGGTTGGTGAGTTGTATTCCCAATTTTTGTTTTCAGCTTGGTGGCTGGTTTATTCTGACAGTCATGCCTTTTTAGTAAGTTATTCATTAATATATATATAATTTTACTCTTATTTCTGGGTCTTTTACCAGGCTATCTATGATGTCAATTACTCAGTGCTTTAATCCTTAATCAGTTAGTATATGATAGTAAAAATCAAAGAAAGAAATAAATAAAAAAAAATAAAGAAATGAGCCAAGGTAATGTGCACATTAGTATCTTATCAATAGCTGTGATCAAGAGCTATTGTTCCAGCATAATTAGGTATCAATTACTATCAACATAAAGTGTTGATAGTGGAGAGTGAATTTGGATAGTGAATGATTTATTTATTTAATATTTGTGGATGGAAGATTTTTAACTAAAGAATTCTTATCTTTTTATTTCTAATGCTATCATTATATATACATAATTGATGTTCTATAAGATTGCTCACATTCCTGGACAATGTGCTATGATTTTTTGAGCAATGCTCACATTGCTAAGTAATGTGCTCTAATTTTTTAACATCACTTTACATTGCTAAGCAATGTGCCATGTTTTCTGATATTGTTTTATATTGCTGAGAAATGTGCCATGATTTCTATTATTGCTCTACATTGCTGAACAATGTGCTCACATGTTACATACTATTTACTTATTGGTCTACTATTCTCCCTATATCTGTTTTTTTTTATAAGTAACATTATTTCTTCCTTTTTAATATTGAGCTCTGTTGAAATTTTCATTCTGAATTAGCTCTAATATTTCTTTTTCTAATATTGTTTGTTCAACTTTATTTTTCATGTCTTCTACTTATACATTGTTCATTCTTCCCTATTGGTTAATGGTTATGGTTTCTATGTCAGAGTATAATAGTATTTCTGGATAGTTTTGAAATATATTGTGCAGTTGGTAAATTGTTCTCACATGTAGTGTTGAGTTCGTTTTTTTCCCAATAAATTCTTCAATTTGCTGTATTATGTTTTGGTTAAATATCCTCTTGGATTTGTCGATATACAACTCTTAAATATTCAACTTTTAATTTAACTGGTAGTAATAGTATGATATTGGAAGTTGTTTTGTTTATTGCTTTCAATTTTTTTTTGTAAGTTCTTCTGTTGGTGCCATAATAAGTATTTTCTCAAAAGTTTTCTTTACTTTTTCTATTATTTTATCTGACCAGTTTTTATCATTCTTTGGTAACCACTAATATGGTGTATTTTTTGTCTTTTTTTGGTGTTTCAATAGCAAATTGTTTGGTTGTTAATGATAATTTCCATGTCTAAAGATTGTTGACTTAAGGCCTGGAATAATTGTTAAGCTATAATGTAAATATGATCTGGTATTTCCATTTTTTTTCTTGGTTGCCTTTGTCATATATACTGTGTCTTTATATACTTTTTTATTGTTTGATTTTATGTGTTTGATCCAATGATTATGATTGGTTCCAGATCTCGTAGAATCTTCTCTGGTTAAACTAGTATTTGTTGTACTCTCAATTGTGGAATGTTATTGGTAAATGATGATGCTATTTGGTAATATGGTTTCAGTCAATCACTATGTGCTGCTTTGGTTAAGATTTTGTTGTCCCATCTTAATTTATAAGCTCCATTTCCAAGAATTTTTTTTATGTGAAATGGTCCATCCCATTTGGAGTCAAATTTTCCACTCCATTGTTTTTCCATTTTGGTATGATGTAGAAGTACTTTGTCTCCAATTTTGAATTCAATTGGTTTATCTGGTAATTGGTTATCGTGTCGTTCTTTTTGCTTTTCTTGAGACTTTTGAATGTTATCAGCTGCTTTTTGTTGTCTGTTTTCTAGTGTTTTCATTAGGTCATATGTTCTTTTCAACAATGTTTTTTGGAAATTAGCTTCTGTTATTGGTTCAGTTGGATATGTGTTGACCTCTATCTCAACTGATAATATTGCTGTTCTATCATATACTAATTCAAATGGTGTTGTTTGTGTAGTATTTTGTCTCATTGTTCAATAAGCAAATAATACTGATGGTATAAACAAATTCCATTCATCTTGGTTTTCTTGACTGATTTTGGCAATTGCTTCACACAATGTTCTATTGAATTTTTCAACTAGTCCATTGGTTTGTGGATGATATAATAATGATAATAGTCTTTTTATCCCAAATCTCTGACTTAATTCTGTTAATGTTTTATTCACAAAATGAGTTCCTTGATTTGTTAGTAGTTTTTTTGGACATCTGTGTTGACATATTAAATCTTAATAGACAAATTTGGCAATGGATTCTGTATTTGCTCTTTGAATGGCTTTGCTTCTGGCCATTTTGTGAGATAGTCCATAGCTACTGCAATATATCTGCTGTCTTTACTGGTAATTGTTAATAGTCTGATTAACTCAATTTCAATGTAATCAAATAGTTGTCCTACTTTAATTGGTCTTAATGGTTCACTGAGTTTTGTTCCACTTTTTCTTTGACAAGCATCATAACTTTGAACATATTAGATAATGTCTGGATATATTGATGGCCAATAGTATCTTTTTCTGGTTCTTTCTATGGTTGCTTTTTTATGAAAATATCCTGCTGTTAGATTTAAGTACATTTTAAACAATATTGTTTCTTTTTCTGATTCTGTAATTACTCTGGTTGGTTGGTCTGGATTTCTTCTGTTTTTTCAGTAAAGTATATTTTGATGATTGATGAAATATTTTGATTACTGTTTTATGTTGTTTGGTTTTTTTTGAGATAATTTCTCCTTAAATAATTGAGTATTTATATAATGCTGGAGTTGTTGGTATTTTTGTGTGTTCATTTTTTGTTATATTTTTGGGTTAAAATGTTTTTAGATTTGTCTTATTCGTGACAATTCATTGGTATTTCCATTGTTTTTTCCCTTTTTATAATGTACTGTATAATTGAATGGTGAAAGTTCTATTTTCCATCTGGCATGATGATCATCTACAAATTTTTGTTTCTGAATTGAAGTCAATTCTTTGTGATCTATATATATTTTAAATTTTTGGCTCAAGTATTCTTTTCATTTGATGACAGCCCAATAGATTGCTAAGTGTTCCAGTACTGGAGTTCCATAGTTTTTTTCAGCTGGACTTAAACTTCTACTGGCATAAGTTACTAAATACTCTTTTCCATTGGGTTCTTTCTGTGATAATATTGTTCCTAATGTTTGACCTGATGCATTAGTAGTAATAATAAATGGTTTGTTGTGATCTGAATACATCAATACTGGAGCTTGGATAAGCTTTTTTCTCAATGTGTCGAATGTTTCTTGTTGAACTTCAATCCATTTATACTTCACATTCTTGGTTTGTAGATGGTGAAGTGGCTGAGCTAGTTTAGAAAAGTCCTTGATGAAGTGGCAATAGTAGCCTGCAAATCCCAAAAATGCCCTAGTTCTGGCAAGTTGGCTAGTACTAAAAAGTTTTTAACTACTTCAATTTTGTCTAGATCTGTTTTGATTCCGTTTTTGCTCATCACATGTCCCAAAAACTTGAGTTTAGTTTTTCCAAAAAAACATTTGGTTGTATTTAGTTTCAATCCAGCTCTTCTTAATCTTTCAAATACTTGTTGAAGATGATGCAAATAATCATCAAATGTTTTTGAGAACACATTGGTGTTATCCAAGTATATGACTACTGATTTCTATAGTAATCCAGTATAGACAATTTCTATGAGCCATTGAAATATTGCTGAAGCATTCATCAAGCCAAATGGCATGACTTCAAACTCAAAATTTTCTTCTTTTGTGGTAAATGCTGTTTTTTTTTTGTCAGCTGGATCTATGGCTACTTGTCAGTAACCACTATCTAAGTCCAGTGTTGAAAACCATTTATTTCCTCCAAAAGCGTCGAATAGTTTTTGGATCTTTGGAGTTGGATAGCTATCATCTTTTGTTACTTCATTCAGTTTCTAGTAGTCTACACAAAAACGGATTTTTCTATTCTTCTTATGGACTAGTACTACTGGTAATGACCATGGACTCATTGATGACTGAATTAGCCTGTTGTCAAGCATCTGGTTGATTTCTTAACAAATAATCTCATGGCTAGCTGGTGGTACTCTGTATGCTCTTTGTTTAATTGGCATTGCATCTCCAGTCTTGATCTGATGCCAGATAATGTTGGTTTGGCCAAATTTATTTTCACTAGCAAAGATGTCATTGAAATTGTTGAGTAACATCTTAAGTTGCATCCATTGAAGTGGATTTAGATTCTCTATGTTCATCTGTTCTAATTGTTCTAGTTGGAGCAGATAACATTCACTTTATTCATAAATGATTTGTGATGTAATGTCCACATATCTGCAAAGCTGTGGAAAATCTGGAATGTGATTTAGTGGTTGATCCTCAATTTCAATGGTCAAATATCCAATAATAGTTCTCTTTAGTATTTTAATGACACTTCCAGTTGTGTTGTAGATGGGAATTTTGATGTTTTTGGGGCTTTTGGCTGATATGTAAAGATTAGTGAATCTAATTTCTCCTGATTCACAAATGATAGCTTCTGCTTCAAACAACTGAGCCTGATTCTTTATTTCTCTTTTTATAAATAACATATACTGGTTATATGGTGGAATGGAAATTGATTGATAAGTTGAAATAATTTCTTCTTTGTCAATAACTTTTTCCTCCACTATATTAACTGGTATGTCTATTCTATCTGTTGATCTGAATCTCTGTATTTCTATAGCAGTAATTTTTAATTCTTCTCTGTTTTCCACTGACACTAATTAAGCTATTTTTACCAGAGATAGGAATATTGCTTGTGTTATTTTTTCATTTGGCTCTATGATATAGGCCTTTTCAAAGTTATTTTGTAGCATAGCAATAATATTTTCTACATATCCTGCATCAATTATTTCTCATTTGATGTTGATTCTTTTTTTCACTAGGCTATTTCTAGATGCTAATTGAACCATGATTGTTGCTGGAATTTCTAGAGCTATTTTAAGATTAATACATGTGCACGAATTTGGTTCCAATTTGATGGCTTTTTTTTTCAGATATCTCAGATCAAACTCTGTATTGGTATTATGTATGCATTCTGGCATGATACCTTTATTATTGTCACTATACCATTTGAGTTTCTGCTCCTTAGATAGATCAGGAAGCACAATATATATTTCGGAGTTTGAATTGGAGTCTGAATTGCTGATATTTTCATTGCCATTTTGAGTGGAGCTGGAACCATTATTTTTATTATTGTCATTGTCAGAGTTTGAATTGGGATTGAAAATTGATTCTGATTCTGATACACAGTTGCTGATTGGTTTTTTTTCCTCTAAGATTGTGTAGATCATGCGTGGTGGTAGATTGTAAATAAGATCACACTCATTACAATATTGAAAGTCACATAGAATCAAACAGTGATCACATAGTTGAGTGTTGATTTCTTCCAAGCATTGCTTCTGCTCTTCTTTCATAGGTGCTAGCTCTTGATAATATTCATGGAATTGTTTTGAATCTAAGAGATTTATAATTGGTTCTGGGTTTCAGTTGAGTTCTATAGGTTCAGATGGGTTATTTTTAATTGTTTTTATCTCTTCTGGTGTTGCTCCTTTAATTTTTGTGAGTGCCATTTGCCAGATTTTATCATTATCATGTGGACATCCATCCAGATGTTTGATGGCTCATCTCTAGGCAGTGTCTATGGGCATTCTTTTTCTCACCCAGTTGCTTATGAGAATTGTGTATTAACATGATTTATCACATGTTCCTCTTTGCCCAGGAATGTTGTTTCATATTCCTTCATCCAGAAGAGTTTCTTTACAAGCCAAACATGATTCATTGTCCCATTTTCCAACCCATTTTGGCCTTCCAAAGTGTTCAATGACGCATGAGTGGCAATAGAATTTTGTTGCCAAAGTGTACTCTTCATTGTCACCACAACAAGCACCCATTAATGACAATTTCTTGTTGCAATCAATGCAAACCAGTTTTGGGCGGCGATAAGTGGATCAGTAGGGTGTAGTGTAGGAATTATAAGTGGAGTTGCTGTCAGTTGTTGGTTCTTCTTCCTTTCTCTTTCTTTTTCTCTTTTTGTCTTCTTTCTATTCCCAATTTATTTGTTCTTCCTAGTCATTGTTAGTTTTCCAGGCTTGGTTGGCTTTTTAGGTAAGTTCTTTACTCTGCTTTCCTTTGCTGTGTTCATTCCACAAAAGCACTGGTGACAGCTTGTTGTGTTCAGTATCAGTCCATGAAACTTGGTAGGCTTCTCAGGTAGGTTTTTTCTCTTTTTCTTCGAATTCAATAAGTGGGATTGTCAAGTTGGTGGTCTTAAAATGGCCATATGTGGCTGGTACACGTATATGTCAACCATTCTGGCTAATTTGAAGCTCCTGCATATTCCAATCAAGCAACATGTTGGTTTTGGATAGCCAATCATTCTCAACGAGTGCTTGATATTGGGTAGCTTCCATGACCAGTACTTTGATTAAGACTATGATACCATTAACTTTGATGGGAAAGTTGTTGATCTCACCAATGAGAGTTTTTGTTGCTCTATTGGTGGTTATGATCCTGGCACTGACAGCACGATCAACTCGGTAACTTAATTGGTCTATAAGTTGTTTTGTAATAATGCTGCCAGCTGATCTACTGTTTAGGATTAGTTTAATAGAATAGTCATCAACTTTGGCATTAGTATACATGGCCAAAATAGGTTTTTCTTCTAAAGCGGCTCCACTAAATAATGGTGTGGTCAACAGTTCTTCAAGTTTAAACAGAAAGATGGTGTCCAGTGATTTGTTCTCAGTGATGGTAGCTGGCGGAATGTTGCTGGTAAGTGTTGGTTGTTGGTTGGTCTCTAAATTATTGGGTTGGACATCTTCTGTGGTAACCAGAAGACTTAAATAGTTCTGGAAATTTGGGTTTTGGGCATACCTGGTGCCTGAATTCTATTGTTGAGATTTTACTGGTTGTATGGAAGAACTGAAGATCAATTGGTGAACTACCATCAATGATCTTCAGCTTTGTTGGGTCAATCTTGGCCTTTGGGTTCTGTTTTGAAATAAGTTCTGTGGCAGTATTTGAATTTGTTGGGGCTGATAAATTACTTAAGACTGCAGCTAATAAATGGGTTGTAACTGCAGCTGATAAATTGTTAGTGTTGTCAGTTGATAAATTGGCACTTGATATACTGGTGGATGATAAAGTGGCTGCTGTGTTATAGGTATGTAATTCTGATGATATGGCTCTGAATTTGGTAGGTTATTCAGACTTTGAAACTGGCGATTGAGGTTTCAATATTGATTTCTTGATCATTGGTTATTTAAGCAATAGTGGCAATTGATTTATAGGTGTCCTTGTTTACCACAATAGTGGCAAATATGTATTTCTTGTTGCCACTATTGATTAGTTGACAATGATAGACACGACTGATTCTAGAAACAATTTGTGTTTCCAGAATTATTGTATTGTTGTGGTGGTTGATAAATTGCATGATTGTTAGCTAAGTATCTCTCTAATTTCAGATTGATAGAATCACTAAATTGTTTCAATTTGGAATCTAATTCAGATGATCTATTCATTACTAAATTAATGGCTTGGACGTGGTTAGCTTCGAGTTCAGCAGCTTTAAAATTTCAGGCTTATAAATTAAGATGAGACAATAAAATTTTAACCAAAGCAGTACATGGTAATTAACTAAAACCATATTACAATATAGTATTATCATTTACCAATAATATTCCACAATTGGAAGTATAACAAATACTAGTCCAACCAGATAAAATTTCATAAAACTGAGAACCAATCATAATTATTAAACCAAATACATCAAATTGAGACTTTAAATGTTATATAAAAAATCAGCATATGACAAAAAATACCAGAAAAATAGAAATTATTGACAATATTCACTTACTAACACAACAATTTTTTCAATTAATTCAACTACAGAATATGGAAATTACTATCAACCAACAAACTATTTGATACAGAGATACCAAAAAGATACTCCAATACAAAATACAGAAAAAACCAGAAAATACCATCGACAAAATGATTTTAAAAATAAAATTGGCAATAGAAGAGCCAATAAAAGTCACCCCATATCAAAAATTGACTAAAAAAACTTGGAATGGGTGAATATAAGAATTTCCAAAGAACTTTTATTATTTCCACTTGGGACAATACCTGAATATCCAGAACTTATATATAGATAAGTCAAAGTGATTATTTGATCTAAAGATATTATAACAACTTGAGCAATTTGTAAGAAAGAACAATCTAACCACACAAGCATGAGTCATCTATTAATTACAAATTCGATTTTAAGACTGACTAGAAATTTTACTTAGTCCAACAATAGACACTATTACCATTAACCAAATGAGAAAAATAACCAATATTCAATTTGAAGAATTACAGAACAAAATAACACAAGTAATTCTTGAAAAAAAAGTTCAAAAATAAAGAGTTAGAATTAGAAGATCTTGATGGAGCTCAATATTAAAAAGAAGAAAATAATGTTATTTATAGAATATAGAAAGTATATTATCATATAAATTAACCAATCAGAAGTAGACATAGTAAATATGGAATTCCAGAATTTTTTTCAAAGAATTACAGGATTCCAAGAATTTCAGGATTCTTATACAAGGAATTACAGGATTCCAAAATTCCAGGATTCCTCTCAAAGAAATTGCAGAATTTCAGGAATTTTAAAATTCTTGGTGTAAAAAATTGAGAAATTGAGAAATCTTGATTATGTATATATAGTGGTAGTATTAGAAGTAGAAAAAACAAATTTGTTAGTTTAGATTTTATCTAAACAATCTTTTAAATCATAAATATTAATAAATAATTATTTACTATTTCAATTTACTATTCACTATTAACACTTTATGTTGATAGCTATTGATACTTAACCATGCTAAAACAATAACTTTTAATTACAACTATTGATGGAATACTAACTTAATTGCCTTGACTTATTTCTTTATTTTTGTTTTTTTTCTTTTCTTTTTTTATTTTGTTATTTTTTGTTGTTGACTAATTAATTAAAGATTAAGCACTAAGATACAAACATCATAGGGACTGGTAAAAGACCTGTGAAACAAGAGTAGAGAACTTATATATTTGAGAATAGCTTACCAGGAGGATTACTGGCTACCATGCTAAGAAAAAAATTTGATAGAATTGTAATTCCAAGAGGCTACTAAAACAATAATTAAATCTCTGTTTATTATATAAAGGATTCAACCAAAACTTTTAGATACCAACAATTTACAAATATTACCAATATCATCAAAATGAATTAACACCAAGTTATGAGTTTGTTATTTGATTTGAGACCCCAAATAATTACTTGTAATACCATGAATGAACTGGTTTAAAATCTGTGGTGCTGTAAAATAATTTGTATCAATTGCTTGTATTTGGTGCAGATTTCTATGAAAACATTCTAGATAAGTCGTAACTGCTTTAGTATCTCTTTGTTTGATAATTGTAAAAGTATTTGCTAAGTAATTAATACTATTATTATTATTAAAATATCTTAAAAATTCCAGTTTGAATACATTGAAGTTTTGGGTTTTTGGTTCAAGCTTTAATATTATAAGTCGACAATATCTTGAAAAAAATATGAAATTGCCTATAATGCTTTGGCATTGTCCTATTTATTGGCTACAATGGCTTTTTCCATATTATTAAGCCAAACTTGCATATTGTTCTCTTTACTGGTAAATTTTTTGAGTTTTGTAATTGGTATATAGGCCATTGATGCAAATAATAGTTGTGGTTGTTGTTGTTAAAGTTGTTGTTGTTGTTGTTGTTGTTGGGATGATGGTTGTGACTGTTATTGCAATTTAGTAATTAGTAC
Source organism: Geosiphon pyriformis (assembly GCA_016748015.1). Taxonomy (NCBI): domain Eukaryota; kingdom Fungi; phylum Glomeromycota; class Glomeromycetes; order Archaeosporales; family Geosiphonaceae; genus Geosiphon; species Geosiphon pyriformis. Next base: position 550,624 of record JAAOMT010000009.1, read on the forward strand.
AACTAGTGGTGAATTGATCATGATTACTGGAGGTAAGTTTTGAGAAACAATAAGAGCTGAATTTGAATTATTCAGATTTTGCTGAGTTGAAACAATTGGAGTTTGAATTTCCAGGTTTTCTAAAATTGGGTTTTGATAATTAAATTTTTGATCTTTGTCTTCTTTTTTTTCTGAATCAGTTATTTTTCAAGGACTAGTGGCTCTGAAATCAGATTGAAGTAGTAATAATTAAAATCCTAATGGTATTGGTGCTTGCAATTTAAATTTTTCAAAAAAATCATCATATGTTCCCAATAGATTGGTTTTTTCTTAGTTGCTTTGAAATGTTATTCTTGCTGCTGGTGTTTTTGCAATTGATGTAAAAACACCTGTTGATATTATGTTGATAGTACTTTCTGGTATATGATAATATGATAGATGAATGAGTAAAATTGCTCTGGATTTTTTCTATATAAGTGGTTGTATATTTTTTGGTATTCCTGCTGGTGTTTGTAATTTCTTTCTGCCTTTGTTTGTGTAAATAATAAGAAATCTTTGTTGGATGTAGTTTTTAATTTTTTAGTTGATTTTAGTAATAATAGATGCAAAGTTGTAATTTAATAATAAGCTGGTATATTGAATTAATTTATTGTAAAAATTTTTTCTTGCTGATTTAATATTTGTTGGTTTTCTTAGGAAGTATGTGATTCTATTGTTAACATAACAATTAAAAATTGATTCAGCTGGTTAATGATTGCTGGTTAATTCTAACTGTTGATGGTATTGTTGGAATAAGAATTTTACAAATTCCAAGTAATTTGCTCCTACTACTTCTAATTCTGCCACTGTTTCAGATAGTTGTTGCTGATGCTAATTTTTTGTTGGATTATATCTCACAGGAAGCACCAAATGTTACAAGTGATTATTTAGAGTGTTGATACAAATAACAAACCTATAACTTAATGCTTAATATGTGATATAATAAGTGATATCTAAAGATTTTTATATCTAAAGATTTTGGTTAAGTTTTTTGTATAATAAACAGAGATTCAATGAGGTTTTGTCAGTAGTCTTCTAGAATTATAATTTTGTCAAATTTTTTTCTTAGTATAGTGGCCAGTAATCTCTTGGTAAGCTATTCTCAATTTTTGAGTGTCTATCCTTTTTTTTGGATCTTTTATCAGTTACTTTGACATCAATAATTCTGCATATTTTAATCCTTTAATCAATTAGTAAACAACACAACAAAATAAAAAATAAATAAATAAAATAAATAAATAAAAAGAAGAAATTAGTATTCTGTTAATAGTCATAATCAAGAGCTATTGTTTTAGTGTGATTAAGTGTTGGATTTTATCAATATTTCATGTTAATAGAGTAAAAATAATTGATATTTTTAATCAAGTAATAATAACATGAATTTAAATAGTAATTGATAATTTATTAATATATGATAAGAATTTTGAACTGCTTTTAACTTTTTTTAACCAGAAACTCTAGCTGTGTATGCTAACTGTAAATTCTAGCTCTTTTTTTTTATTCTGCTTCTAATACTTTCACTATATATACATAATTGATGTTCTATGAGATCTCATACATTTATAAGCAATGTGCTATAATTTCTCAAGCAATGTGTTATAATTTACTAGCAAAGTGCTCATGTGTTTAATACTATTCTTTTATTGGTCTATTTTCCTATTTGTTTTTCCTACTATTTTTTTGTACTCTTTTTTATAAGTAATAATGCTATTATTATTACTAAAATATCTTAAAAATTCAGTTTTAAATATGTTGAAAGTTAGAAGTTTGTTTATTAAGCTTTAATATCATAAATTAGTAGTATTTTATAAAAAGTATAAGATGACTTAAAAAGCTCAAGTGTCATCTTATTTATTGGTTGTGATGGCTTTTGCCACATTATTAAGTTATATTTATGTATCATCTTTTTTACCAGTAAATTTTTTAAGATTTGTAATTAGTACATAGGTCATTGGTGTGAATAATAATTGTTGTTGTAATTGCTATTGCAGTAGTTGTTGCTGAAATTGTTGTTGCTGAACAGCTATTGGTGCAACCAATAGATTGATTATAATTACTGAAAATAAGAGTTGTTAGAAAATATAAGCAGAATTTGGATTGTTCAAGTTTGACTGAATTTGAACAATTGGAGTTTGCAATTCTGATTTATCTATGATTGGGTTCTGGTTATTAATTTTTTGATCATTGTCTTTCTTTTTTTCTGATTCTGTATTTGTTCAGTTACTGGTTAATTCAAAATTTGGTTAAAGTGGCAGTAATTGAAGTTCTGATAATATAGTTGTTTGTAATTTAAACTTTTCAAAGTAATTGCTATAGGTTTTTAATAGTTTGGCTTTTTTTTGTTTACTTTGAAATAATATTCTTACCAATAATGTTTTTATGATTGATGTGAATACAGCTGCTAATGTTATGTAAATAATACTTCTTAAAATATGGTAATATAATGAGTTAATAGACAAAACAACTTTTGGTTTCTTTCAAGTAGATGGTTTTGTTTTCTTTAATGTTTTTGCTAAAGTTTGTAATTTTTCTTTTTCATTTTCAGCAAAAGTGATGAAAAATTTCTGTTGTGTATAGTTTTTAATTTTCTGGTTTATTTCTGTAATCAGTGGTACAAACAAATAGTTTAGTAGATATGTAGTGCTTTAGAGTAATTTACTGTAGAAATTATTGAAAACAGCTTTTGGATCTCTTTGTTCTTCTAAGTAATATACAATTCTTTTATTAACATAACAATTGAATACTGATTTTGTTGACCAATTATTGTTTGTTAGTCTGAGATGAATATGATAGTATTGGAATAAAGCTTTCACAAATTCTAAGTAATTTGTTTCTATTATTTTTGATTTTGCTATTGTTCTAAATATTTGTTGTTGGCATTGGTTTTGTGTTAGATTATATCTTATAAAAAGCACCAAATATCACAAGTGATTATTTGGGTGTTGGAATAAATAACAAATTCTATAATGTGATACTTAATAGCTATTTAGTTAATGTCAATTTCTGAAAATTTTGGAGTTTAAAGATTTTGGTTGAGTCTTTTGTATAATAAATAGAGATTCAATAACTGTTTCAATATCCTTTTGAAAATTTATTCTGTGAATTTTTTTTAGTCTAATGGCTGGTTTTTCTTGATAAGTTATTCTCAATTTTCGAGTTTTTACTCTTGTTTTTCAGATTTTTTACCAGTATTTTTTGATATCAATAACTCTATGTATTAATCTCTTAATTAGTTAATAAACAACAAAGAAACAAAATAAAAGAAAATAAAGAAAATAAGAAAATAAAATAAAATTAATATTCTATTAATAGCTATAATTAAGAGCTATTAGTCCAGTATAGTTAAGTGTTGAATTTTATTAACATGGAATGTTGATAGAATAAAAATAATTAATATTTCTTAATTAAATAATAATAACATAAATTTAGATAATAATTAATATTTTATTAATATGTAATTTGATTTTACTTTAAGTTGTAGAAAACTGTTTTTTAAAGAGAAATATATTGGATAATTAATTAATTATTAGTATTGATTCTGAACTGAAATTCCTTTTTTATTATGCTTATTTCTAATTGGCTATTTTATATTCTTATTAAAAATTCTTAAATTTTTATAAGTAATACAGTAAGTACTAGTTTACAATAATAATAAATACTAATTAGCAATAACAGTAAACATTAGATTAAAATATTAAAAAAAAGTATTATAATATGTTTTTTATAGAACTATAAATATATATATATATAGTAATTTTAATAATGAAAAAAACAATAATTTTATCTAACAGTTTAATTTTATCAAATTTTAATCTTCTATTTTAATTATTTATTAGTCTTTATTTTTAATAAATTTTTAAAAAAATTTTTATATTAAAAAAATTGAAAATAATATTGAAAATAAAATTATCATAATTCAAAATATCAAGAAATTTACTTGTATTATTTATTAAATAAAATTATATTTTATTAGTTAAATTTCTTAGAAGAATATTTTTTGATTAAGATTATTTATATTGTTATTAATTAAAAGCTTTATTATAAAAATTAAGAAAAATACTAAAAACTATTAATATTTTATGTTTTTAAATTAGAGAAATATATTAAGTAATTGCAAAAATAATTTTAAAAAAAACTCCAAAATATTGAGTAAATTTCAGTTTAGCTTTTGAAAAAAAATATATAAATATATATATAATAATTAAAAATTAAAAAATAACTTATATTATAATATTAAAAAAAAGTTTTTAATATAATATCAATATTATTATATAAATAAAAATAAAAAATTCATGAAAAACTAATTATAATTAAAATAAAATATTAATATTTAATATATTAAAAAAACTATTAGTAAACAAAAAAATTCTTAGATAATAACATTTTTTCTCTTTTTTTATAATTATAATTAATGAATCACTAATAAATAAGTTAGCAGCAGAATATATTTATTAATAAAAATAGTTATAGTTTTTTTATTATTAATAAAAATATTATTAATCTTAAAAAACTTATTAATTAAGTTAAAAATATGTTGAATTATAACATAATTATTATTTATTCAGATAATATTATTTACAAATATACTAACAGTTAAATATAATATTAAACTAAATTAAAAATTAACATAATCTGCTTTTAATATATGTTTAATATTGATATAGTAATTAAAAAATTGTTTGTTTTTTTTCATTTTGCATAATAAAAAAGCATAAAAAATATATTAGAATTAAAAAAAATTTTACTTTAATTTAAATCAAGAATTTTATAGTTATTAATAAGCCCAAAATCTATTATAATACAATTCAAACAATCTGTGTAAATGTTCTCAAAAAATCCAATAAACTTTAAACATATCTTAATTTTTACTAAACTATTTCTTAAATATAATTAACATAATATTAAATTAATTTTAATAACTAAACAAATTAATAAAAAAAAACTTCTTTTTCTCTTTCATCCAAAATTCCCAAAAAAGAGTCAAAAGTTTTTTCGAAAGAAGTTTTTTTACCATTCAGTACAATAAATCAAAACCGTTTTTTGATTACAAGGCCACTGTTGGCTCTGTTATTGCTGTTATGAAGAAGACTATTAAAGTTTCTGGTTCTGAGAGTGGTTTCAAAGCGGTTGTATCAAGAAAAAAGAGGAAGGAAGGTGTATTGGCAGAGGGTATTGATAATAGAAAAGTTGCTGCTGAAGCTTCTGGTGCTTGTTTATGGAGTTTTGAGACAAGTGACACTACTGAGTCTAAAAGTATTGACATGAAGGAAGAGTGCTTGGTTGAAGAAACCAGTATTGACTATGGTGAAGATGGTGTTTTCATGAAAGGGGATCTTAATTAAACACCAAAAGATTTATGTGTAAAGACCAAAAAAGTGCTAGAGAAGCCTCTAGGTGTAATTGATTATGGTACTGTCAATACAGATGATGACATGTTAGATAATTTCTCTTTTCTCCCACTCCCTCTACCTATCAAACCAACCATTCAAGTGCCTATTTGCAAATCTTTTGCTTTAGATATTGATCTTGTGACCATTGCTGGGAAGTCTTCTCAGAAAAAATTGAGTTTTATCAGAAAAATTTTTTTAAGTGTGAATGATTTTGGGGGGGCTTCTACTCCTTCAAAATTTGGTGGAATTATTCGTGCGACTTTCACTTTGGAAAAGACAATGATGGCTGCTGGGAAATTGGCAAATAATCATGGTGTTATGATAAACACTGATCTCAAGCATTCTTTGAACAACTGTACGGATCGGGCAATTGTGATGAAAGAAATTCCTGTAAGAACTTCCGTGGAAGCTGTGCATACTGCCATGTCCAAATTTGGATTGATTAAGTCAATCAAGATGCAACTTGTGGGTCTGTGGCAAAAAGCGATTGTTAAATTAGAAGATCAGAATCAGGCTGATCTCTTGGCATCCAAATGGTCTATCCTTATTGGAAAGGATGCAGTACGTGTGGCCAGGGCTGATGTTGACAAACAGATGTGAGATTCCAGAGACGAATTCAGGGCACTGTTATACACTTTTTCTGTAGGAACAAATGCTCATGACCTTTGGAATTTTGTTGGTTTGGTTGGTGGGAAAACATGTGTTATTGATTGTAATCCTGTTAGCTACACCCATGCTTGTTGTGCTACTGTTTGCTTTGGGTCTGAATTTGATCTGGTTAGTGCAATGGCTGCAATTCCAGTTATAAAGGGAATTGGCCTTTACTGGTCCTGCCTCTCTTTGGCTCTATGCTTGGTCTGCAGTCTTTCTGGTCATACATCTCTCAATTGTGTTTCGGTTAAAGTTGGTTCAACTCTGAAGGGCAGAAAGACACCTCTTTCTGCTCAGGATCAGATCAGATTGGTGGCTATCTATGCTTGGAAATCCGCACCTATTTTTCATCCATTGGCCTTCAGTGGTAAGACTTGGGCATTAGTTGTTGGTGCTCCTTTAGTGCGCAATTCTCATGGTACTAGTTCATTTCTTGGTTCTGACAATGTTGATAAACTTTTCCCTTCTGCTACAGATGATTTGGAAAAATGTTTGGTTCGCATTGAAAGCAGTCTTGTCAGTCTTGTGGGACAAATTGGTGAGTTGGCTAAGAGGTTGGAATCATTCGTGCCAGCAGTTTTTCAGCCTAGCCCTGAATGTCAGCTGCCAGTGACCCCTCCATCACAGAATCAAGAAGAGGATATAGTGATGGGAGTGGATTTGGGTGATGCCACTAGTGACAAGACTGCTGCCATTCTGGGTTCACCTGCCTTACCTGAGGTTGTAAAATTGGAAAACATGTTGGAAGGTCTATCTGCTTTGGTCATGATCCTTTCAGCACACTTGGATGGTTTGGCTTTGGCAGGTGGTGCTTTTCCTCTACCTCTTTCTTAATGAATGATCTGGTATAGAAAATTGCTATGTGTAATGTTCGTGGGTTGAACAATCCTGTGAAGCAAAATGATGTCATCTATTAGCACAAGGATATGAACAATTTGGTTTCTATTTTTATGGAGTCAAAACTTAAAGAGAAAATTTGCCCATAGTTGGCTGACAAATTTGATAGTGTTCAGGTTTTTACTTCTGGTCTGGATTTTGGTTCTTTGGGTGTTGAAGTGTTAATCATCATGAATTTTTCTTTGGCAAAACATGTCTGCAAGGTTTCTGAGGTGCCTGGTTGGCTCCTATCCATCAAGTTTCTTTTCAAAAATAAACTTTCAGTGTCTATTTTGGGGCTCTATGCTGGTGTTTCATCAGTGGTTTGGTTTTCTCAGGCTGGTGAGGTCAACTCTTTCATTGCTAAAGCCATTAATAAGTCTTTTTTTGTTATTTTTGGTGGTGATTTTAATGAGAATGATTCACACAAATGTGCCAGTTTCAAAAAGTGTTTTAATTTGGGTTTGATTAACTCTCTGGGGGGGAGCTCTTTTGTGAAGTCACCTACTTGGTACAATTTTCATGGTATCACTAAGACAATTAACTACATGTTCATTTCTTCTAATTTGGTTGGTGTGGTGGTGGATCATGGTGTGAATGGCATTGAGAACTATTTTGATACTAATCACAATGCTGTTTATGTTTTTGTGAGTCTGGGTGGTCTGTTCGATGTTCAGTTAAACTTATTGTACAAACAAGCTAATAGAGATTGTTAGAAGTATGATATCAAAAATGCTAGTGAGATTAAGTAGTTAGAATTCAGGAATGCTACCGCTGCTAATGCTGTTATGTTCTCGGATGAGTTTGTTGCAGCTAAGCAGTTTTCTGATCTGGATGCAATATGGGACATTGTTCATAAGATTATGGTTTTTTCAGCTGGTGGAATGTTCAAGAAAAAATGGTTTAAGAGTTTCAATTGTGTTTTTAATAAAGTATCTTTCCAGTTTCATAAACTGGAGCTACTTGTGTCTAAACTGGTGAAGGCTTCTTGGTTGGTTTCTGACAGGGATTTTGCCTTGTTGTTGAATACTTGGAACAGGCTTGATTCTGTGGGCACTTTGTCAGTAAAATCTCTGTTTCTTTCTGGTGCTGGTTTTGATGCGATCCGTTCTGGGCTGGCTAAGGTGAGGAAGTCTTACCGCTCTTCTAAGTTATTGGAATCTAAGTATGCTGAAGAATCTCATATAAGACAGGCTATTGAGAGGAGGATGGAAAGTTTTGAGGTGGATAAGGGTCACACCATTAGAAGTGTTTTGGAGCATCCTTTTTGTAAAGTGGTGTTGGATCATTTGGTGGATGGTGGGGAGTTGGTCTTGGAGCCTGATTTGGTTAAATCTAAAGTGAATGGAATCATGGAGGGTTGGACTAGAAAATGTGTGGTGGCTTCTGATATCTCTGGTGATTGGGCAAGGCAATTTCGGCTTTTGGATCATATCTTCAATAGTGCCTTCTCTGATGTAATGCATTTAATTGGTTTTGATGAAATGTTTAGTGTTATTTCAAATTTGCCCGATGGGAAAGTGGCTGGTCTTTCTGGTATCACTAATAAACTTTGAAAACACTGTAACAAGTTGGTCTTAGATATGCTTTTGGTGTTCTTAAATTTTTGTTTGAGTTGTGAGTCAGTGCCTGGACCTTGGAGGGAGACCTGGGTCTTAATGATTCCTAAATCTTATAAGTGGAAGAGGGTTTTTATAAATACCTGCCCTATTGTTTTGATTGAGACAGCTTGTAAAGTCCTTTCCAAGATTCTTTCAGATCAGATCTCTCTGGCTTGTAGCACTTTTGATGTCCTCCGTGGGGACAATTTCTCTGTCCTGAAAGGTATGTCTACTCATTCGCCTATCTTTGCTATTGGTTCAGTGATTGAAGATGTTTTGGAAAAGAACCAAGAGTTGTGGCTGGTTTTACAGAATATGTGCAAAGCTTATGATTCTGTTGGTTGGAAGCATCTCAAGAGGAGTTTGATCAGAGTCAAAATGTGTGACAAATTTATCAGATTTTTTGGTAGCATTCATAATGGTCACACTAACAAAGTAATGACAGATTTTGGTTTGACTGATAAATATCATGTTCACAATGGATTGGATCAAGAGGAGGTTTTTTCACCACTTTTCTTATGTATATTTTATGATTCACTTTTGTGTGAAGTTAAGAGACAGGAGAGCATTTGTGGTTACAGGTTGATTTTTCATTTCATTTTTAAGACTGGCTGGGTGGAATCTTAAGCTAGGCTGATGTCATTTCTGGCCACTGGTGCTTTTGTTGATAATACTATCTGGGTCGGTAGCAGCCAGGCTGCTACACAACACATCCTCAATATTGCTAGTGATTTTTTTCATTTAAATGACATTTTGATAAACAATGACAAGACTGTGGCCATTCCTATCAACTGTCAGGTTACTGCTCCTTACCTAACTATTAGTAATATGCCAATTTTCATAGTTAAAAAAGGTGAACCTCATTGTTATCTAGGGATTTTTTTATTTTCTGAAGGTCTTTCGAAGCCTAGCTTGGTTAAGGCACATTCAGATGTTCGGTTTTTTGTCAATCTCATTCTGAGAAAAGTTATTTCAGATAAACAGTTTGCATATTTGGTATCTACAGTTCTCTTTCCTATTGTCAGCTACAGAACTCAGTTCAGTTTTATTCCTCTCAGTGTGTGTAATAAATGGGATACTTTGATTCACAAGGGCCTGAAGTCCAAATCTGGGCTGCCTCTGAACTTTCCCAATGATGCGCTTTATTATCTTTCCTTGTACAATTTAAAAACTTTTGAGCAGATTCAGACTGAGAGCAAATCAGCTTCTGTCATTGCTTTTGCAAATTCAGTTGGTGTTTTGGGTTATTTGTTTTCTCATAGGTCTCACGATCTCCAAGTTCTCAGCTGGCATCCTCGTCACCCTTTGTTGTTTCCTGTTTGTATTAGAATCAGCCCTTCAAACAACTTTTTGGCAGATGTGGTTCATATTTTTTTCGTGTGTGATTTGTCTTTGGGTGGCTCTTTGGCCAGTGTTTTTTGTTTTTGGAGCGGTACTCCTATGTTTCTAGTTTTTGGTGAGACAATTTTCTTCAAATGTGTTTTTTTCCTCAGGCATTATGGTATAGCTTTCATAGAACAGCTTTGTGATCAGAATGGCATTGTTTTTGATTGGAAAACTTTCAAGCATTGGAAAAAACTGGACTTTCATGGCCTGGTCCCCTTCTGGTTTGATTTCTCTGTACGTTTTCTTGGTGGTGTGGCTTCTCTTTCTGGTTATTCTCCTCATGAGGGTGTTTGTGGCTCTTCTGACATCCATCAGTCTCCTGGTTTTGGTGTTATTTGTAATGATCTGTTGAATGTTGGTGCCGCCCGTCTTTCTGTGTACACAGATGGGTCTCTGAGTAACTTGGGCACTGTTGACATGTTGGCTGGTGCTGCAGTTTTTTTTGAGGACATTAATTCGGGTCTGGATGTAAGGGTTTCTGGTTTGGTTTCTTCTACTTTAGTGGAATTGCAGGCCATTGCTTTAGCTCTTGAGTGTGTTCTTTCTTTTTATTCAGTTGACTTGTTCTCAGACAGCCAGGCAGCTTTAGATGCTTGCAGGTCGGAGTCTTTATTGGTTGGCCCTAATTTCAGGAATCGTTGTTGGATTGAGCATCATCACATCACCAATGTTATTCATCGCAAAAATTTGGATGTTAATTGAATTAAGGTTAAAGGCCATTTGGGTGTTTCAGACAACAAGCAAACTGATGTGCTTGCTAAGAATGCTGCCCTTTCTGCCTGGCACCTGCTTCACTTGGTTAGTGAGAGATTTTTAAAGGCTGGTGTTGATGTGGTTTTTGGTAATTTAAGGCATTTTGTTCGTGATGTATTCAGGTCTATCAATTGCATGCATTGGAAGGTTGGTTCTGGTTCTCAGGTTGTTCTAAGTTGTCTGCGTGCTGATATTGACTGGTTGAGATCTTTTCTGGTATGGCACCCAGATTCTCATATGGCGACTTGTTTTACTAGTATTTGGATGACTGGTTTTCGTACATATTTTATGAAAGCCCTTTATTATCACCTTCTTGTTGCTGTGCAAAAGCATCTGTATGATAGGGGTTATCCCAGTGTAGTTTGTTTGTTCTGTGGTGAGGTTGAAGTCTTAGACCATGTCTTTTCTTGCTCTTCTGACATTGATAGTCACGCCGGTTTGTTGGACACTTATGCAGCTGCCTGGAAGGTGCGTTTTGGTCTGTCTCATTTTTCTTCATGCATATTGCAGTTGTTGTCGACTTGCATTTCAGATGTGACTGTCAGTACAGCCCTGTGTAAGAGCTTTGTTTTCGACGATTGATATCGCAAGTCTGTTTCTGTTTACAAGGATCCTAAGGTGGCAATGGTCAATGTTGTAAATTTTGTGTGTGAGTTTTGTCTTGCATTTCGTGATAATATCTGGCTGGTCTGTATGAAACACCAAACCATTATGGAGAAGAATAAGCTGATTCCACGTGATGGTTCCATTTCTGTCGCTGTTTCTGGTTTTTCTACGTGGCTTTCAGTTGGGATGATTAGGTTGTTGGATGTTGCTGATGCACTTGGCATCAGTTTTGGGTATTGTAAATATTGTTTGTTTTATGCAGGTATTGATAATCTGGCTTCTGTTCATATAAGTGCATAGTGTTGTTCTGACCAGTCTGAGTGTTTGGTCATGTGTAGCAAAGGCATGATTCACGTCTAGTTTAGATTATTTGTATGATATATAGCACTAGGTGGCATTTGGACTTCACTCGTTAAACTTTAATAAAAAAATAATAATTAACCAATAGAATTATAAGTTTTATGTATATTTTACAAAACTAACCAAAATTCATAATTTTTTTTTAATATATTTTTTATAATTAAACTGATCATAAAAATTGGTAAAAAAGATAATATATTCTTTTAAACTAAAAAATTATTATTATAAAAAACATCTAATTAACTATAGATATTAAAAATACAATTTGAAAACAATTTTAACAAAATTTTTCATGTAATTTCAATTAAAACTATAAAATAAATATTTAATAAAGTTTTTTTTTAATTATAAAGTTTAAAAATTATTAAAAATACCAAAAAATCCAGTTATTTTATTAATTAAAAGTAATTTTACTGCCAAAAAAAGCTTATTTATTAAAAACTTATTTATCATACTTAAAAAACATTATTATTTACAAAATTTAATAGAGTATATTATTGTTGTTATAATTAAAAATTTTTATTGAAAACAACTTAATTTTTAGTTTATCTTAATATAATAGAGTTCATAAAAAACTTAATCTTAAAAAAAATTAAAACAAATTTATTATTAATAACTAAATAATTCAAAACTATTTTATAAAAGAACCATTTTAAAATATTATATATTATATTATTCTTGTTATTCACAAAAATTTTTATATATTTATTTATTATAAAATTAAGATTTGAATTAATCTAAACAAAATTCCAAATTAATTCAGTTATATTAAAATTTAAAATCAATTACTTTTGTATAAATCTGACAAAATTTATATTTTTAAATTAAAATAAATACTTAAACAATTTGAAATTAAAATTTTTAATTCTAAAAAGCAAGATAAATAAACATTTTTTGTATAAAAGACTTTATTAATTCAAATTTTAAAAATACTTGGTCTATACCAAAACACAAAACATTTTTGAACTATCTTATATTGTATTTAGATTAATTTATTAAATTCATTTTTTTAAAACAAATTAATATTTTAATTAATTTTTACCAAGAAGTTTTTTTAAATTGAACTTACTTAATATTATTAATATTCTTTAAATTATATTTTTAATGATTTTTATTGTTTGTTTTCTCAAATTATAATATTTAATATTCAAAAAATTTCTTAATCTGAATAAAACATTAATAGTTTGATAATTTGTAAAAAAATATTTTTACATATTTAACATATTATAAATAATTATTCTATTAATTAATAAAAAAAAAACTAAAATAAAATTAATAATTTTTTTGCTTTTATAAAGTTTATTTACATATAAGTTTTAACAAAAAAACTATATACAAATAAGTTAATTAAATCTAGATCTATATATTTTTTATAGCTAATATTGTATTTTGTACTATTCTTATATAAGTGTTTTTATTAACTGTTTTAGCAATAAATAAATTAATTTTTAGTATTTGATTCAATTTTTTTTTCAGAGATGTATTAGTGTATAAATCCAATACAAAAACTAACTATTTGTTTTTAAACAATAAACAAATTATTAAAAATCTGTTAAAAATCTTTGAAATTTTAAAACATGTTTAGTTAATTGTTTATTTACAACTAAAACAATACCAGTATTCAAAAATCCAAAATTTAAATCAGAAGTAAATATTTTTACACTAACAAATTTATCTGCAATTTATAATTTAATATTAGAATAAAACTTAATTTAAGTAATAATTAAAATATTATTTTTTAATTTCTTATGCTACTTTACAATATTATTCTGTTTGGCAGAAATATTTATTTTTTTAATATTATGTATAGTTATTTTCCAAATTAAACTACTTATTAAAGATAAAAAAAAGTTATTATATTATTATTTCAATTAAAAAATTTTAGCTTATTTAAAATAAATTTTATTAAATTCTTTAAGACCATCATATTTGTTTTTAAACTATTAATTTTGGTAATTAAAATCTTAAATCTACTAAAAAAAATTCTGAAATATGTTAATAGCACCAGATAAAACAAAAAAATCAAACAATAATATATTAATAGCCATATCTAAATTCAAATCAACAGCAATTATAATCATTTTTTTAATATATATTAATAATAACAAAAAAAAAACCATCTAATTTGCAAAAAATCTTAATAATATAATCAATCAGAAGTTCTAAAAAGCATTTTAAAATATCTATATAAAAAACCAAAACCAAAACCAAAAAATTATTATTAAAAGTGTTAAACAAAAATTTTATCAAAAAAATACCAGTAAACAATATAAATAAAAACTTTCTTAAAGCATTATTTATTACAAAAACCCAAAAAGTATTACCAAAAAAAATTAATTAAAATATAAAAACCTGTTTTTTTGTATAAATACTAGTAAGATATTTTTTATTAGACTCAAAAAAAAAATTTTTTTAAAATTTTAATTAAATAACTTTAAATTAGATTCACAAATATTAGAAATATAACTATATTTTTTATATTTAGTGTACTTTAAGAATAACAAACTAGCTTAGATCAAATTTATATCATTAAAAATAAAAATCAAATAAATAATAATATTTTTTATTACAGAAAAATTAAAATATATAATATTATAATATATTTATATATATATAATAGAATTATAAAAAATGAAGCATGTTTTTTTATTATAAGACTATAATAATAATATAAAATTATGAACAGTAATATTTATTAACAAAGTATATAAAAGTATATAATAACAGTTTTTTAAATTCTATGATAGTTTATTAATATTGGCTTTGGCCATATAAACAGAGTTTTTACTCAATAAAATTAATTATTTAAAAGCAACTAGATTAATAATCTTAAAATTTTTAAACTTGATCAATATTTTTTGTCAAAGACTAATAAACTGTAATTTAATTAAAATAATTTTACCAAATTTAAATAATGTTAATTTTAATGCTAATTTAAACAAATCTATCAAAATTTTCTTAACAATAATTTTTTAAATTGATTTAATATTGATTTTTTTTAAATTGGCATTAATCAAAATTTTTTTACTTATAATTAACTCTTTAATTACAAACAAATTAAATTCAAAAATAAAAGTAAACTAAATAATATTTTGGTATTTTGAGAAAATAAAAATACTTCCAAAATTATTAATTTTATAAAATATTTTTTTAATATATTTGAGTTTTTTATTCAAATTTTTACTAAGTATTACAGCAATATTAATATTCAAAACAAAAAATTTTACTAAGTTAAAAAATATTTTTTTTTTAGTATTTGTGTTAAACTATAAAATAAAATTAAAAAAGATAAAAATTAGAAGTTTAAAGATATTTTTATTGTTAAAGTTATTGAATAATTTTTTAGGAAATTTTTTCAAATTGTAAAAATAAATATAAATGTTTTTAATGTGGTTTTATTCATGTATTTATTATTATTGGAATTATTAGGATTTATAAAGCTGGTTTTTTTATTAATATATTTTTTAAATTAACTATATTAAATAAATTACTAATATTGTTTTTTTTATTTTTTATTCTGCTGTTTTAAAAACAATATTTGGTTGTGTTATTAGTTTTCAATATATTTATAGCCAAAAATTTAGCCAAAAAATTCATTATATTAGATTTAACAATGCATTTTTTTAATTATTGACTAAAACTTTTTAAAATATAAATATATATGTTTTGGTTTTTTTTGTATTAGAATAATTTTTTACTTTAGTCTTACTAGAATTCATAAAACTAGTTGTACTATTAGTCAATTTTATTGTTACAAATGAGTTTGTGTTTAGAAAAATAGTTAAGAATTCGAATAAATAAAGAAAAAAAGAAAAATTTTTTCTGTAATTTTAGTAATTTTATTATAAATAAGAGATTTATGTAACAAAAATTTTTTTTATAATATTTTTTTCTACTTTTTACTTAAAAAAAAATAAACATCAAATTTAATCATAGAATAATAAAACTATTTAAATTAAACAATATTATGTTTTCAAATTTTCTGTTTTGTTTTAATTATAATTATAAAATTATAAAGAAAAAGTTTTTATTTATTTTTTTAATTAATAATTTAGAAATACAATTAAATATTGTAATTAAAATTTCAATATTTTTATAATTAATATAAATTAAAGTCTTTTTTAAAAAATTTATTATATTATATTATAAATTAATAACTTTACAAAATTTAAAAAATATAACTATGAATAATGATAATTAAAAACATTGTGTAGATATAAATGGAATTTCCAACACATTGTGATAAAATCAGATAGGAGATATACTGTTATGGATAGAACGCGTCAGGGCAGCGCGTCTTGGATATTAAAAACGCCTTTTCATTATTTTTCAACCACTTTTCTTTAGTAAATGATGCACAACGAAATTGAACAAAATCTCAGACTTTTTTCGTATGAGGAAGGTCCTCCCAAGAAAGGATGGCTCTTCAACATGTGTTCAGTTAGTATCCACCTAACTGTATTGGCCATTTTGATTTCTTACGAAAGGGATATTTTTTGAGTACTAGTTTTTTTACCAATTAGACAACGGTGATAGACCCAAAGAAACGCCAAAATCTTGCGGCAGTTGACCTATACTTTTATCAAGAAGACCTCACTTGTTTTAAAGTAACCTTGAAATACAAGCCATACTTTTACATTGCCTGCAAGGTGACAAGTATTAAAAGAAAGAGGATACACGATTCAGTTTTCAAATCAAGTTCATCCAGTCTCAAAATAATGTTTTGATTATAGAAAGGCACTCATGAACGAGTTAAAGACTTTTTGCCCAAAATTTGGGCAGAAATTTATCGTATTGAGGAGGAGAATGAGAAGCAGGACTTACAGCAGGTATCTCACCATCCTATAATTTTTATTCAATTCCATTCGCACGCATAGATTTTAATTTAATATTAAAAGCCAGATCATATGAGGAATCCTTGGATCAAAGTTTTGAAAATTATGTTTCATAATGTGAAAGATTTAGTCAATGTACGCAACAAGCTTGAGCCACTCATTAAGAAGAACAAAAAGCTCAATGCCTCAACAGGCCATGATTCCGACACAGAAAGGTAGATATATTATTTATGCAATTTCAAATCCCAACCATTCATCTAATTTTGCTATTTCTTCACAGGGCCAGCAACTATGGGCAGGACAAATTCTATAAGATTGTTTCATCAATGACGGATATTCGTGAATCTGATGTGCCATATTATCAAAGAGTGGCGATTGATAAAGGTAAAAACAGGAACATATATTCTTTGATTTCTCTTAATGGATATTGCATAATTCAAATTACACGTTGCTCCAGATATTAGAGTTGGGCGTTGGTATACAGTAGAGGCGAGACCAAGCTATGAAGGGGCTGAAATCATCCTGAAAAAAGAGGAAGATGTGGTCGAAAATCCAGAGACAGTCGTTCTCGCCTTTGATATTGAGACCTATAAAGATCCCCTCAAATTTCCCGATTCAAAGAAAGATCCTATCATGATGATTTCATACATGATCGACGGCCAAGTATAATTTTCTATTCATCAAAGTTTCCTCGATTGCGATGAGAGGATATAGAAAATAAGACCTAACTTGTTTTAGGGGTTTCTTCTCACAAATCGTGAAATCATTTCTCAAGATATTGAAGATTTTGAGTACATTCCAAAGCCGGAATTTGGGGCAAAGTTTCGAATATTCAACGAAGCTAATGAAGTATAAGCTCTTTTAATTTATACCTACACGAACAAATCTTTATCATTGTTTAAATAATGCAAACTTCTGTATCCTATTTAAAAGTCAGGCCTTCTTATCCGATTTTTCGAGCACATCAATCGAGCAAAGCCTCATATTATTGTTACATATAATGGGGACTCTTTTGATTGGCCTTATGTGGCCGAACGCGCTGAATACCATTCCATGAAAATAAGCTGGGTATGAAGCATTTTGTGATGTAAATTCTTTCCTTTCTTATGTGTTTTCTAAACCAATAGTATTTACTTTTAGGAAATTGGGTTTCAAAAAACGGAAACGGGGAATGATGTACTATATACCAGCAAACACTGTGTACACATGGATTGTTTTCACTGGGTGCAAAGAGATAGCTATCTCCCTGCAGGAAGTCAAGGCTTAAAAGCTGTCACAAAAGCCAAACTAGGTTATGATCCTCTAGAATTAGATCCCGAAGACATGGTTCCGTAAGTTCTCAAACCTATATTCCATAGTAATTTGAAAGTTATTAATTCCAGTCTTCATTCGCAGCGCTGCGTGTGAACGACCCCAAGAATTGGCACAATATTCCGTGTCCGATGCCGTTGCTACCTATTACCTTTATATGGAACATATACATAGTTTTATTTTTTCCCTGTGCAACTTGATTCCCCTCAATCCAGATGATGTATTGCGCAAAGGATCCGGTACTCTCTGCGAAGTTTTACTCATGGTAACATATAGTCTTCGATAATCTTCATCTTTTTGAAGGTTACAATCTAACTGAATGCTTCGAAATAAATTTTATAATGGTTAATATAGACAGAAGCATACCATGCTAAAATATTGTTCCCCAATAAGCATTCAGAAGATTTGGAGAAATGGAATGACGGAAATTTGATTGATAGTGAGACCTATGTGGGTGGTCATGTAGAGGCGTTAGAAGCTGGAGTTTTTAGGTCGGATATTCCGATTGAATTCATAATTGATCATGACTCCATTCAAAATGTAAGAAATTTCATGGTATCAATCATTTTCGTCCGATGAAATTCCTAATTTTCAATACACATTTCAGCTGATTGAAAATGTGGACGATATTCTCAAATTTGCCATTGAAAATGAGGAAAAAGAAGAAAATATAATATGTTCAGATGTTATTAATTACAATGAAGTAAGATCTTTAGCTTTATATTTGGAAGTGAAACTGAAAGTTCTAATTTTCTCAAAGGATTTTCTTGATTCCTAGGTGCGAGAGAAAATAGTATTTAATTTACAAAAATTATTAAAAGACTCCTCTAATGATCATAAACTGGTCACACAACCAGCTATATATCATTTTGATGTAGGCGCGATGTATCCAAACATTATATTGACTAATCGCTTGCAGCCGGATGCTATTATGTCAATTGCTTCCAATGCTCCTTGTGCCTTTAAGGTGGATGGGAAATCATGCGATCGATATATGGAATGGACATGGCGAGGGGAAGTTTTCACAGCTAACCGTGCTGAGGTTGAACATTGTCGAAGGCTATTGGAACAAGAGATATTTGACAATGCGAAATACTCGGATCTACCTCAAGAGAAACAAAGTGAATTGCTTAAGAAGCGAGTCCAAGAATATGGGCGATCCACTAGAGGGGCAGCTAAGGAGACTAAGCTGGAACAAAGAAAAGTCATTGTTTGTCAAAGAGAAAACTCATTTTATGTTAACACTGTTAGGAATTTTCGCGACGAGCGATATAAATACAAACGGCTTCTGAAAGAATGGAAGAAAAAACTTCATGATGCTGGAAAGCGGCCCGAAGAGTTTAAAATTGCAAGGAACCGAATAGTTTTATATGATTCTTTGCAAATTGCGCACAAATGTATCTTGAACTCATTCTACGGTTACGTTATGAGAAAAGGTTCAAGATGGTACTCTATGGAAATGGCTGGAGTAGTATGTTTGACCGGTGCAAAAATCATTCAAATGGCAAAAAAATGGGTAGAGACAATTGGAAGACCTCTAGAGCTCGACACCGACGGAATATGGTGTATGCTTCCTTCCAACTTTCCGCGAAATTTTTCGTTCAACCTGTTTAGTGGGAAATCTCTTACTATTTCGTACCCATGTGTTGTACTCAATCACTTGGTCCGAAAACATTTTACCAATGATCAGTTCTTTGTTCTAAAGATCGATGGGAAATACGAAGTACGAAGCGAGAATACTATTTTTTTTGAGCCCGATGGCCCATATCGTGCTATGATTTTGCCAGCCAGCGAGAAGGCCGATAAAAAATTGAAAAAACGATATGCAGTTTTTAATGAAGCTGGAAAATTAGTGGAATTGAAGGGTTTTGAAGTGAAACGTCGTGGCGAGTTGAAATTAATCAAAGTCTTTCAAAAAAGTATATTTCCGCTTTATCTTAAAGGAACCACCTTAGAGCAAAGTTATGCAGCAGTTGCAGAAGTAGCCAACAAGTGGCTCGATGTTCTAGAGTCTAAAGGCAAAGGTATTGATGAAGTCGAATTAATTGATCTCATCTGCGAAGGTAAGAATATGTCCCGCACGCTAGAAGATTATGGAGATGCAAAATCAACTCAAATCACGACTGCCAGGCGTTTGAAAGAATTTCTTGGCGCAGAAATGGTTCAAGAGAAAGGTCTGGCTTGTAAGTTTATTATTGGAGCAAAGCCCCATGGTATAGATGTCAGCCAACGCGCAATTCCAATAGCCATTTTTTCTGCAGATTTTGCAGTGAAACAACATTTCCTTAGAAAATGGTTAAATGATCCAAGTTTACAAGCTTTTGACATAAGGGAAATTGTTGATTGGCACTATTATTCAGAGAGACTGAAGCGTGTCATGCAAAAACAAATTGCTATTCCTGCTGTCACCCAGGGATTGCTAAATCCTATCCCAAGAGTAGTCCCACCAAAATGGCTGTTAGATGCGGCTAAGAAGGATAAACAACATCGAATCGATACCATGTTCCAAAAAGCCCCAAAAGATTTACCTCTTAAACAAAGGGAACATCGACCGAATAATCTGAGTCTCCCCACTGATTCCTCTGAGCAAGATTTAGACGGTGGCGATCTAATGGAAGTCGAAAGCGAACGAAATCCGACTTGCGGGAATATTTCCTCACCAAAAACAAAAGGATTTTCAGGATCAGAGAGAGAAGCCAAGAAACCCAAGTTAAAGCGTAAAATGAAAATAGAGTCACAATATGATGAAAATGATGTCATTCATAATAGCCGATTTTCTGATGCTTCTGACGGTCCCACTCAAAAAAAAAGGGCTAGAAAGCGTAAATCTGAGAAAAAAGGAAAATCGATTTCCGTCCTAGATTCATTCTTCACTAACAAAAATGGCACGAGTTCTCAGAGTCAAAGTGATTTTCTCATACTACAAATCGTTCCAACTACGAGTTTTGGCGAATTACGCGTCTTTGCTTTTGATAATAATCGATTGATTCCCATCACCATAACGATACTCAGAAAAGTTTATGTTAACTCACGCCGACCAGAACTTTCTGAAGACCTGAGGAAAATGTGTGATGATTTTATCAAAGCTAAACAGATCTTACCTGGTTGCCGTCAGAAGCATCATCTATTTGAGCTCTCTATGAAAGAGTCTATGTTCCAACAAAACCTTAACAACCTGTTAAGGGATCCAACTCTTGAGGGGGTCTACGAATCGAAAGTTCCTTTAGTCTTACAGGCGCTTACCCATGTCGGTTTTAGATGTGCCATTGACTATCATGGACACCTACTCAATCGAAAATACAATCTCACAGACTTTAAGAAACCAAAAAGCAAACCTCATTTTAACATTGATAAGCTCCCTTTTTTGTACTTGATTTATATAACGACCAGCTTTGGAAAGATATGGGGACTTTTCAATTCTACAAAAACTAATGTTCAGTTTTTCGTTGAGCATCGCGAGAACTCAACTTCTCGCATTAAGAATGAGAAGATTGAAAAAATTTATGAGGACATATTCCAAGATATTGGCCCGGATGAGAATGATATCTTCATGTATTTCTCGATGATAAAGTCCGTGGTTAAACATTATTCAGATGAAGAAGCTGTAGGAAATCCTAAAAATGGAGGCCTAAATACCATTAAAGACATCTTGCATGAAATAAGAGAGTATCGTGGCCCGAAACTTTTAGTTATCCAGTCCAAGAAGACAAATCCTTTAGGCAGATTGGTGTCCATGGAATTCCCCATGATATCCATGCATCCCCCAGAGCTTAATATAAACGGCAAAACATCAAAGAATTGGCAAATAGATGCACTTGAAATGATCTTTCAAAATTACTTCAAAGTAGGACCATGGGTTCGGAATCGCATTAATATCGGATATTATACTGATATTCCTTTATGCAATCTTCCACTTGATTGGCAACTTTTTGCGATGGATGTTCAATTTTCAAGGATTCTCAGGGAGGATCAACATCTTCTCTGGTGGTCCCCTTCTCCTGATCCCGATTTTGGAGGGCATGAAATGGATCAATATTCATGTGCTACTGACATTTATTCTGCTTTTGAATACAACAACCCTGGTTTTTATAAGAACATGTGCATAGAATTTAAATTATTTCATGTGTTATCCAATGCCATTCTCCAGCATGAGCAAATTTCAATGCCAGAAATGCCAGATGCTTTGCAAAGCCTCAAGAAGATGGTGGAAAAATGGTGGGTCGATGCTTCCAAATTGAATGAACCTATTGCTGCTGAATTGGAAAACCATTTTCATCGATGGCTTAGCTCTCCTCAAGCTAATTTGCACGATCCTCGTCTTTATGGATCTGTAAAAAGGTTGATGACAAATGTATTATGGGGACTATATGATAAGCTTGATGGCATAGTGCATGCTGACCTCGGAACTATTATCCTTTCTACTTCAATAACCGACTTTCATAGTCTTGAGGAATATATTGATTCAATTAAGAGGGATATAGAAATAACAAGTCCTCTCGAACAATTAACACTAAAGAAAGGGAGAATTTGGTTGAAACTTTGGTGGGAGGACCCCATGAATTACGGGGGCATTTGCATCGACAATGCTGGAATATGCAAACAATCAATGCAATGGAACATTGCTACTTATCTACCTATAGAATTAGGCAGTGTGGTAGAAAAAATCATCCAAATCTTTATTGAAAAAACATTTGAGTTATCGAACAGCGCTGATATTGAATTTGATAATGATTCCGAATCTCTTACATCCAATAAATACAAAGCACCCTTTAACCAAGTCATAAGTGCAATCGAAATGGTGATCGATAGAATTCACGAAAATCAGAAAAATGGGAATACCTTCAAGTTTCCTGAAATTCCTGGGGCTACATATAAGATGGAGAATCCCGCTCTTGAATTTCTTAAAATTGTATTCAAGATTTTAGGCCTGGATAAATGCCTTCAAGGATCAATTGACCAATCAAAGGCCCGATTAATGGGAAGTCTGGATATCAGTGCTTTCAGCCAACAAGCTAAATTCCAAAATCCCGCAGGTGTAGTCAAAATTCGACTCGTTTCCTGTACTAAGTGTGGAGCTACACGAGATGTTGATCTTTGCCGAGAATTTGACTTGAATAAGACAGAATGGTGGCAATGTTTAATATGTGGAAAAGAATATGATCGAAACCATTTTGAAAGATTTTTGGTCATATGGCTGGAGTATCAAATTATGGCATATCAGTTGGCAGGTTTTAGATGTACTAGATGTATGAAAGAAATAAAGGATCTTCAAGAAAATTGTGACTGTGGAAATTCATACAGGATTGATCAGGATCGCCAACAATTGGTAGAACAGCTACGTGTTCTGAAAGAGGTATCCCATTTCAAAAAAATGTTGATATTAAAGGATATGACTATTCGGCTATCATTTTAATCTTGTAATATACAAGCAATATTTTCGTTAATAAAAATATAAAAAGTAATAATTGTAAATATTATTTCTGACATTTGAGACTCTTAGGTTAGTTATTATTTTAAATTATATAATATTGAAATAACTTGAAGATTAATTTTTAGATCGATATAGTATTAATAAATTGTGTTTTAAATTTTTAACCAAAATAAATTAAATTCATGTTTGTTAAAATATTTAAATATAAAAACATTATTATATACATTTAAAATATAAATAAGTTTGGTTTTTATTTAATACAGTTGTTTTTTACATAATTACAATTAAATTATTGCTATTAAAAACCAAATTAATTAATTATACAATAGTTTTATTAATATTAAACTTAATATTATAAGTTTAAAACTCTTAAAAATTTATTTTTAACAAAAAAATCTGAATTAAATATATTTATTAAATAAGTTGTTTATATTATATTTTATCTTAAAATTAATTATTTTTTGTTTAAATTGTTAACAATTTTTTTAAAAATACCAATAAAATTAATTAGTAAATAAAAATAACTTAAAAAACTTAAATACATAATAATACATTATTATAAACCAAAAACTTTAAAATTTACAATTTTATCAAAAAAATTTAAAACATTTTTGATTTTATTTAAAAAAATTATATTAACTAAAAACAAACTTAACATTAATTAATTTAACTTTTATTACTTTATTAAATATAAAAAACAATTTGAAAAGCTTTTTTTCTCATAGATTTTTCTCTTTTTCTGTTTTTTTTGTAAGTATTTTTGTTAACATCAACTTATTTATTATTATAGAATCAGTAATTTCTTTAGCTAAAGAATTAAATAAAAAAAAACTAATATTGAATCTTATTTTAATGTTAAAAAAACCAGTAATTATTAATATTTGTTTACAGAAACACATATAAAAAAGCCAAAAAGCTTAGTTTAAATATTGTCAAGATCAATTTTTTGTTAATTCTGTAAATTTTAATGTTTTAAAAAATATTAATAATATTCTTAGTTAGTCTTAAAAAAGTGAAATTAATAATAATTTAAATATTATAAACAATACTTTAAAGACTAAAGATTTAAAAAACTTAATTGTTAAGAAAACTAAATATACTAATTTAAGTAATAAATTGAGATTTATTAAAAAATTGTTTTATTAAGTAAATAGTTTTAAAAGTGCTACTACTTTTTGAAAATTTTATGAAATAATTTGTTTAATTTTTAGCTTCAAAACTAGTTTTAATATAACCAAAAATTTAGTTATTAATAAAAAAATTTTGGTTAATATTAATCTAAAGTATGTTAATATTAAGTCAAATTAAAAAGTAATTGTTAAGAAAATCTCTATTAATCTTCTTAAATTAACTTTGAAATCAATATTAGCTAAATATAGTGTAATAAAATCAATTAAAATATAATTTATTGGTTTTTAACAAAAATGTTTATTAAATTTGAAAATATTGTTATAGTTAATCTATTTATTATTAAATAGTTGTTTATACTAAAAAAAATTTTGTGTATATTGCTAAAGTCAATACTAATAAATAAATATGAAATTTAAAAAATTATTATTATACTTTTTTATATAATTTGCTAATAAATACTATTTTTTACAATTTTTTGGAACTTTTGTTATTATATGATAAAAAACTTTGGTTATTATATAATAAAAAAATTTGTGTTATTTTTTACAATTTTATTATATATTAAAATCATACTATATTATAATATATTTTGAATTAACAAACATAAAAAATGCTATTATTTATTTAATTTTGGTTTTCAAAAATATAAATTTATATTGAACTGGTTTAATATTATTATTGTGTATTACTTATTAACAATTAAATTATGTTTTAGACATATATATAATTAATAGTAGAATATTTGTTTATAATAAAAAATATTAATTTAAGTATAATATAAAGTATTTTATACATATATATGCAAAAAAGCAAGTTTTAATTTTTTATTTGGCTTTATTTAATAGTAAAACATAGACTTTAATAATAAATAATAAAGTTTTTATTCTATTCTATACTTCTTTATACGATTTTTTTATGACAACACATGGTCTTAACAGTCTTAGTAGTAGTTTTTTAGCTTTGCTTCTAAAATTTTACTTAAATATATTAAACTATTTTTTAGAACTTTTGATAAATTAAGTGTCTGTTTTCTTAAATAAACTGAACTTTTTTTTTCTTAGTCTTTTTTTAATATTATTATAAAAGTACAATTGTTAAATATAATACTTTTAAGTTTATTGTCTACTATATATAATATTAATTTAGACATAATTTTAAACATCAAATTATTGTCTTATTATTTTTTATTTATTATGTTAAATAAATTTATAAAATTATTTATAAGTAATTTAAAAATTTTTACATTAAAAATTGGTTACTTAAAAACCAATATATTGATCTTAAAAAGATTTGTCAAAACAATATTAAAAAAAATAAATTTTTTTTTTTGAATAGTGATATGGTTTTTTATTTTATTTTTAATAAGTAGCTTAATTTAAAAAATAGCTATTTATAATATTAAAAAAATAAATATTTTTGTTAAGCAAAATAATATTATTAAGTAATATAGAAAATTAAAAAATATTATTTTAATTATTACTAAAACTAAACTTTATTTTAGTGTAAAGCTGTAAATTATCAATTAATTTATTAGTATAAAAGTATTTACTTCTGGTTTGAATTTTGGTTATTTAAATATTAATATTATAATTATCATAAATAAAAATTAATTAAATATGTATTAAAAATATTAAAGATTTTTGATAAACTTCTAATAGTTTAATTGTTGTTTAAAAACAAATAATTAGTTTTTGTATTAAGTTTATATGTTAGTACTACTTTGAATAAATACTTAAATCAAATATTTGTTTTAAATTTTTTTATAGTTAGAGTATTTAATAAGAATACTTTTATTATTTTAAGTAGTAATTTTAATAAAAATAATACAAAATACAATACCAACTTTAAGAAATATTTAGATTTTAACTTGGTAATTTTTTATTTATTTATTTAACAAGTGAGGTTCAAACACTACTTAGAATTATACATCAATGAAATAATCTAAACTAAGCATAAATCATGCTTTTTTTACACGTGACCAGCCACTCAAGCCAGTCAAAACAACACTACACACTTATATTAACAGAAACTGGGTCATCAATACCTGAAAAAAACAAACAAGACTTGTGAAAACCAAAATGGACACCAAAAGCTTCAGCAATACCAAGTAATTTAATTACACCAGCTGATAACACCAAAACCAAACCAGAGACCAAGATAGAAATCGAGCCATCTACAGGGATGAGACCATTCTTTTCCATAAATGCATGATACTTAGCACAGACCAACCAAATATCATTCCTAAAGGCAAAACAAATAGATCGCACAAAATCAGAAATTTTAATACTAGCAACTTTGGGATCATGAAAAATGGAAATAGCCTCCCGAAGCCATTTATTGAAAACAAAACTCTTGTAAAGAGCTGAGAAAACTGGAAAATTCAAAGCACAAATTGACAGCAGCTGCAATACACCCAAAAAAGGAAGAGAGAGACCAGAAAGCACCCTCCAAGAAGACATACAAGATTCCAAGACCTGACAACGAGCTGAATCATCAACTACACAAGAAAACACATGGTTAGATACCTCCACCTCATCACAATACAGACACAGAACACTAGGATAACATTTGTTATAAATGCACTTCCAAACAGCTACGGGAAGCTAACAGTGCAAAGCTTTTATGAGGTAAGTTCGAGTATCAGCAGTCAGCCTGCTGGTAAAACCAGTGGCCATATGTAAATCAGAGTGCCAAACTCTGGAAAAACAAAGCCAATTAACATCCAAACACAAATCACCATCTAGAAATCTAGAATCAGACCTGACCTCCCAACACGCTCAACAAACAGCATGAAAAACATCATGAACAAAGTGTCTAGAATTACCAGACACAACACCACCATCCGCCAATAAAAAATGTTCATCAACACAAGGAGAAAAATACCAACCAGAGAGAAATGCAGTGTCAACAAGACTATTAGCATAATTATCCCTGAGATACCAAAGTGGCCCTTAATCTTGCACCATTTAACCCTCAAATTCTTACTGCGAATAACATTCCTAATATGCTGACACTTGACCCAACACTGATTGCAAAAATCAGGATACATTAGGTTAAACTCTAACCTACAAGCATCCAAAGCCGCCTGACTATCTGAAAACAGATGGACAGAATGAGCTACAGGCATGCACTCTAGAGCCAATGCAATAGTTTGCAGCTCCACTAAAGTGGATGATATTAAGCCCTGAACACCAACATCTAAACCCAAATTAATGTTCTCAAAAAAACAGCAGTTCTGGCTCTACAACCAATTATGCCCAAATTTTTTACTGAACCATCTGTGTACACAGACAAGCTATCAGTGTCAACACGAAAGAGATGATCACAGACAGATATAAAATCATTAGAACCATGAATGTCCAGAGGGCCAACACCAGCCAATGCCAAGAGAAAAGAATAAGGAGCCACAAGAAAAACAACAGAAATATCAAACCAATCAGGAACTGGACCATGAGGGTTCAGTCTCTTCCACTTCTTAAAAGTGTGCCAACTAAAGACACTACCAAAATGATCATGAAGCTAGTCCACAAAAACAATGCCATACTGCCAGAGAGAAGATAAAATCTTATAAAATAGAGACTTACCAAGAACAACAAATATAGGTATTCTACTGTAAAACCAGAAAAAGCTGGCCAAAGAGCCACCCAAAGATAACTTGCAGTCGAAAAGAATGTAAACCATATCAGCTAAAAAATTATTTGAAACATTAACACAAATACAAGCAGAGAAAACCAATGGATAGACAGGTTACCAACACTGGACCTGTAAGTCATAAGATCTGTGACTGAACAAGTGCCCAAAATCTTACCAGAGTTTGCAAAACTAATAAGCAAAGCAACTTTACCCTCAAATTGATACTGCAAAAAAGACTTTAAACCATAAAAGAAGGGGTGATGAATTGTATCACTAGGGAAGTCCAATAGAAGACCAGATTTTAGCTTCAAGTCCTTGCAGATCAAAGCATCTCATTTGTCACACACATCAACAAGAACAAAGCTAAACTGTGTCCTATAGCTTACAATAGGGTGAAGAACTACCAAAACCAAATACAAGAACTGTTTATCTGAGACAGCTTTTCTTAACATCAAATTAGTAAAAAAGTGAACATCTGAATGCGCTCTCACCAAACTAGGTTTGAAAAGACTCTCTGTTGAAAGAAAAATATTCAGGTATCTATAAGACTTCCCCTTTTTGGTGATTGAAATAGGCAGACCACTGATAAAGAGAGAAGGATTGTTGACTCTGCTGTTAATAGGAATCACCACTGTCTTGTCGTTGTTAATTAAGATATCATTGATTCGAAAAAATTCACTGGCAATATTGAGAATATGTTGAGTAGTGCTTTGACTGCTACCAACCCAAATTATATCATCAACAAAGACACCAGCAACAAAAAAAGAAGAATGTCCAGCACAAGATTTGACATGACCATTCTTGGAAATAAAATAAGAATTCAGTCTATATTCACATATACTCTTTTGGCACTTGACCTCACACAACAAAGGGTCATAAAATATTTACCACAAAAGAGAGGAGAAAACTTCTCCTTAATTTAGGCCATCATGTACATGATAATTATTTGTCAAACCAAAATCAGTCATAACCTAGTTGGTACGATTATTGTGAATGTTGTCAAAAAAACAAATAAATTTGCTACACATCTTAATCCTAACCAAACTATTTTTGAAATGTTCCCAGCCAACTGAATCATATGCTTTCTGCATGTTTTACAGAACCAGCCAGAGTTTTTGGTTCTTTTCCAAAGCGTCCTCAACCACTGAACCAATTGTGAAAATAAGAGACTGAGTTGTTGTACCCTTTAAAACTGAGAAATTGTCCCCATGAAAGACATCAAAAGCACTACATGCCAAAGAGATTCTGTCAGAAAGAATCTTAGAAAGAATTTTACAAGCTGTTTTGATCAAAGCAATAGGACAAGTATTGGTTAAGACACACTTTTATTCATACAGTTTGGGAATCATTGAGACTCAGGCCTCCTTCCAAGGGTTAAGCACCAATTTATCAGACAGACAAAAGTTCAGAATCACCAAAAGCATATCCAGAACAGACTTATTACAATGTTTCCATAGTTCATTTGAGATACCAAACAAACCAGCAGCTTTGTCATCAGACAAGTCAGAAACCACCTTAAAGAATTCATCAAAACCAGAAAAGATCTCATCAAAAACATATTCCAAAGGTTGATATTGATAATGCCAATCAATCAATACATCATCAGCCATGTGACACTTCCTGGTTCATCTCTCCATAATTATATCCATCTTAGACTTAACCAAATCAGATCATCATCAACCACCAGATGGTCTAACACCATTTTATAAAACAGACGCTCCAGCACACTCCTGATCATATGACCCTTGTTGACCTTAAAGCTTACCATTCTCCTATCAATGGCAGACCTAATGTTTGCTTCCTTGGCTTTCAGAGATTCAGTAAGTTTAGAAGCATGATAAGACTTCCTAGCACCAAAAAGAGCAGAACAAATATGATCAGAACCAGCACCAGAATCCACCAGATTTTGAACAACAGAAGACCTGACATCATCCACAGAACTCCAGCATTTTATAAGATAAACAAAGTTCTCAGCATCCTCCCCATGTAAAGCCTTAGCAATCCTGGAAACCAAAAGCTCTAATTTATGAAATTTTGAAAAATCCTTGGTGAAAACTTCATCAAACTCTTTGAACCACTTTTTTTTGAAAATTTTATTAGCCAAAAGAGTCATAATTTTGTGTACAACACACCACATAGTGTCCAAATCTGAAAACCTCACAGACGCAGTGAATTCACCCAAGAACATTGCAGTATTTGCCAGCATAGAATGTTTAAAATTATCCCATTTGGCCTTATCAGCACCCTTGAAATTGAACTTCTATTAATCCTTATTCATCTGTTTGCGAAGGGAGTTTAATCTTGTATCTAAAAGACCACCCAAACCCAAAGACACAGAAACAGCTCTGTGATCCATGTCAAAATGCTCACTAACAACAAAAACACCATACTGCATTATTGTATTCACCAGATTCGAGGAAATAAACACATAATCAATTGTCTTTGAAACACCCCAAGAATTGCTCTAAGTTGGTGCCTTAAAGGAGCTCTCACCCAAAGAATTAACCAAACCCAAGTCATGGCACCTTTTAAAACTAGCACACTTACGAGAGCCATCTTTGTTGAAATCACCACCAAGAATGACAAAAGAAGATTCATTCACAGCCTTTGCAATCAAAAAATTGATCTCATCAGCTTGGGAAAATTGAGTAGCCAAAGAGGCACTAGTATACAAACCCAGAATTGAAACCAAAAGTTTGTTTTTGAAAAGTAATCTAATGCAGAGAAGATAACTCAGAATCTTAGAAACCTTATATACATGTCTGGCCAAAGATCTGTTTATAACAATTGCAACACTAGCACCTACATAGCCAGAGTCCAAACCAGAAGAAAACACACAAACATCATCAAATTTGTTGACCAACCAAGGGTGAGCCTTATTTTTTAACTTTGTCTCTGTGAAAATCAAAACCAAATTGTCCATATCTTTATATTATCAAACAATATCATCCTGTTTTGCAGGATTGTTCATGCCCCTTATATTACACATGGCAACTTTCCAAACCAAGACACTTATTAAGAAATAAAGGCAGCCAACGAACCCAAATCTGAGCACAAATAATCCAATTTTTCCAAAACAGATTCAACCAAAACTTCCAAAGCCACTATCTTGGATTCTAAACCACTGATTTTGGTAGTCAAAACTTTAGAACTACTTAGACTGATAACAAAAGCTGTATCACTGATGACAGGAGGAGTGGAATTGGAAATCACTAAGGCACTATCCAAAACCATATTTGAATCTGAACCTGAAACTGCAGACACCGGAACTACTGTGGAAAAAGCATTAGATGTAGTCATCATAGGCACCAGTTTCATGGAATCCAATTTCTCCAAAATACCAGACACCTGATCAGCCAAAAGTTTCATAGAGCATTCCAAAGAAGCCAAACAATCATACACACTATGATCACTAGGCAAAGCAGAAGTAAATAGAGAGGTCTCAGCAACAAAAGATGGACCGGAACCAAAAGGAACTGAAGAAAACACTCAAGGAGAGGAGCCATCAGCTACCTGAGCCCAAGTTTTACCACCAAAAAAAACCAAACAGGCAATAGGAGCTTGTTTTTTCTTATAAATACCAGTTAGATGAATTTGATCTTGATCAAATACCATTCACTTCCCACGAATTCCAGAATTCCCACCAATTGAACATATATCAGAAATATGACCAAATTGTTTATACTTGGCACAACAGGCCAAATAAAGACCAGTTCAGTACAAATTTACACCCCTATAAACTGAAACAGAACCAATAGCAGCTAATTTGGATGCCTCATTATCAAAACAAACCACTGCACATCTATTATGAGTATATGAACTAGGATTATGGCCAATAAAGCAAGTTTTCTCATTATAAGAGGTCACTAAATCTGACAAATCATGAACAGTGGTACCAACTGGAAATGTATACAACAAAGCCCAGTGATAATCTCTGACCACTCATGATTTCTTGTTATTTAACACCAATACAACACAAACAGAATCCTTACCCACAAGAACGAACCACTTAGAAGCAACCAAGCTAGCCATATTTGATGACTCAAATTCTACTAAAGCTTTTTGCCAAAGCCCAATCAGTTGCATCCTAATTGAGATCACCTGACTAAACTTAGAAAATACTGATTCAATCACCAATCTGGAAAGATCTACTGAGATCTTCTTGACTATCACTTCCCAATCTGAACAGATGTTTGGTTTCCTAACATCAATATTTACCAAAATTTTTTTACTGACTGCCAATTCCTTAGCCTTCTTTAGACTCTCAATTCAAATGTAAAGAAGAATCTGATAATCCCAGAGAATTTTGAGGGAGTTGATGCCCTTCCAAAACCATTAATTCGATAGAAGATTTTTTTGAGTGCAATTAACTTATCACTATTTGTTTTTTTAGACACAACAGACAACTCAACATCCAATGCGAACGATTTGACTGGCTCAAAGCTATATTTCCCCACAACATGTGATCTGGCAGGCAGCAGCTGATTGGAACTAACGAACTTTGAAAAAAGAAGACCAAGCACACTCTCATCATTGCTCATAGTATCAAATGTTGGAGCCTTTGGAGGGTTGTCCAACACGTTGTTACTAGATGAAATTAGAGATATTATTTAGCATGAAATTATCTTTATTTTTATCATTAATTAGCATATATTATTATTTTAAATTATTACCTATTACATTAGCAAAATGTCTGAAATTATCATTTAATTAATAACCCAATTTGTACATAACACAAATGTAACCTAAGTGCGATGATCAATCATGCAATATCCCGAAATATGTAACATTCAAATGTTCACCGAAATTTGTAGAAATTTGCCGAAATAATTGACAGTTTACCAAAATATCTAATAGTTCACAGAAATAACTTGTAGTTTGCCGAAATGTATCTTTAGTTCAGCAAAATTGTAGAAAAGAACAAAGTTCAAGTTTATAGAATAGTGTTATAATAAGTTGTATAAAAAAAGAGCTTCTCTCTTCAAGAAAATATATCTTACTTTAGATTTATTACTTAGAACCATTCCTACACACACAAAAAGAAATAAATATCAAATAATTCAAAAAACCAAATTCTTTAATTATTGCACTTGAAAAATCCTCAAAATCCAACTAACATTTTGGAATTGATTAGCTACCAATTTTAGTAAACTGTTAGTGACTCCAGGCCTGAATAGAAAATGTTTCCCTTGATAAAATCCTATTTTTTTTACATTTTTTTTATTTTTTTTTTATTTTCTTATTTTAATCATTAGAATAGCCTACAGACAAGATTCCTGTAGAAGAGTTGACTTTCACAGCAAAGTAACTACACATTTTTAGTGAGCTTCCAGATGAGCAATTCCTGGAAAAGAGTTGACATTTACTACAATGTAACTACACAAAGCAACTGGCATGGAATTGGCTATTCCATTTATAAGCCCAGCAGTTCAAATTATAAAAGATAATTTGAAGATAAAATTCAGTTATCAGAGGTTTAAACAATTCCCATAGTCATGAATTAACAGCATTACAACAAACATACAAGAGCTAAGAAGAGACCAAAAACCTTCAGTAACATTTGGTGCTCTCCTACAGAAACAACACAGCAAAAACAACTTCAAAGTAGCAACTACACCAGACACAACAACTCTAGAGTATTACCAGTCAATTTACACCTACTGCAAGCAAAGATTTAACATTCCAGACGGAATTGAAGTTGTCAAGAAATCAGTATACCAATACATTGAAAACCACATCAACAATTATCTTTTTGGAAATTACAATATTTCAGAAGTTAGAAGCAATCTTTACAATAATTTAATACACTATTCACAATTGGAAACTGAAGACCTTAACAGTGAAACACTTGCCACTTACTTTCAAGAACTTAATTTTAACATTATCAAGTACTGTGAAGAAACATATTCAGTGCAATCTCAATACTCTATTGATTTTAAATCAGAGACAGAAACAAGCAACAAAGACAAACAAAAATTGAAGCAATACTTAAAAACCACTTCAAATACTCCAATACTACCAAAAACAACTGCCAAATACTTACAAACACCTGAACAAAGAACCAGTTCAAAACTTCCACTTACTATCACACCTTTTTCAGCTTCACTTGCACAAGCACAAACACCTAATTCACCCTTAAATCAATTTGCAAGACTAGAAGATTTTACATCACCCAAAAGTCTCACCAGACAACAAAAACCCCTTCAAACTAGTTCCAATCTCCTTGACTTTCTAGCTGAAAATCGAAGTGAACACTCTGAGACAGCAGCGAACAAAGAAAACGACTCTGAAATATCTGAAGAAGAATTAATAGACAGTAAAAACAAAGAAGACAAAATAACAGCATACATTGCAAAAATCCCTGAATTTAATGAAGAAGACATTGAGACCAGTCTCCAAGAATGGTTTGACCAAGTTACTAAAGCTAGAGATACAAATAGATGGAATGCTGCCAAAATGTTAAGAACAATTCCCTACTTTCTCAAAGGAACAGCAGATAAATGATTCGAAAACTTAACCACTCCTTTTAATGACTGGACAGCTTTCAAAACTGCCTTCTTAGAACAATTCACCGATAACAATACTTCAATCACACTTCGAAATTGTTTTCACAATATCAAACAAGAACCCTCTGAATTTGTCATGACTTATATTGGAAAATTCAACAAACTTCTCAGACAAATTTGCCAACTTGAAACTAATAATTATTATTCTGATGCTCAAATCTTGGATCAATTTATTGCTGGTTTAAAGAATAAACTGATTAAAAAGGTTCACCCACATGTTTCAGAAGATTTAAACTCTGCCATTCAGCATGCAAAAAGATATGAAATGGCCATAGAAGAAGCCAATCATACAAAACTCGTGAACTTAGCCATTGGAAAGACCAGCTTAGCAGCTAAAGAGAAAATTAACCAACTTACAAAGAAAGTCAAAAACTATTTCACCAATTAACAACAACAGCAATCCCAAAGATATCAACCACCCCAAAGACAGAATTAAAACAACTTCGTATTATCTTCTAATAACCAGCCTCAGAATTGCCATTACTGTGGAATCTCTAGCCACTGGAAAAAAGATTGCAGAAAGCTACAACAAAACCAACAAAACAGGAGTAATCAATGTTACCCTTCACCACAACAATCTTATTACCAATTACTACTACTACCAGCTTACTATCCACCAAGACCACAATATCAAACCAACTACTATCAACTTGCTCCACAGCCAATGCAACAACAGTATTGACAACTCATTCAACATTACCAAGTATCTGCTCGAAGATTGGTTCAACAAAACCAATTTGCACCACAAAACTGATTCACAATAAACAACAACAAAATCAACCCAAATAACCAATTAGTTCCCCAAAATCCAGTTCAGCCAAGACTTATCCATTATTATACTCAACCTAGCTATTTTACAATATCTGAAGAACAGGATTTTCACCATACTGTACTCTCGGAAGGTAGAGCTGCAGCATGACAACAAAACCCTTCCTATACTCCTACCACAATCCCACCAGCCAGAATTGCTGAAAATGCCAATCTTTCAGATATATTCCCTTTTGAGTTTGAAACAAATGAGTCATCATTCCTGCTTAGCAATACAGCTACCAACAAACAAAAAGCAATCACTACTATGTACACTGAAGCAGAAGTCAAAGGAAAGGCAATTCGCTTGATCCTAGACAGTGAATCTGCTGGAAGCATTATCACCTACCAGTTAATGCAACAGTTAAAGAGAAATGTCGACTGACCAGCTTAAACAGTAATTGTTACTAACAATGGTATAAAAAAGACTCCAGTAGGAGAAATTGACAATTTTCTGTTCACTCTTGATAGAATCATCATTCCAGTCAAAGTTCTTGTAATAGACATGCCCCAGTATCAAGCTCTTGTCAGAAATGATTGGCTCCAAAAAGCCAATGCAAAATTAGACTGGAAAACCCAAGAATTACAACTTTTCTATCAAGAACAACATGCCCGAGTACCCACTACTTGTGGTATATTTAACAAACAATCAGAGAAAACCCCTGTCTTTGAATTTGAAGAAAAAGAAGAAAAGCCTGTAGTTGAAACATTTATGGCATTTAAATCAACATTCAACTGAACTGAAGAAACTGAGCAAACATATTTTGCAACAAACTCATATTCAGAGGAACTAGAAACCCCTGAATAGAACATCCCATATTCTAAACCAGAACCAAAGAAATGACACCCTTACATTTCGCTCAAATGCAAGGACTGCCACAAGAAACTCTCTTCAATGGGAGCCTGCATTTCACCTGAAAAAGAATATGAAAATCATACTTGTTATTATTGCAAGGCTTGCCACAGAGAATGATGGAGCCATTTAATAAAAAGAAGTGGAAAATAGGACAACACCCCTTGTTTGACTTGTAGAAATATGTTATCAGAAGAATGCAATTGGATTGATGTAGCAATGAGAGGAGGAGTATGCAATCAAACCTGCCAATATGCTTTATCAATTTTAGAAAAAGTCAAAAGAGAAACACTTTTTGATGCAGCATACAACAATGCTTTCAACAAACTTTATTACTACCCCCATAATGCTAAGATAATTTTCGACCTAACAATGGCATTAGTTAATGGAGCTACCAAAGAAGATGTTTGTCAAATGAAAGAAGCAGAATACATTGAATACACCATGGAATTAGCTGAATTCGATTATGAAGATGAAGTAAAAGTGTACTATCAAATCGCAAGTCATACCTACCTGACTAAAGAAGTTCAAGCTCAATGGCTAGAACAAATGAACATTAAATTATATAAGAAATGCATAATGCCTTGTGATGAACAATGATGTTCTGAATGCTATGCTCTTAGCATTCCCTTGCCTAGCAAAAGTGATAAATACGAAATTGAATTTGGAGAACCTGAAACAACAGAAAAAATTGAAACAACACCTATCTATCTCATCGAAAATCAGCCTGTCTTACAACTTAAATACTTCAACAACAATGGACAAGAAATAAAACCCGAAAAAGCACATGAAATTGATGCTGGATATAACCTAAGATATCCAGACAAGGATACTCTCATTCTCAAACCCAAATCTCTCACAAAAATCAATCTCAAAATTGCTCTCAAAATTCTGCCAAGAGCAATGGTTCAAATTGCCTTCCAGTTCTCTCTGGCAAGCAAAGGAATCAATATCAGAGGAGAAATAATTGATGCTGGATATACTGGTGACATAACAGTAATACTCCAAAATAAAACTGACAAGCCGTTTAAGATTAAACATGCCAAGAAAATTGTCCAAGTCATTTATTTACCCTTAATCAACATTTCGGGTTTACAATTAGTCAATCAAAGAGAACTATTGGGAAAAAGTGAAAAAGAAACCCAAGGTTTTGGTTCAACTGGATGATTCACAGTTTCAGTAAACATAGCCCTCAACGAACAGAAAGAATTTCACCAGATTTTACGACTTCTACAACCAATTACTATTTCACTCTTTGGAGAACACTCTGAAATTTACACTTGTGAAAAGCCAACAACCACACAACAAATTTTTGAATCCAATAAACAAATCTGCTTGGAACATAATATCTCGATCCCAAATATTTATATTCCAGAAGGAACAAAGAAAATCCAAGTTTACTTTTTACAATCCCAACAATTTCCCCATAGTTTTATTAAATAACTTAGAAATTGGAGTTATTCACAATAATATCTTTTAACAAAAATTACCCCAAACAGTCCCTGATTTCTCTGAAATTATTGGACATTTACTCCCAAAAATCAACCCAAACCCCAGCTCTGAAAACTACCACGTTGGCATGGAAAAACTATCTCGAATTAACATAGGACAACTTGAACCACAACAACAGAGCCAGCTCAAAGAGCTAATTGCAGAATTTGCCGATATCTTTGCCAAAAACAACAATAACTTAGGAAGAACCAATTTGGTTCAACACCAAATCTATACAGAAGATGCCAAACTAAAATGACAACAAGCTTACCAAGTTGCTCTAGAAAGTCACCAATTTATCCGAGAAGAAGTACAATGGATGCTTAACAATGAGCTTATTCAATTATCAATGAGTCTATGGGCCTCATCTGTGGTCCTAGTTAAAAAGAAAAATGGAAAGATACAATTTTGTGTTGATTATTGACAACTCAACAGTGTCACTATTAGAAATGCCTACCTTCTTCCTCGAATCAATGACATGTTAGATGCCCTTGAAAAGTCCAAATACTTTTCAACATTAGATTTAAAGAGTGGATACTAGCAAGTTGCTATGGACCCCAAAGATCATTCCAAAACAGTTTTCACAACCCAAGAAGGAAACTATGAATTCAATATAATGCCTTTCAGATTATGCAATGCACCAGCAACATTTCAGAGATTAATGGATATTGTGTACAAAAGACTCCTTTGAAAGTCAGTAGTTGTTTATCTTGACAATACTAATGTTTATTCTCTATTATTTGAATTACACTTAAAACACTTATGAGAAGTTTTTCAATGATTACAAAAAGCAGGACTGAAACTCAACATCGAAAAATACTACTTTGAAAAAACAAGCTTGGCCTTTCTTGGTTACATCATTAGTAAAGATGGAATTAAACCAGACCCTGAAAAAATCAGCACTGTCAAAAACTTCAAAACTCCTTAAAACACTACAGAACTAAGAGGATTCATAGGGTTAGCCTCCTACTATTGGAAGTTTATCAAAAGATTCTCAGAAATTGCAAAACCTCTCAACCAGCTTACCACTAAAAACGTTGAATACAAATAGACTGCTGAACACCAAAATGCATTTGAAATCCTCAAAGAAAAACTAATGACAGCTCCAATTCTTGCCTACCCAGATTTCAGTAACCGATTCCGGTTAGCAACAGATGTCTCTTATACTGCTTTTGGTGCCATCCTATCACAGTTAGATGACAATGGAAATGAGTGAGTAATTGCTTATGCTAGCAGAACATTGAAACCAGCCAAAAAAAATTATTCTGCAATAAAATTAGAAACTGCAGCAGTAATCTGGGCCCTACATTACTTCAACCTTTATCTCAGACCCAAAGAATTTGATATTATCACTGATAATATTGGACTCAAATGGCTTCAGAACAAAAACACTCAGTTAAACACAAAACAAACCTGATAGACAGGATTTCTAGCCAACTACTGATACATTGTACACCACAAACCAGAAAAACTCCACACCAATGTTGATTGTCTCTCAAGAATGAGGCAAGATTAGAATACAAAACCAACACCCATTTGAATTAACAACAAAACAACAAACAATGAAACCTGAAAACTACAACAATCTTAAACAATATTTGGAGACATTAACAATCCCAACAGATTAGTCTTCAGATAAAAAACATCGGTTACAACAACAAGCCAAACAATACTTCTTACACAACAACATGATTTATTATTGAAACTTCAGAAACCCAGACAATCCACTCAGATTAATACAAGAACATGAAAAAGAAACCATTTTATATAACATGCACTCAGACCTTTCATCAGCACACCTAGAAAAAGACAGCACCACTCAGAGAACACTAGAATATTATTTTTGGTCTCAAATGAAAAAAGACATTCATGAATACATTAAGTCTTGTAATAGTTGTCAAAAAAGAGGAGGAACTCGCCCTACAGAACTTTTAAACCCAATCAAAGTTGGACAGCCTTTTAACTGAGTTGGTATCAATTTAGTTAGACCACTCCCTATCACAAACCAAGGAAACTGTTATATTGCAGTAGCTGTAGACTATCTTACCAAATGGCCTGAAGCCCGAGCCATTCAATGAGCAGATGCAAAATCAGTAGCAAACTTCATCTATGAAGACATCATTTGTAGACATAGATGCCCAATAGAACTTTTATCTGATCAAGGAACACATTTTGTGAACAATTTAATCCAGGAAATTTATGGACGATTTAATGTCAAAAGACCATTATCTTCACCCTACCATCCACAAACAAATAGACTTGTAAAATGTTTCAACAGAACATTGTGTGAATCATTAGCCAAAGTCTCAACTGATTTTGAGCAAGAATAGGATCTCTTTATTCCATCAGTGTTACTAGCATATAAAACACTAAAACAAAATACCACAAAACACATACCATTTGATTTAACTTATAGAAGGACAGCAACATTACCAATTAGTTTCACAATAGAAACATACCCAGTACAACCAATTAATAAAGACAACTTTCAAGAAACACTACAATGAAGAGTCTACACACTGCTTAGCACGTTGGAAAGAAAACAACAAATAGCAGCCACCTATATTAAACACTCCCAAGCTCAACAAAAAAAATAGCATGACGACAAATTGCCTTCAGTTACCAATGGATTTAAAATTGGAAACAAAGTTCTCTTACACAAAACTAAAGCTGAAAAACAATGGAGTAGAAAATTTGAAAATAAATAGGATGGACTATTCTTTATCCATAAAGTCTTAGGCAACAGATTATACAAGCTAAAACTTGATGACAAAATCCTAGCAAAAGTTGCACATGGAGATCGTTTGAAACACTATCATTCCAGAAACAATCTTGAACCATTAATTCCACAAATCGGTACACATTCCCCTTTGGTCAGTCCCGGAGACATTCCCCAAAACTTAGAACCAATAGTTGTTATTGAACAACCTTCCAACTTGAACACTTAACTTAAATTTATTATTATAGTTATCTCCTTATAATTTAGAAACTATCTCACAAAAACAAAGCAAAAATAATAAAAACCCATACACCAAAAATAATTTTCTTTTATTTTCAAATCTTTTATAATGACTATTTCTCAAAACATTCAACAATTATCCCAAAAACTAATGTTAGCTTTAAAAACAATACCCAAATTATCTATTACTGTTACTGAAAGCCACATTAATTATACCCAAACAGAAGTAGTTACAAATTTAGCCCTAAATTCACGAAAATATCACCCATATAAGAAGAACACAAAAAGTTATTCTGGAATTCACCTGCCAGAACTTTTAAAGCTTGCTTTAAGAGAAAACTTAATGCTTACTCCTATTAGTATTCTACCAAATGCTACTATTCAACAAAAACTTCAACTGTGTCTTAACAAAAAAACTACAACTATACTCCAATATATAGATATTTTTACATTGGAAAACCACTTTACGAATGAAAACGGAAGCTTACAGCAGCAAACCTCACAAAAGAAGCTATTCAGAAACAACTTCACAACGAATTCAAGACAACAGCTGGACTTACAAACAGTCATTATAAACTAAGAACTGCTCTTAGACTTTATGACCTATTCTACACCTGTGAAAATGTCCTACAAAACCCAATTTTACAACCTTTGAAGATTTAATACATTGGAAAGCTCACAGAACTGAAATTTCAACAATTTTCAGACCAAATTTCTTCAATAATTTTGGATTATTATTTGGAAATTACAGACAGTACTTGGACTTCAATGAAGCTCAGTCTTGAGAAGGAGGTTATATTACCAAATGAAATTAGAGATATTATTTAGCATGAAATTATCTTTATTCTTATCATTAATTAGCATATATTATCATTTCAAATTATTACCTATTATATTAGCAAAATGTCTGAAATTATCATTTAATTAATAATCCAATTTGTACATAACACAAATGTAACCTAAGTACGATGATCAATCATGTAATATTCTGAAATATGTAACATTCAAAAGTTTGCCGAAATTTGTAGAAATTTGCCGAAATAATTGACAGTTCACCAAAATATCTAATAGTTCACAGAAATAACTTGTAGTTCACCGAAATGTATTTTTAGTTCAGTAAAATTGTAGAAAAAAACAAAGTTCAAGTTCATAGAATAGTGTTATAATAAGTTGTATAAAAAAAGAGCTTCTCTCTTCAAGAAAATGTATCTTACTTTAGATTTATTACTTAGAACCATTCCTACACACACAAAAAAAAATAAATATCAAATAATTCAAAAAACCAAATTCTTTAATTATTGCACTTGAAAAATCCTCAAAACCCAACTAACGTTTTGAAATTGATTAGCTACCAATTTCAGTAAACTGTTAGTAATTCCAGGCCTGGATAGAAAATGTTTTCCTTGATAAAATCTTATTTCTTTTATATTTTTTTTATTTTTCTTTTATTTTCTTATTTTAATCATTAGGGTAGTCTACAGACAAGATTCCTGTAGAAGAGTTGACTTTTACAGCAAAGTAACTACACATTTTTAGTGAGCTTCCAGACGAGCAATTCCTAGAAAAGAGTTGACATTTACTACAATGTAACTACACAAAGCAACTGGCATGGAATTGGCCATTCCATTTATAAGCCCAGCAATTCAAATTATAAGAGATAATTTGAAGATAAAATTCAGTTATCGGAGGTTCAAACACTTCCCATAGTCATGAATTAACAGCATTACAACAAACATACAAGAGCTAAGAAGAGACCAAAAACCTCCGGTAACAACATATATTTGGGTGTGAGTTTTTTTTGGTATAGCATCATTCATATTGTTGTTCTCACTTGACTCAGCATAGCTCATTTCCTCGGCAACCATGTTTGCCATATTCTCAATATCTGAGAGACCACTTACATTGTTAGCAATACTTTCAACCTTGCTTCTCCAGAATACTATAGGCCTATCACCAGAAATGCCAATATCTTTTAAAGCTAGAGAGCCAATAGATGAATTGACCAAAACACCACCAGCTTCGGGTTTTTTTGGCTTTTTATATAATGCAGTGTAAGAGTAGACACTCTTTATGCACTTCTTCTTAGTATTTGGACAGGTCCCCAAACCAGTCAAACCTGAAACAGAGCCACCAGCAGAAGAACCTATCAGTTCTATGACAACAAAGACAGATGGATTAGAAGAAATAATTACAAAAAAGTAAAAGGAAAAGGAAAAAAAAGTATGTTATATCTCCAATAAATCTTTGTTCTTGTTGTGGTCAGAGGATTGACAAAAGAAAAGTCTTTTTTTGTTTTTGTTTGATAATTTATTAATAACCAGTTTTTTTGTTAATATTTCTACATAAATAAACTCTTGTAAAATTAAAAAAAACTATTGATTTTATTTTGGTTCTTTTTTTATTAATTAATATAATTATAGTTTATAATATATTGAATGTTTAAAATTTTTTTTTTATAAATTATTTGGTAGTTTATGTTTTATTAAAGTTGAACAGCTTTTTAAATACTATGTTTTACAAATTAAAAAGACAATACAATAAAAATTATTAAAAGTACAATTTTAAAAATGCTGATAATTTTGTGTTAACCAAATTCAAAAATATTTTTTCATAAAAGTTTAATAAAATAATGTTTTATATTAAAAGATCTGATCTAATAAATAATTTGAATATAAGTTAAAAGTGTCTTAAAAAGATTGTTTGTTTTATTGCTAATTAAACATTTTCCAAAATCTGAATTAATAAGTTTTTATACATAAAAAATATGTGCTAATTTTAATTTTTAGAACTAAAACTTTTAATTTCCAAAATACTTAAGTGTTTATTTTTAGTTGTAAAATATTAATTTTGTAAAATATATGTAAAGATAATTATTATTAAATTCTAGTACAGTTGGTTTAATTTAAGATCACATTTAGATTGGTTTAAGTTTTAATATAATTGATTTGGCTTTTAGCAAAACTTACAAACTTTATTGTGCTTAAAAGTTTCAAAAATCTTGTAAAATATAAATAAAATATATTAACTTAACAATTAATAAACATATAAAAATTTTTGTAAATAACAAAGACAATATAATACATAGTATTTTAGAATGCTTTTTTTGTAAAGTAATATTAGATTATTTAATTATTAATAATAAGCTTGTTT
Organism: Geosiphon pyriformis; assembly: GCA_016748015.1. Classification (NCBI taxonomy): domain Eukaryota; kingdom Fungi; phylum Glomeromycota; class Glomeromycetes; order Archaeosporales; family Geosiphonaceae; genus Geosiphon; species Geosiphon pyriformis. The sequence continues at coordinate 594,432 of JAAOMT010000009.1, forward strand.
TGGGTTTTAACAAAGTTAAATTTTCTATATACTTTATTATATTAAGATATTTTTCAATTGTAAAAGCATTATTATGTCTTAATATATTTTGTTAATAATAATGTTTTTTTGGTATTATAGAAAAGTTCTTAATAAATAAGTTTTTACTAATAATAATATCACTTTTAGTTAACAAAATGATTAATTTTTTTGGTATTTCTAATAAATTTTGTCAGTATATTAATGTGAATATTTTAAATTTTTTTTTAATTTTATTAAACTTTTGTTTAACTTTGAAATTAGTGTCTATTTAGTGGAAATATTTATAAGTTTTAATAATTTTTAAGTTATATAATTGGCAAAAAACTTTAATAAATACTTAGCTAATAATTTTAATTGAAACTATACATAAAATTTTGTTAAAATCTTTTTCAAATCACATTTTTAGTGTTTATAGTTTTCTAAATACTTTTTATAGTAATAATTTTTTAATATTAAAAAGTATATTTATTTCTTTGCCAATTTTTATAATTGGTTTAATTATAAAAAATAAATTAAAAAAAATTGTAAACTTTAACTAGTTTTATAAGACATATATAAAATTTATAATTTTATAAGTTGGTTATATTTAAAAAATAGTTTGTTAAGAATCAAAATATATTCTAAATTTATCAGATTTTTTGAAAACATTTACTTAAATTATTTAAACTATATTATAACTAATTTTGAATTAATAGATAGTTATAAGGTTTTTAATAATTTGAATTAAAGTAAAGTTTTTTTTCTTTTTACTATAGTGTATTTTTTATAACTTTTTTTTGTATAAAGTAAAAAAACATAAACAATTTTTTAATTAATGTATTAATTCTAAATATATAACAAAAATGGATTATGTTAGTTTACAATTTAAGTTGATGTTTTATTTAGCTACTAGTATATTTATAAACAATATTATCTGAATTAATAATTATGTTGTAACTTAGTGTATTTTTAATTTAATTAGTAAATTTTTCAGAATTAATAATATATCTATCAATAAAAAAACTGTGATTATTCTTATTAATAAATATATTTTTATTATCGACTTATTAATTAGTAGTTTACCAATTATAGTTGTAAAAAAAAAAAAAAAAACATTAATAAATAAATATATTTTTGTTTATTAATAATTTGTTTAAGTTTAACATATTTAAAACTTATTTAGATATAAATTTTTTTGCAAATATAGTTCTTAAAAAATTATCTTTAATAAGCAGTTTTCTTATTTGGTTTTCACAGTTTTTTAATTAATTATTAATTATAAATTGCAATTTAGTTTTGTTTCAAAAAGCTGTAAAAGTTAATTCTTTTACAAAAATTTTTGATTGTAAATTACTTAATAATATAAAAAAAATAAAAAAAAATTAGAAAAAAGAAAATAAGAAAATATATTAAGAAAGTTATTTTAAATTCAAATCTAAAAGTTACTAACAATTTATTAAAATTGGTACCTAATTAATTTTAAAATGTTAGTATAAAATATTTACTTTTTAACCAATAATAATTAAAGAATTTATGTTTTTAAGTGAGTTTTATTTGAATTAATTTGTAAAAAAAATTATTTTAAAAAAAGATATCTAGTAAAAAATATATTTTTTCGAAAAAAAAAATTTTTTTTATACAACTTATTTTATAATCTAGTATTTTGTTTCTAATATTTTGGCAAATTAAAGATACATTTTGTCAAACTACAAATTATTTTTGCAAATTATAAATTATTTTGGTAAATTGTTAAATATTTTGTCAAATTACTAAATATTTTAGTAAATTCTAAATATTTTATAATTTAATCATTACAATTTGATTATATTTATGTTCTGTACAAATCATATTATTAATTAAATAATAATTTGTATAATTTAATAATATAATAAATAATAAATTAAAATAATAATATATGCTAATTAATAATAGGAATTATAAGAATAATTTTATATTAATTAATATTTTAAATTTTACTTAATAATATAATCTTCTTTTTAAGACTGAGCTTTATTAATATTCAAATACTGTTTGTAATTTTTAGATGGTAATCCAAAATTTTTAAAAAATTTGGTTTGTAAATTGTTAAAATTTCAGTTTTATAAGCTTTTTAATATATTTAATCTTTAAAAGTTGTAAAATTAGATTTTATAAAACATTTTTACAAGTATAAAATAGGTTATAGAGTTTAAAAACTGTTTTAAGTTTGTAATGAACATTTTTTGATTCAATTGTTGTCTTAAATTTGTTGTAAAATTGTTTTTAAATAGTTTTGATTGTAAGATTTGCTGTTTTAAGCTCTAATTTTCTTTTATAAAATGTTTTTTAATATAAAAATATTTATAAATTAGAGAGTATTTATTGTTTTGTTTATTAAAACATAATTGAAGTTTTTGTTAAATTGTAGTATTTGGTAAAATATCAATAAGTATAAATATTAAATTTTCTTTTAAAGCTTGCTTTAAAAGTTTTGATAAGTAAATTTTAGAATAATTTCTTGTGTTTTTTTATAAAAGTAGTAATTTTGTAAATTTGTAGTTAAAATTGTAATTAATTTTGTCTGAGTATAATTAATATGTTTTTCAATAATAATTATAAATAATTTGAGTAGTATTTTTAGAGTTAACATTAATTTTTGAAATAATTGTTAAATGTTTTAAAGAATAATTATGATAACTAATAAAAATGTAAATAAATAAAATTATTTTTATTTTGTTTTTCTGTTGTTACCAGACAAAATTAGAGATATTATTTAGCATGAAATTATCTTATAATTCCTATCATTAATTAGCATATATTATCGTTTTAAATGATCACTTATTACATTAGCAAAAATGTCCGAAATTATCATTTAATTAATAACCCAAATTGTACACAACACAAATGTAACCTAATTGCGATGATCAATCATGCAATACCTCGAACTATGTAACATTCAGAAGTTTGCTGAAATTTGTAGAAATTCGCCAAAATAATTGATAGTTTACCGAAATATCTAATAGTTTGCCGAAATAACTTGTAATTTGCCGAAATGTATCTTTAGTTCAGCAAAATTTTAGAAAATAGCAAAGTTCAAGTTCATAGAATAGTGTTATGACAAGTTGTATAAAAGAAGAGCTTCTCTCTTTGAGAAAATGTATCTTACTTTAGATTTATCTCTTAAGAATTGTTCCTATACACACAAAAAGAAATAAATATCAAATAATTCGAAAAACCAAATTCTTTAATTATTGTACTTGGAAAATCCCCAAAACCCAACTAACATTTCGAAATTGATTAGCTACCAATTTCAGTAATCTGTTAGTGACTCCAGGCCTGGATAGAAAAACGTTTCTCTTGACAAAATTCTATTTCTTTTACATTTCTTTTATTTTCTTTTATTTTCTTATTACAATCATAAGGGTAACCTACAGACAAAATTTCTGTAGAAAAGTTGACTTCCACAGCAAAGTAACTACACATTTTTAGTGAGCTTCCAGACGAGCAATTCCTGAGAAAGAGTTGACGTTTACTACAACGTAATTATATAAAGCAACTGGCATGGAATTGGCCATTCTACTTATAAGCCCAGCAAGTTCAAATTATAGGAGATAATTTGAATATAAATTCAGTTACTGGAGGTTTAACCACATCCAAAAAACGTGAATTCACAGCAAACAAGCATCAACAACATTTAAGAAAAGAGACCAAAACCTCTGATAACATTTGGTGCTCTCCCACGGAAACAACACAGCAAAAACAACTTCAAAGTGGTGACCACATCAGACACAACAACTCTAGAGTATTACCAATCAATTTACACCCACTGCAAGCAAAGATTTAACATTCCAGACGGAATTGAAGTTGTCAAGAAATCAGTATACCAATACATTGAAAACTGCATCAACAATTATCTTTTTGGAAATTACAATATCTCGGAAGTTAGAAGCAACCTTTACAATAATTTAGCACACTATTTACAATTGGGAACTGAAGACCTTAATAGTGAAACACTTGCCACTTACTTTCACGAACTTAATTTTAACATTATCAAATACTGTGAAGAAACATATCCAGTGCAGTCTCAATACACAATTGATTTTGAATCGAAAACAGAAACAAGTAACAAAAGCAAAAACAAATTAAAACAATATTCAAGAACCACCCCAAATACTCCAACACTACCGAAAACAACTGCTAAACATTTACAAACACCTGAACAAGGAACCAGTTCAAAACTTCCACTTACTATTACACCTTTTCCAGCCTCACTTGTACAAGCACAAACACCTAATTCACCCTTGAATCAATTTGCAAGATCAGAAGATTTTACATCACTCAGAAGTCCTACCAGACAACAAGAATCCCTTCAAACTAGTTCCAATCTTCTTGATTTTCTAGCTGAAAATCAAAGTAAACACTCTGAGACAGCAGCAAATAAAGAAAACAACTCTGAAATAACCGAAGAAGAATCAATAGACAGTGAAAATAAAGAAGGCGAAATGACAACATACATCACAAAAATCTCTGAATTCAATGGAAAAAATATTGAGACCAGTCCCAAGAATGGCTCGACCAAGTTACTAAGGCCGGAGATGCAAATGGATGGAATGCCACCAGAATGTTAAAAACAATTCCCTATTTTCTCAAAGAAACAGCAAGAGAATGGTTTGAAAACCTTGCTGCCCTATTCAATGATTGGAACGCTTTCAAAGCAGTCTTCCTTGAACAGTTCACCGACAATAATACCTCCATCACTCTTCGCAATCATTTTCGAAATATCAAACAAGAACCCTCTGAATCTGTTATGACTTATATTGGGAAATTCAACAAACTTCTCAGATGGATTCGCCAACTCGAAACAAACAATTATTATTCTGATGCTCAAATCTTGGATCAATTTATCGCTGGTCTAAAAGATAAACTAATTAAAAAAGTTTGCCCACACACGCCAGAAGATTTAAACTCTGCCATACAGCATGCGAAAAGATACAAAATGGCCATGAAAGAGGCCAATTGTACAAAACTTGTAAATTTGGCAATTGGAGAAACCAGCTCAGCAGCTAAGGAAAAAATTGACCAACTCACAAAAAAGGTCAAAAACTATTTTACCAACCAACAACAACAACAACCCCAAAGATATCAACCACCCCAAAGACGAAATCAAAATAATTTTGCACTACTTTCAAATAATCAGCCCCAGAATTGCCATTACTCTAGAATCTCTGGCCACTGGAAAAGAGATTGCAGAAAACTACAGCAAGACCAACAAAACAGAGATAATCAATATTACTCTCCACTACAGCAATCTTATTATCAACTATCACTACCAGCTTACTATCCACCAAGATTCCAATACCAAAATAACTATTATTAGCCCGCCCCACAACCAATCCAACAGCAATACCAACAACCACCCACACAACATTATCAAGTATCTGCTTGAAGACTGATTACACAAAATCAATTCACATCACAAAACCGATACCAAGTAAACAACAGTAGAATCAATTCGAACAACCAATTGGTTCCCTGAAGTTCCACTCAACCAAGACTCAACCACTACCACACTCAACCCAGTTATTTAACAATGCCAGAAGAACAGGATTTTCACCATACTGCACTCTCAGAAAGTAGAGCTGCAGCACAACAACAACAAAACTCTTCTCATAATCACACCACTATTCCACCAGCCCAAATTGCTGAAAATGCCAATCTCTCTGATATTTTTCCTTTTGAATTTGAAGCAAATGAATCACCATTTTTGCTTAGCAATGCAGCAGCTAATGAGCAAAAAGCCATCACTGCAATGTATACAGAAGCTGAAGTGGAAGGAAAGCCAATTCACTTGATCCTAGACAGTGGATCTGCTGGAAGCATTATTACCTACCAGTTAATGCAACAGTTAAAAAGAAATGTCGACCGACTAGCTCAAACAGTAATCATCACTGCTGATGGCATAAAAAAGACACCAGTAGGAGAAATTGACAATTTTCTGTTCACTCTTGATGGAATCACCATTCCAGTCAAAGTTCTTGTAATGGATGCACCCCAGTACCAAGCCCTTGTCGGAAATGATTGGCTTCAAAAAGCCAATGCTAATCTGAATTGAGAAACACAAGAGTTAACAATCTCCTACCAAGGACAACACGCCCAGGTACCTGTCATTTATGGTACATTCAACAAACGCTCTGAAAAAGCCCTGGCTTTTGAATTTGAACCAGAAGAAGAAAAACCAATAATCGAAACATTCATGGCTTTTGGATCAACGTCCAACTGGGCCAATAAAACAGAACAAGAACATTTTACTTCACACACTAAACCCGAAACCTCTGGATGGAATATACCTTACTTGAAACCCGAACCAAAGAAACGACGCCCCTATATTCCTCTTAAATATAAGGACTGCCACAAGAAACTATTGTTAATGGGAGCCTGCATTTCACCTAAAGAAGAATATGAGAATCATACTTGTTATTACTACAAGGCTTGCCACAGAGAGTGATGGGGCCATCTAATAAAAAGGAGCGGAAAATGGGACAACACCCCTTGTTTAACTTGTGGAAATATGCTACCAGAAGAATGCAATTGGATTGATGTAACAATGAGAGGAGGCGTCTGCAATCAGATCTGCCAATATGTTTTATCAATTTCAGAAAAAGTAAAAAGAGGAACACCCTTTAATGCAGCATACAACAGTGCTCTCAACAAACTTTATTACTACTCTCATGATGCCGAGATAATTTTCGACTTAGCAATGGCATTAATTAATGGAGCTACCAAAGAAGATGTTCATCAAATGAAGGAAGCAGAATACATTGAATACACTATGGAATTAGCTGGATTTGATTACAAAGATGAAGTAGAAGTCTACCACCAAATTGCAAGTCATATCTACTCGACCCAAGAAGCTCAAATTCAATGATTAAAGCAAATAAACATTAGGCTATGTGAAGAATGCATTATGCCTTGCGATGAACAATGGTGTCCTGAATGCTATGCTCTTAGTATCCCCTTGCCCAGTGAAAATGATGAGAATGAAATTGAATTTGGAGACTCTGAAGAAACAGAAGAAACGGTGTTACGGTTTAAGAATTTAGCAAAAAGAATCATAAAAATAATACAAACTATTCAATCATAATATAACACAGTAATAATCTTAGAAAGGTAATGATTAACATAGTAGCAAACACCATCTCGTGATAGTGGCAAGCACCAGTTCACAATAGCAGCCAACACCAACTGGTGATAGCAGCAAACACCAGGTTGAAATATCAAAAAGAAAGTATTTTCTCATAGAACTACAAACATGTATATATACAGTAGTTTTAATATTGGGAAATAATCAATCAAGTAATAAAAATCATAACTTATCAAGCAACAGATCCAATTTTTATCCAACAAACTCCACTTTAAAAATCATACTTTCAAATTAAATATCCCAAGAAACCTTTAAAAATCAAAAAAAAATGAAAAAAAATATTTAAAACGGAACTATCACAACACAAAGTATTAAGAAACTTACTTGTATTATTTATTGAATGAAACTATCATTCATCAATTGAATCTCTTGGAAGAATAATCCTTGATCAAGATTATTTACGTTGTTACTAATTGATAAAAGCTTTATTGTGAGAATTAGAAAAGCGCTAAAAACCATTAACATTTTGTGTTTCTAAATTAGAAAAACACATCAGGCAATTGCAAGGATAGCCTCAGAGAAGACCCCAGACAGTGGGTAGATTTCAGTTCAGCCTCTGAGAAAGAGTACATAAACACACACAACAATCAAGAATTAAAGAATAACTTACATCGCAACAGTAAAAAAGAAAGCCTTCAATGTAACAGTGACATTATCACACAAATAGAATTGAGGAACTCACGAAAGAATGATTGCAATTAAAGCGGGATATAAGCAATTAAATATAACAAGAAAACCATTCCGTAACATTTGGTGAACCCTACGAGGAAAGAAAATCAAAAAGGAAATAATAATTAGCAATAATTCATTGCTAAAAAGGAAAAGACAAAAGTGGCGACAAAAACCCTTAATCTTACTGTTCTTGAATTCTGCCATGCTATTTACACACAAAATCAGAGTGATCTTGGATTACCAGAAGGGTGTTGTCCAGCAGAATCTGCCCTCACTTATTATATCAATGCCAGAATAAATTATCATATAGGAAAGGAAGAAGAACCACACAATGCAAAACTTGGATTGTATAGAAAATTATCACAATACACTACAAAAGAAGTAGCAGTAATAGCCGCAACTATTGTCAAAATCCATCGAAAAATTGAGCAATACGCCAACGAAAATTTTCCAATATCCACAGGAAACACTAGAGAATGCGCCAACAAAACCAAAGAAAATTTAGAAACTAATCAGGAAAGTAACCAGCAAAAACTAGGAACACCAGCTCAAATGCCAAAGAAAACTGTCACTCAATCAATAAAGAAACAACGTATTTATTCACCAGAAGATAAATCATACCATTTTTCACCAGAAAATAAGATACAAATTCCATTAGGAGCTGCATCATCATCAACATCAACTCCACAAATGCCAAGAACTCCTAGTTATATTGATAAAATTAAACAACGTAACTGGGGAGACATACCAATTACAGGAGGATATTCATCACTATTCCAAAACCCTCTTTTTCAGCCAAAATTTAGAACGGGGTTTGAAAACCATGAAGAGAAGTCTGAATCAGAATCCGAAAAAGAGACCAGCGAAAAAACAATCACAAGACCAGTCACTGGAACAAGCAGCCAGTCCAGAAACCAAGAAACTTGTGATCAAGAGGAAGAACCGGATATAAGGGAAGCCACCTTTAGGAATGCTCAAGGAAATATCATCTCACCTTCTCTTAGACCAATAAACCCACCAGCAGAAAACGGCAACGAAATGACCACATCATACATTGCAAGACTAACAAATTTCTCAGGAGAAGAAGAAGAAATGGACGTGCACACATGGCTCAGAGAAGCACAAAAAGCCATTCAGGCAAATAACTGGAATGACCAAAGAGCAATTCAAATATTACCTTTCTTCCTGAAAGGCACAGCCGACTCGTGGTATCAAAGCCTGAAAACAAAACTCACGAGCTTTGCCGAATTTAAGAATGCACTCCTGGAGTATTTTAGCGACCCAAATGCCGTAATCCAACTACAGAACAAATTCAATACTATCAAGCAAAATACCGGTGAAACTGTCATCCAATACCTTGCTCAATTCAATCAAATTCGCCGTCAGATTGAAGTGATTGAACAAGAATACTACACTGATCCTCAGGTTTTAAATCAGTTTATTAGAGGATTAAAAAGCAGCATTTTAGGAAGAGTACGCCCTGCCCACCCTAATTCCTTACCAGAAGCTGTTACGCTCGCCAGAGCCCTTGAATCGGCTAAGAAAGAAGCTAATCATAGTCAAATGGTTAACATAGTAATTGAGGAAAATAAGACAGAAACATTAGAGAAAAGAGTAACGCAATTAGGGAAGGAACTCTCTAAGAAAATAGAAAGTTACCTCATCCCGGATCCGAGAAAAAATACATACCAACCACCCCAAAAACACAGCCAGGAAGTCAGTGACAGTCGAAATAATCGCTCATTGCATCAGGAATTCAGAACAGAAACACGCGCCTGTCATTTTTGCAAACGCGTAAGACATTTGATTAGTCAATGTCAAACGCGAATGATGCAGGAAGCACGCGAAAATAATTACTACGCGCCACCCCAAATGCCCAGAAACCAGTACACGCCAATACCACGCCAATATCCCACCACGTATCAAAATCAAGGAGCTTACCAGCAACAGCCCATGATAGCCAACCCGAATTGGCATCCCGAGGCCCGAAATCAGCCCATGTGGAACCAGAACGCGTTGGTCCAGAGGAATCCAAACCACGCCGGAACCAATCAGCAAACCAATCCAAACTACCAAAATTATCAACAAACTTACCTTAATATACCGGAAAATCTGATCATCGGAAACAATGATGATAGAAACATAAACAGAACCAAGAATTTCTCCAAATTGAGCCAGACAATACCACCAGCAGTTGCCACCGAAGATAGCAGCCTCACAGCTATTTTTCCTTTTGAATTAAAGGAAAACGAGGCTATGTTCAGTGAAGCAGCATTGGACGAAAAACGCCCAATCACTGCTATGTATATGGAAGCCACTGTAAACAATACCCCAATCAAACTTATCTTAGACAGCAGATTCGCTGGAAGCATCGTAACGCTTCAACTAGTAAACCAACTGGGTTTCAAAGTTGATCGTGCCGCGACGTTCCAAATCATAACAGCCAATGGAAGTACAAAGCTGCCTCATGGCGAAATCGACTCATTCCCTTTCGAAATTAACGGCATAGCAATACCTACAAAAGTATTAGTAATGGACACTACATAATATCAAGCGTTAGTAGGGAATGACTGGCTAACAAAAGCCAATGTCACCTTAGACTGGACCACCCAAGAGCTTCTAATCAATTATAATGGCCACCAGACCAAAATTCCAGCCACTTGTAACCACTTCTAAAAACCCAGTACCAACCAAAGACCTACCTTCAAATTTGAGGAAAATTCAGCACTACCAGCCATCGAAACCTATTAGCTCTCTTGGGCTGATGACCAAAGAACAGGACTACCAGCCGTACCAATGTGGACCAGTGAAGAAAGATCCGAATGGAACCAGGTAAGTTCACGAAGAAACCACCAGCGACGCAGACCAAAGCTAGAATGCTCGGTTTGCAAGAAAAAACTCTCATCTATGACTGCGTGCAGCGCACCAGACAAAGACCCAAGAAACCCCACCCACTACTATTGTAACCATTGTAACAAAAAAAATACAGTTACCCAGAAAGACACGGAAAATGGGACGAAGAACCGTGCCTTGCTTGTGGAAAACCATTACCAAGAGGGTGCGACTGGAACGACTTACCAGGCAGAGAAGGAACGTGTGACGCAACTTGCCAATACACGATCCTCATCTGTGATTGGGTAAGAGGAGGAACGCCGTTCGAAGCAGTGTTCAACAGAGCATTAAAAAGACTACAGCACTACCCACATAATGAGAACGAGTTGTACAACACTGCACAAGCCAAAGTAAGAGGAGGAACCGCCGAAAAAATATGACATTGGAAAGAGTCAGCCAAAGTAGCTGACAAAGTCGCCAGCTACAACATGTTCGACCCAGTGGACGAATTCCAGGACTACTACCAACAACTATGCCCCACTCGACAAGAGCAAGAACAATACCTCGCCCAAATCAACACTTACCTCTGTGAAAACTGTCTCATCCCGTGCCAAAATCAGTGCTGTGAAGAGTATCAAGACGAAAGGGACTTAGAAAAAAAAATGGAAATTGAGAATCAGTAGTCTCAAAATCAATCAATAAATCAACAAGACTCATTTGACGGTCCCGAGTCAGAAAAATTTGTAGCCTATACCGACCTAGAACAGGTGACCAACATCCGATACTTCGACAACGGACACTTAGGAATAATACTTGAAAGAGCCTATCCAACTGATGCCGGATTCGATCTACGTTATCTGAAAGACCAAACCACAACGTTACCACCCAGGAGCATCACCAAAATCGACCTAAAAATAGCGGTTGAAATTCCGCCAGGAATAATGGTTCAAATGGCGTCGCGATCAAGCCTCGCGAAAAAAGGAATAAGCATTCAAGGAGGAGTAATTGACTCCGGATACACTGGAAATTTGATGGTTTTGCTACAGAACAATTCAGAAAAGCCTTATACTATTGAATCTAAGGAAAAGATTGCACAAGCAATTTTCCTACCATTGGTAAAAATTGGGAAAT
>JAAOMT010000009.1:610911-653882 GCA_016748015.1 Geosiphon pyriformis
CACAACCCAAAGTATTAAGAAACTTACTTGTATTATTTATTGAATGAAACTATCATTCATCAACTGAATCTCTTGGAAGAATAATCCTTGATCAAGATTATTTACGTTGTTACTAATTGATAAAAACTTTATTGTGAGAATTAGAAAAGCGCTAAAAACCATTAACATTCTGTGTTTCTAGATTAGAGAAACACATCAGGCAATTGCAAGGATAGCCTCAGAGAAGACCCCAGACAGTGGGTAGATTTCAGTTCAGCCTCTGAGAAGGAGTACATAAACACACACAACAATCAAGAATTAAAGAATAACTTACATTGCAACAATAAAAAAGAAAGTCTTCAGTGTAACAGTGACATTATCACACAAATAGAATTGAGGAACTCACGAAAGACTGATTGCAATTAAAGCGGGATATCAGCAATTAAATATAACAAGAAAACCATCCCGTAACAACGGAAAAAATTGAAACAACACCTATCTACCTTATCAAAAATCAGCCTGTCTTACAACTTAAATACTTCAACAACAATGGACAAGGAATAAAACCCGAAAAAGCACACGAAATTGATGCTGGATATGACCTAAAATATCCAGGCAAGGATACTCTTGTTTTCAAACCCAAATCTCTCACAAAAATCAACCTCAAAATTGCACTCAAAATCCCGCCAGGAGCAATGGTTCAAATCACCTCCCGGTCCTCTCTGACAAGCAAAGGAATCAATGTCAGAGGAGGAATAATTGATGCTGGATATACTGGAGACATAACAGTAATGCTTCAAAATGAAACTGACAAACCATTCAAGATTGAACATGCTGAAAAAATTGCCCAAGCTATTTATCTACCCTTAATCAACATTTCGGGTTTGCAATTAGTCAATCAAAGAGAGCAATTAAGAAAGAGCAATAGAAGAACCCAAGGTTTTGGTTCAACTGGATGATTCACAGTTCCAGTTAATATAGCTCTTAACACACAGAACAAATCTCACCAGATTCTCAGACTTCCACAACTGATTACTATCTCACCCTTTGGAGAACATCCAGAAATCTACACCTGCCCAAAGTCAACAACTACACAACAAATTTTTGAGTCCAATAAACAAGTCTGCTTGGAACATAATATTTCGATTCCAAACATTTATATTCCAGAAGGAACAAAAAAAGTCCGAGTTACTTTTTACAACCCCAATAATTACCTTATAATTTTATTAAATAATTTAGAAATTGGAGTTATTCACAGTAATATATTTCAACAAGAATTACCCCAAATAGTTCCCGATTTCTCTGAAATTATTGAACATTCAATACCAAAAACCAACCCAAACCCCAGCTCCAAAAACTACCATGTTGTCATGGAAAAACTATCTCGAATCAACATGGGACAACTTGAACCACAACAACAGACCCAGCTCAAAGAGCTAATTGCAGAATTTGCTGACATTTTTGCTGAAAACAACAATGACTTAGGAAGAACTGATTTGGTTCAACACCAAATCTATACAGGAGATGCCAAACCTAGGTGACAACAAGCCTACCGAGTTGCTCCAGAAAGTCACCAATTTATCCGAAAAGAAGTACAACAGATGCTTAACAATGGGCTTATTCAATCATCAATAAGCCCATGGGCCTTACCTGTGGTCCTAGTTAAAAAGAAAAATGGAAAGATACAATTTTGTGTTGACTACCGACAACTCAACAGTGTCACCATTGGGGATGCCTACCCTCTTCCCCAAATTGATGACATGTTGGATGCCCTTGGAAAGTCCAAATACTTTTCAACATTAGATTTAGAGAGTAGATACTGGCAAGTTGCTATGGACCCCAAAGACTGCCCCAAAACAGCATTCACCATTCAAGGAGGAAATTACGAGTTCAATGTAATGCCTTTTGGATTATGCAATGCACCAGCAACATTCCAAAGACTCATGGATGTTGTTTACAAAGGCCTTCTTTGGAAATCAGTAGTAGTTTATCTTGATGACACTGATGTTTATTCACCATCTTTCGAGCTACATTTAATTCACCTACAAGAAGTTTTTCAATGATTACGGAAAGCAGGATTGAAACTGAACATTGAAAAATGCTACTTTGGAAAAACAAGTTTAGCTTTTCTTGGTCACATTGTTAGCAAAGATGGAATTAAACCAGACCCTGGAAAAATCAAGAACTTCAAGACTCCACAGAATACTACAAAATTAAGAGGATTTATTGGATTAGCATCCTATTACCGAAAATTCATTAAAGAATTTTCAGAAATTGCAAAACTCTTCAACCAGCTCACTACTAAAAATGTTGAATACAAATGAACAGAAGAACACCAAAATGCTTTCAAGATACTTAAGGAAAAACTCACAACAGCTCCAATTCTCGCCTACCCAGATTTCAGCAACCAATTTCGGTTAGCAACTGACGCCTCTTATACTGCCTTTGGTGCCATCCTATCATAGTTAGATGACAATGAAAATGAGCAAGTAATTTCTTATGCTAGTAGAACATTAAAGCCAGCCAAAAAGAACTACCCTGCAACAGAATTAGAAACCACAACAGTAATCTGGGCCCTACATTACTTCAATCTTTATCTCAGACCCAAGGAATTTGATATTATCACTGATAATATTGGACTTAAATGGCTTCAAAACAAAAACACCCAGCTGAACGCAAAACAAACCCAATGGACAGGATTTTTAGCTAATTACCAATACATCGTACACCACAAACCAGGAAAACTCCACACCAACGTTGATTGTCTCTCAAGAATAAGGCAAGATTAGAAAACAAAACCAACACCCATTTGAATTAACAGCATCAAAACAACAAACAATGAACCCCAAAAACTACAACAATCTCAAAAAATATTTGGAAACATTAACAATCCCAACAGATTGGTCCCCAGACAAAAAACATCAGTTACAACAACAATCCAAACAATATTTTCTACACAACAATATTATCTATCATTGAAATTTCAAAAACCCAACCAAACCACTCAGATTAATACAAGAACAGGAAAAAGAGACCATTTTATATAATATGCACTCAGATCTTTCATCAGCACACTTCGGAAAAGATAGCACCACCCAAAAAACACTAGAATACTATTTTTGGCCTCAAATGAGAAAAGACATTCATGAATATGTCGAATCTTGTGATAGTTGTCAAAGAAGAAGAGGAACTCGCCCTACAGAACCTTTAAATCCAATCAAAGTTGGACAGCTTTTTGACAGAGTTGGTATTGATTTAGTCAGACCACTATCTATCACCACTCAAGGAAACCGTTATATTGCAGTAGCTGTAGACTATCTTACTAAATGGCCTGAAGCCAGAGCCATTCAACGAGCAGATGCAAAATCAGTAGCAAATTTCATCTACGAAGACATCATTTGTAGACATAGATGTCCAATTGAACTTTTATCTGATCAGGGAACACACTTTGTGAACAACCTGATACAAAAAATTTGTGAATGATTCAATGTCAAAAGACCTCTGTCTTCGCCTTACCATCCACAAACAAATGAACTTGTGGAACATTTTAACAGAACATTGTGTGAGTTATTAGCCAAAGTCTCAACCAATTTTGAGCAAGAATGGGATCTCTTTATCCCATCAGTGTTACTAGCATATAGGACATTAAAACAAGATACCACAAAACACACACCATTTGATTTAACTTATAGAAGGACGGCAACGTTACCAATTAGTTTCACAGTGGAAACATACCCAGCACAACCAATTAATGAAAACAATTTCCAAGAAACGCTTCAGCGAAGAGCCTACACTCTGCTTAGCACATTGGAAGGAAAACGATGAATAGCAGCCACCCATATTGAACACTCCCAAGCTCAACAAAAAGAATGGCATGATGACAAATTGCCTTCAGTCACCAATAAATTCAAAATTGGAAACAAAGTTCTCTTACACAGAACTAAAGCTGAAAAACAATGGAGTGAAAAATTTGAAAATAAATGGGATGGACCATTCTTTATCCATAAAGTCCTAGGCAATGGATCATACAAGCTAAGACTTGATAACAAAATCCAAGCAAAAGTTGCACATGGAGATCGTTTGAAACACTATCATTCCAGAAACAATCTTGAACCATTAATTCCACAAATCAGTACACATTCCCCTTTGGTCAGTCCCGGAGACATTCCCCAAAACTTAGAACCAATAGTTGTTATTGAACAACCTTCCAACCTGAACACTTAATTTAATTTTACTAGTTATTTTCTTATAATTTAGAAACAATCTCACAAAAACAAAACAAAAAATAACATAAAAACCCATACACCAAAAATAATTTTCTTTTATTTCAAATCGCTTATAATGACTATTCCTCAAAACATTCAACAATTATCCCAAAAACTAATGTTAGCTTTAAAAACAATACCCAAATTATCCATTACTGTTACTGAAAACCACATTAATTATACCCAAACAGAAGTAGTTACAAATTTTGCCCCAAATTCACGAAAATATCATTCGTATAAAAAGAACACAAGAAATTATACTGGAATTCACCTTCCAGAACTTTTAAAGCTTGCTTTAAGAGAAAACCTAATGCCCATTCCAATTAGTATTCCACTAAATGCTACAATTCAACAAAAACTTCAACTGTGTCTCAATGAGGAAAACACTGAATATCCTCCAATCTATAGATATTTTCACACTGGAAAAACACTCTACGAATGGAAACTGGAACTTACAACAGCAAACCTTACAAAAGAAGCTATTCAGAAACAATTCCACAACGAATTCAAGACAACAACTGGATCAACAAACAGTCGCTACAGGCTTAGAGCTGCCCTTAGACTTTATGACCTATTCTACACCTGTGAAAACGTACTACAAAACCCAATTTTTCAACCTTTGAAGATTCAATACATTGGAAAGCTTACAGAACTGAAATTTCAACAATTTTCAGACCAAATTTCTTCAATAATTTTGGATTATTATCTGGAAATAATAGACAGTACTTGGACTTTGATGGAGCTCAGTCTTGAGGAGGAGATTATGTTACCAGACGAAATTAGAGATATTATTTAGCATGAAATTATCTTATAATTCCTATCATTAATTAGCATATATTATCATTTCAAATGATCACTTATTACATTAGCAAAAATGTCCGAAATTATCATTTAATTAATAACCCAAATTGTACACAACACAAATGTAACCTAATTGCGATGATTAATTATGCAATACCCCAAACTATGTAACATTCAAAAGTTCACCGAAATTTGTAGAAATTTGCCGAAATAATTGATAGTTCACCGAAATATCTAATAGTTTGCCAAAATAACTTGTAATTTGCCGAAATGTATCTTTAGTTCAGCAAAATTTTAGAAAATAGCAAAGTTCAAGTTCATAGAATAGTGTTATGACAAGTTGTATAAAAGAAGAGCTTCTCTCTTCGAGAAAATGTATCTTACTTTAGATTTATCTCTTAAGAACTGTTCCTATACACACAAAAAGAAATAAATATCAAATAATTCGAAAAACCAAATTCTTTAATTATTGTACTTGGAAAATCCCCAAAACCCAACTAACATTTCGAAATTGATTAGCTACCAATTTCAGTAATTTGTTAGTGACTCCAGGCCTGGATAGAAAAACGTTTCTCTTGACAAAATTTTATTTTTTTTACATTTCTTTTATTTTCTTTTATTTTCTTATTACAATCATAAGGGTAACCTACAGACGAGATTCCTGTAGAAGAGTTGACTTCCACAGCAAAGTAACTACACATTTTAGTGAGCTTCCAGATGAGCAATTCCTGGGAAAGAGTTGACATTTACTACAACATAACTACATAAAGCAACTGGCACGGAATTGGCCATTCCACTCATAAGTCCAGCAAGTTCAAATTATAGGAGATAATTTGAAGATAAATTCAGTTACTGGAGGTTCAACCACATCCAGAAAACGTGAATTCACAGCAAACAAGCATCAACAACATTTAAGAAAAGAGACCAAAAACCTCCAGTAACACTGTATAGTTTTTGTTTTGTTTTTGTAAAATTGTTTTTAAAATATAAAGAATAACTAAAAAAAAATTTAAATTTAAATATTCAGATTTAAAAATTGTTTAATAATAATTATTGATTTTAAATTCTGAGGAATATCTTCAAAATTAACCAAAAAAAATTGTGTACCAATTTGTAAAACAGAAAGTTTAGAATTGGTTTTGAAATAGTAGTACTTAAGTTTATTACTATATATAACTTTTTTTTAAAATCTTATTATCAAGTCTTAATTTGTATAATCTATTTTCTGGAATTTTTTATATGTAAAATAATCTGTTCTATTTATGATTAAATTTTCCATTTTATTGTTTTTTAGTCTTAATTCTATGTAAAAAAAACTTTATTTCTAACTTTAAATTTGTTAATAACTAATACCAGTGTTACCTGAATAGAAAAACTGATCCGAAGTTAGAAAAAACGTGACCAGAATGTAACATAACACAGAATAGTGCACAATAATGTTGGATAATATGTTATAATTTAGGATAGCACAAGATAATATGTTATAATGTAGAATAACACAGAATAACATGTAATAATACCAAATAACATGTTATAATGAAGGACAACACAGAATAACATGTAATAACACCAGATAATATGTTATAATATAGGATAACTGGGAATAACATAGAAAAATGTAACAATAACAGAAATAACAAAAGCTATAGTTAGCAATAACAAAACAATCAGAAGCAATCCTATAAAACCAAAAGAATGTATAAAAACAAGTAGTTGTAGAAGAAAAGAAGAGAAAGATAGATATGAACCACTAGACAAGATACAAATATCTATCACCCCTTCTCATTTATTATATTTCCATATTCATCTTCTGAAATAAATCAATTATTAAAGAAATCAGAATCATGAATTCATGTTCTCAAACTGTGTGGAATTTATGTGAATTAACCATTGTTTCGTACCTTTGTTTTAGGACAGATGCTCTTAGCATAACCATCTTAAACTATTAATGATTTGGACCAATTACTCTTGATTATGACAATTGACAATACTAATTTATCTTTTCTTTTTCTTTTCTTATATTTTCTTTCTTTTTTTTCTTTTTTTTTCTTTTTTCTTTACCTTTTTTTGTGGAGTGGCAACATAGTAAAGTCGACTGTCTGGGAATAGACTTTGTAATAGTCTGGTAAAAGAGAGAAGTTCTTTCTAGGTTTTTGGATATTAATATTATCTTGATAGCTTACCAGAAAGATGAAAAGACAATGCCAGACCCTAATAACTGCACTTGTTAGCTTGGAGAAGAAAGCTCATATTTACAGAAAATGTTGCAATCAATGAAAAACAAACTTTGTGCCTTATAACCAAAAAACTCAATAGGTAAATTCACATCCAAAAATAGATCTTTAGAGACTGATAATCAAAACTAAGCCAACAGAATCATGTGGAAGATGCATCACCAATAATTGAGAGCACTAAACATTATCATTTTCATTACCCACCAAGTTTACTCATAACATTTGGTGCTTCCTGTGAGGTTATAAATCCACAGAGACAGAGCACTCTAGAAATACACAAAAGTGGCGACTATTGGAACAGTAAGAAAGGACCACTTTCCATACAGAAGAGCACTATTTCAATACTTTCGAAAAGACTTAAAAATACCAGCAGAAACTGTTTACACAGAAAATAATTTTTGTAACTATATCAATGCAAAAATCAACTGCTTGTTAGGCCATACAACTGATACAGGAAGACTTGGAGAACAAATTCATCAAAGCTTATTAGGATACTCAACAGCCACAACTACTCGAGCAATTGCTGAAACTCTGCATATAATTGATATAAACATTACATATTACGTGACAAAACAATTCCCTCAAGTACAACAACCAGTAAAATTTGATCCTAAGGAATATAAAAACGAATCCAACAACCCCATAACTGCCCAAGCCAAGTTCATGGTCAACAAGAAACCAAGGTTCTTCTCCCCAACAACTCCATCATATCATTAGACACCCTAAAGTAGAATTATATTCAACTCACTCCCAGAAACCCAGTCAAAAACACCATAAACTTCTGGAAATCCACACTCTTGGAATCAACATAGTTGGACCAAATCATTAGAAGAATACAGATTGTTGTTTGGAAATATCACCTTAACACTTAACAAAACAGACAAAAATACGTCAACATAGGAACTACCACCAACCCAACTACCAAGAATTGGCTTTGACTCAAGAAAAACAGGAACAGAGACTAGCTGACTTAAATACCAAACTGTGTGATCATTGTTTAATCTCTTGTTACTTTCAGTACTGTGACAAATGTGATCTCATGTTCAATCTGCTTCCAAGAATACTGTTCCCGATCACTGAACTACTTGAGCTTGAGAAAGAAAAGAAATTGACCATCAAGGACACATCGTTTCAAGATCCAACTGAGGAGACCAAAACAGAACAGTATCTTGCATATCCCGACCTTTCCAAAAAACTAGAGCTAAAATGGTACAATAATAATGAAGAAAGAATCTGCCTCAAAAGAGTGCATAACACCAATGCTGGTTTTGACCTACAATACCCTGGACAATTACTCATCATTATAGCCCCATATTCTCTTGTAAAAATAGATCTTAAGATAGCATTAGAAATTTCTATTAGTACAATGGTACAAGTTGTCTCTCAATCTAGTCTAGCCAAGAAAGGAATCAATGTAAAAGGAGGAATTATCGATGCCAGTTACATGAAAAACATTATTGTAATACTACAGAACAATTCGAACTGACCCTACAAGATAGAATTACAAGAAAAGATTGCCTAAGCTATCTTTTTACCTCTAGTCAAAATACTCCAATTAACCCTAGTAACAACCTGAGAAGAATTAGGCCTCACTGTCTAAGGAATCAATGGGTTTGGATTAAGTGGAAAAGGAAATGTACCAATCAACTTCACAGAGAAAGACAGTAACCAGGTAGAACTTATCTACACTAATACAGTCATCTCCATTTCCCTTTACTGACAATACTTTCTCAAGGTGAATTAAAAGATCCAAAGTCAAGCCCTGTTATTTGAAGCCGATCTTGAAATCTGTTCTCTAACTAATGTTGCTAACTTATATCTACTGGCCAAAGCCCATAAACACTTCAAAATCCCCATCCACAATCCTACAAAAGATGTGATTGAAATCTCTGAAGGAACCCTCGTTGGTTCTATCTCACCAAACATTCAACATTCTGAAAAACCCCAGTTCATTCCAGATTTCGCACAGCTATTCTTATTTTGTGACATTACCTCACAAGTATAAAATTTGCCAAAAGAAAGTTACTTGTTCACACCAGAGGAGATCAATAAATTAAATTTAGAAAACTTAGATACCCTGCAACAAATGCAACTCAAAGTCCTTCTGAATCAGTATGCCAATGTTTTTGCCAGCAAAAATGAGTTCAGATGTACTGATATTGTAAAGCATCAGATTAATACGGGAGATGCTTGACCTATTAAACAACAAGCTTACCGAGTACTCCCATCTGGCAACAACTTTATCAAACAAGAAGTCCAACAAATGCTCGACAATGGCCTGATCAAAGAATCATTAAGCTCTTGGTCCTCTCCAGTAGTCTTGGTCACCAAGAAAAATGGAAAAGTGTGATTCTGCATAGATTACTGAAAACTAAATAGCATTATGCAAGAAGATAGTTATCCCACTCCCCTCATCCAAGAAATTCTGGACAATCTAGGGAAAAAAAATGGTTTTCATTATTAGATTTAGCAAGTAGTTACTGGCAAGTTGAAATGGACTCTAAAGACAAAGAAAAAACAGTGTTCACCACTCAAAATAGAAACTTTAAGTTTAATGTAATGCCTTTTGGACTCTATAATGCTCCCGCCACATTCCAATGCCTCATGAATATTATATACAAAAGAATTCTGTGGAAATCAGTCGTAGTATATTTAGATGACACCAATGTTTTCTCTGAAATGTTTGACAATCATTTGCTCTATCTGCAACAAGTCTTCAAATGTCTTCATAGTGCTGGATTGAAATTCAACCCCAATAAATACTTCTTTAGAAAAACCGAGTTAAAGTTCCTAGGACATGTAATTGGCAAAGACAAAGTCAAACCCAATCCAGATAAAGTCCAAAAAGTCAAGGATTTTCTAGTCCCAATTAACCTTAGAGAATTATGAGGATTTCTAGGATTGGTAAGTTATTATCGTCGATTTGTCAAAGATTTCTCGAACATCACAAAACAACTTTATTATTTGTTGTCCAAATACATATTGTACTTGTGGAAAGAAGATCAACAGAAAGCATTCGACTATCTCAAGCAGCATTTAATCACATCTCCCATCCTGATTTACCCAAATTTCACTAAATGGTTCATTGTCACTATGGATACTTTAAAAAATGCTCTAGAAGCAGTCTTATCACAGATAGGACCAGACAATAAAGAACATCCAGTTGCCTATGCCAGTTATAACACAAGCCCGGCAGAAAAGAATTACAGCACAACAGATCTGAAATGTCTTGCCATTTATTGGGCCATACAGACTTGGAAACATTATCTCGATCAACTATTTGATCTATATACCAATTATAAAAGACTTATTTGGTTACTCAATAATCCATAATTAGAAAGAAAATATGTGAAATGGAGTACTTATCTGCAACAATTCTCACTCAAAGTCCATTACAAAGAAGGATCCAAGAATACCAATGTTGACAGTTTGTCAAAGATGTCACAAACCTAATCCCAGACTCATGGACACACTCACTTATCAACAACTACATCAGTACCTATCAATACTACATTTCAAGGAGATATTATCTCAACAAGAATAAAGTACCATATAAAAACAAGCCTGAAATTATTTTATTTAAGACAACCAACTATATCAACGAGAATGTCGAAACTGCTCCATCCCATAATGAGTTATAAAAAACAGTAAAAAAGAAACTATATTACATAATATGTATTCTGATCCAATTGCAGAACACTTTAACAAGAATGCTACCCTTAAAAGAACACTAAATTTATATTATTGGCCAACAATGTACAAAGACATTTTCAAATATGTGCTCAATTGTGACACATGCCAGTGAAGAGGAGAAACAAGATCAACAGAACCATTTCAATCCATTTCAGTTGGAAATTTATTTGATAGAATTGGAATTAATTTGGTTAGATCTCTCTTGATTACATTCCAAGGAAATTGCTATATTGCTGTAGCCATAAACTATTTTACAAAATGGCCAGAAGCCAAAGCAATCCAAGTGGCCGATGCCAAAACAGTAGCCGAATTTGTGCATCAAGACTTAATTTGCCAACATGGATGTCTGAAAGAATTATTATCTAATCAGGAAACACATTTTGTTAATAATACACTAACTGAACTAAGCCAACGGTTTGGAATAAAACAACTCTTATCATTACCATACCATCCACAAACAAACAGACTGGTAGAACAATTTAACCAAACACTGTGTGAAGCACTAGCAAAAATAAGTCATGAAAACAAACAAGAATAGGACTTATTCATATCTTTTGTACTCTTTGTATACCGAACATTGAAACAAAATATGACTCAATTCACATCCTTTGAACTAGTCTATAGAAGAAAAGCTATATTACTGATTGAACAAGTGATACCATCATATCTAACAGAAACAATCGACAAAGAAAATTTTGAAGCTACCTTACACTAAAGAACATACTAGCTAATAGAAACGTTGAAAGGCAATTGAAGAACAGCAGCTGACAATATTAATCACACTCAAGAACAACAAAAAAAAGACATAATAACTGTCTATTAAAACAACCAATGGAATTCAAGATTGGAGACCAGGTACTATTACATTATACAAAAGTAGAGAAACAGTAGAGTGGAAAGTTTGACCCAAAATGAAACAGTCTATTTCACATACACGAAGCATTAGGAAATGGAGCTTATAAATTATGATTGGAAGACAGAATTTTAAAGAAAGTAGCACATAGAAATCAGTTAAAAATTTATCATGCAAAACAAAAATCATTATCATTAGTACTTCAACTAGGAACACAAATTTCATTAATCAGACCAGAAGATATACCACAAAATTTGGAACCAATCATCATTATTGAAACATAGACAATGTAGAGCAAATTAAAGTGGAGAATTCAAATATATATAGCATCTAAAAAGCAGCAAAAAATGATAAAAATTTCAACATAGACTTTTTAGATCAAATTTTAAAATTATCTAAACAATTATTTGAAACAATTCAAAAATTAACATCTCAAATAGAAATTATAATTGATAGAAAAAAAATAAGATATAGAAATAAAAGGAAGAAAGGGATAGGTAAAAGTTCAATTAGAACTAACTGGTCCCATTCCTACACCCCGTCCGAGAAAAGAATTTTACAAAAAAGAATTAATTCATCTTGGGCAGGACTTAAAGAAAGCATGGAGGAATGATAATTATTTTATAAAAAAAGATACTTGGTCTCTGAGCTAGAAAAAATAAAAAAAGCTTTAGCTCATGGGACTGAACTCCTCAAAACAGGGGAGTGGACATTTGACAATGTCCAGAAATAGAAAGAAAGACTTCCTCCAGTATATTGGTTCTATAAAATTGGTAAACAACTAGATTTGAAGACACTATATGGAGATCTCAGCCAGAAAACTTTCAACAAAGAAGCAATGCAACAAGTAGAAAAATTCATAGAAAGAAGCAACTTGACCCTACACTACAAAGCAGCATACTAATTATATGCCACTTTCCAATATTGTCTAAATGTACTGTTGTATAGATCTATAAAAACAATAACAGTTAACAACATAGAATGAATTACCAATTGACAGTTCGAAGACTTATAAAAAACAATACTCAATGCAACCATTGAATATTACATGAACAAAGACATAGAAACAGATACATATGATTTCATAAGAGTTCAATACTAAAAAGAGAGAGATAATGTTATCTGAG
Organism: Geosiphon pyriformis; assembly: GCA_016748015.1. Taxonomy (NCBI): domain Eukaryota; kingdom Fungi; phylum Glomeromycota; class Glomeromycetes; order Archaeosporales; family Geosiphonaceae; genus Geosiphon; species Geosiphon pyriformis. The sequence goes on from JAAOMT010000009.1 coordinate 623,864, forward strand.
TAGAAAAACTGATCCGAAGTTAGAAAAAACATGACCAAAACGTGACATAATACAGAATAGTGCACAATAATGTTGAATAATACATTATAACTTAGGATAGTGCAGGATAATGCATTATAATGTAGAATAACACAGAATAACATGTAATAATACCAGATAATGTGTTATAATGGAGAACAACACAGAATAACATATAATAACATCAGATAATGTGTTATAACATAGTGTTACAGTTGAAACCCATAATTTTTATTAGTTATCACATGTATTAGTCACTGATGTCATATAATTAGCCACTCTATTTTTAGATAATGATCATTGACCTAGTCATTGACCTGGTCATTAACCACTTTCAATAGCTATATAAGCAATGAGTCTCTTAGCTGTAGAAAATCATTTCTCAGACAAGAATCAAATAAATAAAAATAACAACTTTCATCTCAATCACTCTTTTATCACTAATTTCTCTTTCCTTACCTTCAAGTATCTGAACATCTTAGGATAAAAGATTACTTGTTGGCCTTTTCCTGTTTGAATAATTGTAGTATTTGAAAACTATTTGTATAAACATGACTGAAAAGCACAAGTTAATACCTGATATTGAATTCTAAGAGTGCCGATGTGAGGCATAGAATTATACCAGTGGTGATCAATTGTTGACAGTACAGACTATTCTTTTACCTTCAGATTCCCTTGTTACCTTTTGAAAAGAATAGCGACTAAGATATTTTATGAGACTGATCTCGCACATTGAATCCATACTCATTCAATTTGCTCATTGAAGTTGAATCCCCTTTGGTTATTTCCATCACTCTACAATCCTGTTTTCCCTTGCTATCCGTTAGCTTGTTACTTCAACCCATAAAATAAAAGTGGTGCTTCTTGTGAGGTTGTCACAATTCACTTATTCTCTTATTGTATGGGTAATTACTCATATTTGCCATAGCAATCAGAAGAACACTTTGCAGTACACAACAGAAACGACCTAGATTTCATTGAACTTAATCCTCTGCCCTCCTGTTTAATCTGCTTTTCTCTTGAAGAACAATCCAGTAGACAATTCCAAGACTTTTGGAACTGGTTCCTAAACGAGCATTCAGCTGAAATCTACACAGCTTATACAACCTATTACTTTGACCAAGCTTATTTTGAAAATGACTTTGAAGAAAGAAACAACAGTATCAATCAGCTCTTATATTCTGCAACCTTTGAACAACAGCCCTCTGATTTCGAATATCTGAATCATCAAATCCACATTTGGATTGCTGCCCATCAAGCAACTAAAACTCCCTTTGAAACAGAAGAAGAAAGCTACCAAACTGCTTCTGTTTTTGACTTTTTATCAAGTGAATCAGACTCGTCTACACAAACAGTTACCCCTGAACCAATGGCTAATAACCCTATGCAAACAAACATTTTGGCTGCCCTCCAAGGTATACAAACTGCTCTAGGAAGAAGAAACAATACCCCACTACCACTATTTAGAGGTAATGCACAAGATCTAATTGAATAGTTGGATGATTTTGAGAAAGCTGCCACAGCCAACCAGTATGATGAAGAATACAAGTTCCAAATTGTTGGTGGTTACCTCCAAGGCTCCTTTGCTACCTGGTTCTCACAAAAAACAGATGTCAATGCTCAACACAAAATAATCAGATGGACACCAATCAATGCTGGAGAAGAAAATACCTTTTTCACTACCCGATTTGAGGCCAAGTTCAGAACCCCAATATTAATATCCAAATGGTGCATGGAATTGAAGAAGTAGTGACTGAATATGCCAAAGCTATTAGAAAGCTAATCAAATGTATAGACTTTGGGAGAAACTGGACAGAAGAACAAAAGATTCATTCCTTCACAAAAGAATTGAGAACTGATTTATCTTATGCTCTTTGGCCTCTCTTGACACTAAAAAACAATCCTACAATGGACATGGCCATTGAACTTGCCCAATGAATTGAAGACAATCAAAGAATACATTTGGAATCTACACTTCCAGTTTTTGCTCCTGCTCCTGTCATGGCTCCTGCCCCTCAAATGGCTGCTGCTTCTTTTGCTGCCCAAACTCAAGATCCAAATAAACAATTAATTGATAGACTTACAACCAATCTTGTCTGGTTATTAGAACCTTTGGCACAAGCAGTCAGAGATAACCAGCAACCACCAAGACCTAGATATGAACCTCATTTTAACCAACCCCAGCAACCTTCTTATTAAAGACAGCAAATCATGGCCCACCTGTGTGCTATCATTGTGGATTAACTGAACATTATTCAAGAGATTGTAACAATTTTTTACTGCCTCCTCTAGCTTCCAGAAACAATAACAACCAAAACAACAGACCCAACAACAACAACAATGTCCCCAATTAAAGACCCAATCATGCCAACATCAATTTCTTTAGAGAGAATCCCCTAGTTGAAGCCACTATTTATCAGTCTTTAAACTGGTAGGCACACCTCCAAAGGGTGAGAGTGCAAGCCAACCAGAAGAAAACTCTTTTTACGCTTTTAACTTAACTGATAATGACCATGACATAGATGAACTAGCAATCAACCCCTCTGAATCCACAAAAAAGAAGAAGAAAGCCAAATTTGATTTCGTTCTGGACCCCAATAAAGCTTCTACATCAACTGCTGACAACAATGAGCCCCCAAAAGCCAAAGTTTTCAAAAATCCTCCAAAGTTGGAACCCCCAAAAATAGTACAAAAATTTGGCCCCTATTCTGTTGTCAAAGGCCTCATGGAAATCCCAGCACATATAACCTTTGGCCAATTGATGACCCATTCACAATTCAGAAAAAATCTTCACAAATTTCTGATTCCAAAGAAAAAGACACTCAAAACCAACAAATGCCTTCACCAAGCTGGACTTGCTGACAATAGCAATGTTACTCCTCTAATTTGCAAAGCCCAAGTGGCTGGCTACTTCATCAATTTGATCCTAGACAGTGGATCATCTGTTAGTGTTATTGCTAAACACTTTTTTAAAGCAATTGGTAGAAAAATTGATAAACCATCCACACGACCAATGACCAATGTGCATGGTGATAAGAAAAAAGAGCTCAGCATAGCCAAAGCTATTCCTGTCCGCATCAATGGCATCAGCATTGAAACTGATATGGAAGTATCTGAAGTGAAAGAATACACCATTATTGTTGGCAATAAATGGCTCAAGAAAGCAAAAGCTTTGCTTGATTATGAACTCTGTGAACTAACTATCAGATGTGGTGAGAAACCTATTGTGGTTAAATGTCGCCATTGGACAACTCCCCTAGTACCCAAGTGGAGCCCAGAAGAAAATGAATCAGATGAATCAGATGATGAAGAAAGTGAGGAAGAAGAAGAACAAGAAAAAACTGCTGAACTTGCTTATACCATTTTCACCAGCAATGGCAAACCACTGGATAATGTCAAGGCAGATAAAGAAGGAATCATTGTCAATGGCAAGCTAATCTGCTGGCCTTATTATAACATGCTCAGAAGAACCTTTGACAAAAACCCAGGCAAAAAAGCCAAATACAGTTATTGATGGCATAGTCCTTATGTCCGGTGCTGGTGCAACAAACCATTGTATTCTCCTAGTGATGAATGCATGTCCTGCCTGATCTATTACAAAGATTGGGAACCAATCAGCTTGATACCCTGTGAGAAAATAAAAGAAGTCCAAAAGTCCTTTGAAAATGAACCACCTAAAATCTAATCACTGGTTGTAAAACAAAGAGAACCCTCTCTAGAAGAAAAGAAGATAGATATTGAAAACCTGCTGGCTAGAAACAGCCCAGTTATCTCAAAAGAAGGTGAACCTCCTGAATGTACACATGTGATACAACACACCATCATCACCAGAGAAACTCACCCCATCCATTTAAAGCCCTATCAATCCAACTGGCACAATGATGAGTTTATCAAAAAGGAAATAACCCAAATGAAAAACCTTGGATTCATACAGGAAACCAAGAGTGAATGGGCATTTCCAATTGTAGTGGTATCTAAGAAAGAAAGAACCCTATGCTTTTGTGTTGACTATCGCCAATTAAATGCCATTACTGAAAGAGACATGTACCTACTTCCCAAGATTGATGCAATGCTAGACCAATTCTATGGTGCCACTTTCTTCTCAACTATTGACTTAACTGCTGGATTCTGGCAAGTAGAGATGGATCCAGAAAGCAGAAAGAAAACTGCCTTCATCACCAAATATGGCACCTATAAATTCACAGTCATGCTTTTTGGTCTCACCAATGCCTCTCCCACCTTTCAACACTTAATGGATAAAGTATTTGAATCAGTCAAGAAAAACTTTGTTCTAGTCTACTTGGATGACATAATAGTATACTCAAAAACCTGGGATGAACATCTTAAACATTTGCAAAAGGTTTTTGACCTCCTTAGAAATGCTGGCCTCAAGATCAATCCAATCAAATCATTCTTTGGATGTCAATCCACCCAGTTCCTTGGCCATCTTATTACAAAAGATGGAATCTTCCCTAATCCAGCCAAAATTGAAAAAGTTCAAAACATTAGACAACTAATGAATGTTCATGAACTACACTCTTTTCTTGGTTTGGCCTCTTATTATTGCAAGTTTGTCAAGGATTTCTCCAAAATCGCCATTTCTCTCAATCAACTACTTAGAAAAAACATCAATTATCACTGGGGCACTCATTAACAAAAAACATTTGAAATTCTAAAGGAAAAACTGGTTACAGAACCCATCCTTATGCAACCTAATCTAGATCAACCTTTTATCCTCTATACTGATGCATCTGGCTATGGACTTGGTGCTGTTCATTCCCAGAAAGACAAAGATGGCAGGAAACATGTCATAGCATATGCCAGTAGAACTCTCACACCAGCAGAAAGGAACTACTCAGTCACTGAGCAAGAATGCTTAGCAGTAGTTTGGGCTACCAGCTACTGGGACAAATATCTTAAGAGTGTGAAATTTTTGGTGGTAACAGATCACCAAGCTTTGGTTTGGCTATGCAACAAAAGAAACTTGGAACATAAATAGATAACTTGCTGGATACTTCACTTGGATGAATTCGACTATGACATTCAATACTGCAAAAGAGCTAATCATCAAAATGCTGATGCTCTCTTCAGACTTACCATCCAGTGATAGTAAAACCCTCTCAAACCAACCCAACTTAATTATTTGTAACTCCTCCACAAACAAACACGATAATGGACTTGGACAACTACTCTGCCTTAATAGAATTTTTGGGTAAAGAACAATACCCACCGGACTATACTCGACAGCAAAAAGAACATTTGTGCAAACAATCAAATTTCTATTTGATTTGCCAGAACCAATTATATAAAAGAAATAGAAAAGATCCTAACTGCCTCCAGAGAGTCATTAGATTTGAAGAAAGAGAAATTGTGATCTACAATATGCATACTGATCTATTAGCTGGACATTTTGGAAAAACAAAAATGATTCAGAAAACTTTAGCTTGCTATTATTGGCCTACCTTGGAAAAAGACATTGCTGAATACATCAAAATCTGTGATACCTGTCAAAGAAAAGGAAAACCCAATTACAAGAAAGATATCCATCTGATCTCTGTTGGTCAACCATTTGACAGAATTGGTATAGATGTTGTTGGACTTTTAACAGTAATTCCTGATGGCAACAGATACATTATCACAGCTATTAACTATCTTACAAAGTGAGTAGAAGCAAAAGCCACCTCAGATTAAACAGCAGTCTTAATTGCCAATTTCATTTATGAAGATATTATCTGTTGTCACGGCTGTCCCAAAGAACTTTTATCTGATAGAGGAAGAGCTTTTCTCAATACACTGGTTGAAGAACTTTGCAGAAAAATGGGAATACGTCATAAACTCTCTTCTCTTTATCACCTCCAAACAAATGGCCTAGTGAAACATTTCAATAGAACACTATGTGAAACCCTAGCCAAAACCAGTGAAGAAACCAACCTATGGGACAAAGTATTGCCTTCAGCTTTGTTTGTCTACAGAACTGTAAATCATGACATAACAAGTTATGAACTCTTTTATCTGCTCTATGGATGAATGGCAACTCTACTAATAGAAATAAATATAGAAACAATATCTTTTGAAGAAATAACAATAGGAGATTACAAAGACATTTTGCAAAGAAAACTTGGTACCATTCTTGACTTATTGATAGAAGCACAGATAATTGCCTTTGAAAAGATAAAACAATTCTAAGAGAAGCTTAAGAAAAAGAAAACATATAAAACACTTTCCTTAAGTGTTAGTGACTTAGTTTTAGAATACCGTTCAGACAGAGACAATGTCTATGGTGATAAATTCTCTAGCCAGTGAAAAGGACCTTTTATAGTCAACAAAGTTTTGAACAATGGTTTTTATATCTTACAAGATTAATATGGAACAATCTTCAATGATCGCTCTGTTCATGGCACACGACTCAAGAAATATCACAAATGACTTAATTGGTTACCTGTTGTGGTAATACCGACCCAAATGATCAACAAAAATCAGATATAAATAAATGCACCATTCCCAAAACAAAGGTATCTTCAATCGACATAAACAATTATTTTCTAGATCAAAACATTCAAAATGCTTTCTACACTCTCCATGAGTACTGGATCAAAAATTATCCAAATGCTACTCTGACCATTGGAAAACAAACCACTATAACTGATAACAGTAGAACACATACTGTTATTAGACCAAAGAAAACCACTACCAGAAGAGAAAGAATTGGTAGCAAAATGGATAAGTATTTGCTGGAAAGCATAACAGCAGCAATACTTACACCTTCCATAACAATTGGAAAAATGATTAAGGAAATCTTGCCCATAGACAAAACTTGTCATATGGAAGGCAACTAGAACTCTATGGTTGTCTTGGTGAAATCATAGAAGAAATGAAGCTCATGAAAAAAACAACTTTAGAGATACAAGTGGAAATTTTGGGCATTATACGTTTAGATATCCCAAGAGTTTTGACCATTGCAAGAAGAGCCAAAACTCTTATACAAAGATTTGGTCTCTTGGATACAAAGCTTATTTCACCTCAAGTACTATATACTCTATCCACAAAAGACTTCAACAAACTAGTTAGTTTTGAGTTAGACAAAACTTTTCAATTAGAATATCCTATAAATAGCTTGATTTTGCCAGAGCTTAATCTCTTTGGAGAGGATGATGTTATGGTTGAAACCCATAATTTTTATTAGTTATCACATGTATTAGTCACTGATGTCATATAATTAGCCACTCTATTTTTAGATAGTGATTATTGACCTGATCAATAACCTGATCATTGACCTAATCATTGACCTAGTTGTTGACCTGATTATTGACCATTTTCAATAGCTATATAAGCAATGAGTCTCTTAGCTGTAGAAAATCATCTCTCAAACAAGAATCAAATAAATAAAAATAACAACTTTCATCTCAATCACTCTCTTATCGCTAATTTCCCTTTCCTTACCTTCAAGTATCCGAACATCTTAGGATAAAAGATTACTTGTTGGCCTTTTTCTGTTTGAATAATTGTAGTATTTGAAGACTATTTGTATAAACATGACTGAAAAGCACAAGTTGATACCTGATATTGAATTCTAAGAGTGCTGATGTGAGGCATAGAATTATATCAATGGTGATCAATTGTTGACAGTACGGACTATCCCTTTACCTTCAGATTTCCTTGTTACCTTTTGAAAAGAATAATGACTGAAATATTTTATGAGACTGATCTCGCACATTGAATCCATACTCATTCAATTCGCTTATTGAAGTTGAATCCCCTTTGATTATTTCCATTACCCTACAATCCTGTTCTCTCTTGCTATCTATTAGCTTGTTACTTCAACCCGTAACAATAAGATAACTGGAAATAATGTAGAAGAATATATCAATAACAGAAATAACAAAAGCAATAGTTAGCAATAACAAAACAATCAGAAGCAATTTTGTAAAACCAAAAGAATATATAAAAACAAGTAGTTGTAGAAGAAAAAAAGAGGAAAATAGATATGAACCACTAGACAAGATACAAATATCTATCACCTCTCCTCATTTATTATATTTCTATATTTATCTTCTGAAATAAATTAATTATTAAAGAAATCAGAATCATAAATTCATGTTCTCAAACTGTATAAAATTTACATGAATTAACCATTGTTTTGTACCTTTGTTTTAAGATAGATGCTCTTAGCATAACTGTCTTGAACTATTAACAATTTGGACCAATTGCTCTTGATCACAACAATTGATGATACTAATTTATTTTTTCTTTTTCTTTTCTTATATTTTCTTTCTTTTCTTTCTTTTCTTTTCTTCTTTTTTTATCTTCTTTTGTGGAGTGACAACATAGTAAAATTGACTGTCTGGAAATAGACTTCGTGATATTCTGGTAAAAAAGAGAAGCTCCTCCTAGGTTTTTGGATATTAATATTATCTTGATAGCTTACCAGAAGGGTGAAAAGACAATGCCAGACCCTAATAACTGCCTTATAACCAAAGAACTCAACGGGTAAATTCACATTCAGAAATAGATCTTCAGAGATTGATAATTGAGACTAAGCCAACAGAATTATGTGAAAGACATATCACCAATAATTGAGAGCACCAAACATTACCATTTCCATTACCCACCAAATTTATCTGTAACAACAGTTTATTGTCATATTATTTTTTTTGTTAAGCTTAAAAATATTCTATATAAATAGCTGTAATTTGTTATTTTTTTTTAATATACTAAAAAGTATATAGGTTTTTTTTATAATGTTTTTTGAAAATTGTTCTTCATAATTAGTTGAACTAAATAAGATTTTACTATGAAATTAATTTATAATATTGCTGTTTTATTATAAATTAAATTAAATGATATATGTTTTATTATATTTTGTTTTAGTGTTTTATATTTTAATAATATTAATAAAATAAAAAAATCCTATTTTTGTTTAAAATTGGTTAAAATTTTGGTTAATAATTCACAAAGTGTTTTGTTAAAATGTTTTATAAGTCTATTTATTTATAGATAATAGAACAAAAATAAAAATTTTTGATATTAAATTATTTACAAATTTTTTGTATTAAATTATTCACAAAATGTGTTTTTTAATTAGATAAAAGTTTAATTAAGCATTTATGTTTTTATATATGAAATTTACAACTGATTTTGTATTTATTTATTAAATTGCTTTTGTTTTTGGCTATTTTATTAGATAATTTACTATAACTATAATATATTGGTTTTTTTGAGTTGTAATAAATAGTAGTTTAATTAAATTAATATTAACTTAATCAAAAGATTGTTCAACTTTAATTAGATTTAAGAGTTTTATAAAATATGTTCTTTTTATAGTATATAATATATTTATAATTTGTGAGAAATTTATTCCAATAAGTTTGTTTGGTATTTAATTTAAAGCTTTTGTTTGTAACTATTTAAGTCAAATATTAATAATAATAATATCAAATTTTTTGAATTTAAGTAGAGATTAAAGTAATATAATATTCAAATTACTGTTGCTGTTTCTAATTTAATGGCAAAATAATTTTTTTTTGCTGGTTTTAAAGTTTTGCTGACATAAGCAATTACTTACTTATTGTTATTGTTATCTTAAAATAACATTAAAAACTGTATATAAAGCATCTATAATCAGTTAAAATTTTTTGTTAAAATTAAAATAAGCTTAGAAAAACTTGCTCAATTGGCCACAATTCAGATTTATATGTGTGTAACAGATGTATTATAATTTGTTTTGCGAATAAAACATCAAAAAAAGCTGCTATTGGTTTTATTTCTGTTTTTAAAAATGTAAATTTGCATTGGACTGGTTTTTTTTTAATCTGTTGTGCTTAATACAAACAATTTGGTTATATTTTTGGAGTGTGTTTAATAAATAGAAATTCAGATAGTTACAGTAAACAGATAGTCAATTCTCAAGATCAAATTTGTTTAGTAAATATATATAAAAAAAAACAGATGCCAATTGTTTATCCAGTTTTATTTGATAAAAAAACTTGGGTGCAAATTGCTAATAATTTTATTTTTTGTGTAATGTTTTTGGTTTTTTTTGGTGCTAGTTTATCTTCAGATGTTAAACTCTTTTTGCTAGTTTTTTTGGAAATGAATAATAGGTTTGCTGCTCTTGAGTACAGTCTTACTAGTTTTATAGAATAAATTAACAAACTAGCTAAGAGATTAAATGTATTTGGGCCAATAATTTCTTAGCCTAACTCTAAATGCCAGCTATTGGTAATCTTTTTATCACAAAATTAAGAGACAAATATAGTAATAAATGAGAGTTTAGGTGCAACCATTAATAATAAGACTGTAACAAAAACAAAGTTTTTTGATTTATTAATTATTAAAAGATTTGAAGATAAAATAAACAATTTATTGATTATAATTATGAGTTTGTTGGCCAAAGTAAATAATAAAAACTTGAGTTTAAATATTTTTTTTTAACAATGACTAATTTGATTTGAAAAATTGCTATATGTATTAATATTTTTGCTAAGCAAGAAAATATTATTTGTTAATTTAAATAATATGATTTCTATTATTACTAACACTAAATTAAGGTTTAATATTAGGCTTTAGATTGTAAATAAGTTTAAAAGGGTACAGATTTTTATGTCTGGTTTGGACAAAGATTTTTTAGTACTAGGGTAACTATAATTATGAACAATTCTTTGACTTATGTCTTAAAAGTTGATAAAATTTTAGACAAAATTATTTTAATTCATCTCTTATTTAAAAATAAACTTTTAATAATAATCTTAAAGTAGTGCTTCTGCTAAAATTAGATTTAAGCAAGTATTAAAAATTAATTTTTTTATTGCCAAAGCAGTTAACTTTAATACTTTTGTGGTTTTAAGTAAAAATTTCAATAAAAATAGATCCAAAAAAAGTGCAAGTTTTAAGTTTTGTTTGGATTTAAGTTTAATTAATATATTTAATAAACTTTATTAGTTAAAGTTTTTACTTAAGACAATTTTAGAAGTGTTAAAAAAGTATTAAATTTTATATTTATAAATAGAACTTGGTATTTGTAATTACAAGTTATAAGGCTAATAGTATGTTAGAATTTTTTGATATAGACCATAAGACAGTTTTAGTTTCAATTAGTTTGTGTAGTTTTCTGAATATTCATCTTAATAGCATTTATAAGTAAGCTAATAAAAATGATGGAAGTTTAAAATAAAAGATGCTAATAAAATCAAGTTAGTGCAATTTAAAAAGTGTTTTTTTGCTAAGTTGTTGGTAATATTAAATGGTGTTATTTATAGAAAAAAGCATAAAAGAAATAGTATTGAGCATATAAGCATATTGCTAGTAAATTATGGCTTATTGCTTAGCAATATAAGCATTGTTCAAGAAATTATAGCACATTGTTTATAAATGTGTGAGATTTCATAGAATATCAATTATGTATATATAGTGAAAGTATTAGAAACAGAAAAGACAGAATTCATAGCTAAAACACACAGTTAGAATTTCCAATTAAGAAAACAATTAGTAGCAGTTTGAAATTCTCATCACATATCAATAAATTATCAATTACTACTTAAATTTATGTTATCATTATTTGATTAAAAAAAATATTAATTATTCCTACTTTATTAACACTCTAGGTTGATAGAATTTAACACTTAATTATATTGGAACAATAGTTTTTGATCATAATTATTAACAGAATACTAATTTCTTTTTTTTATTTCTTTTTATTTTGTTGTATTGTTTACTAATTGATTAAATAATTAAAATTTGTGGAATTATTAACATCAAAAGGATTGGTAAAAAACTCAGAAATAAGGATAGACATTCAGAAATTGAGGATAGCTTACCAAGAGATTACCAGTCACCAAGCTAAAAATAAAATTTGATGGAATTGTGATTCTGAAAGACTACTGACAAAACACTATTGAATCTCTGTCTATTATACAAAACTCAACCAAAACCTTCAGATTACTAAAGTCTTTAGATATTATCAATTATACAAATTATTAAGCACCAAGTTACAGATTTGTTATTTGTTTCTAGTCCCAAATATTTACTTGTAACAATAGGTTTGAGAAAATAAAAAATTGCAGTAATTTGGATACAATATAGAAAGTTTTAAAAAAAGTTATGATACAATCTGCTAATTTGGTGTTCTTTAAACATTGATATAGTAAATATAATTTCTTAAAAAACAAGCAATTATCAAGATTTTTTAAATTAGAGCTGCATGTTATTAAAATCGTAAAAAAATGGAATTTTGAAGATCTGTTGGAGTTTGAATATCTTATCAAAATTTGGTTAATTGTTGATAGTATTAAGATATTTAAGATTGCCAATATAATTTAAGATAATACAAGATCAATAAACATAATTAAATATTTGTTAATAATTAGAAAAAAGTATTAGAAATCTAAGTATTATGAATTAAAAACATCTGAAAATATAGTTATTAGAAAAACAATTAAATAACATATAAAAAATTTCTGCTCTAACAAAAAACAAATAATAAAAAGTATTTTAAAACAGTTTTTTGCAAAGTTGTTTTAAATCATCTGGTAATTGAGAATAAATTAATAGTGGAGTCTAATAAAGTAAAACTTAAAGTTAATAAAATTATGGAAGAGTAAATAAGAAAACAATCAGTGTTTTCAAAAATGCCTGAACTTTGGTCTTACTAATATATATATTTGGAATACATAAATAATAGTATTTTTTTTGGTGTAATAAAAAAGATTAATATGGAAAAGTTAGCTTTGGTTGTTAATGGTTTGCCAAATAACAAGACTGCTGAGTTGTTAGAAATTTTAAATAAACTGTAAAAACATTGTAATAATAAAATGCTAAAATGTTTTTTAAGATTGTTAAATTTGTGTTTGACTTTAGATATAGTTCTGGCTTTTTGAAAGAAAACATAGATTTTAATAATTTTTAAACTTTATGAATAAAATAGCATTCTAACAAATACTCAGCTTATTGCATTAATTAAAACAACTAAGAAAATTTTATCTAAGATTCTTTCTGATTAAAAATTTTTAGTATATAGTAAATTTGATATTTTTTGTGCTGATAACTTTTTGGTATTGAAGAGTATTTTAACTCAGTTTTCTATTTTTGTCATTGAGTTAGTTGTTAAAGATGCATTAAAAAAAAATAAAAAGTTTTAGTTGGTCTTATAGAATATGTGCAAAGCTTATAATTCAATAAGATAGTATCATCTAAGAACTAGTTTGCAATACATTAAGATGTGCAATTAGTTTATAGAGCTTTTTGGCAATATACATAAGAATTAAATCAATAAAGTAATGACCAATTTTGGACTTTTAAATAATTACAAAGTACATGATAAATTGGATTAAAAGAAGGTTTTTTTCTGTTTTTTTAGAGAATTTTTTATAATCTACTTTTGTGTGAAGTCAAAAGGCATAAGCATTTATATAAATACCAAATTGATACTAAGTTTGTGACCAAAATTGACAGAATTAAAGCTGTTAAAAAAAAACTTTATTTTCTGCTGTTGGTGTTTTTGTTGATAATACAATTTAGATCAAATATAATCAGACTTTTACATAATACATTTTAAATATTGTTAATGAATTTTTTGATATCAATAATATTTCGATTAATAATAAAAAAATGGTGGCTATTTTTATTAATTAGAGTATTAAAACTGTCTTATTAATGATCAGTGGTTTGTTAATTTCAATTGCTAAGAGAGATAAATTGCATAGATACTTGGAAATTTTTTTGTTAACTAAGAGTCTTTCTAAGTTTAGTGTGACTTAAGCTTATATTAATATCAGATTTTTTTTAATGTGGTACTAAGAAAAATAATTATGAATAAACAGTTCTTTTATTTAGTATCAGTTAATTTGTAGTTTATTATTAACTATTAGTCACAATTTAGTTTTGTCTTATTAAGTATATATTATAAGTAAGATATAATAATCAGAAGAAATTTTAAGACCAAGACTGATTTATTATAAAACTTTTCTAATAAGGCTTTGCATTATTTATTTTTATATAATTTAAAGTTCTTTAAGCAAGTACAATTTGAAAAAAAGATAATATTATTGGTTATATTTTCTAATGTATTGAACATTCTTGGATTTATAAGTTCTAAGATGATTTTTTTCAAACTCTTTGCAGTTTTTTGTCAAGTTGTATGTTAGTTTAATAAACAATTTTTTGGCTAAGGTGGTAAAATTTTTTTTGAACAATAAGTTATCTTTGGTAAACAATCTATTTAGTGTATTTTGTAGTCCTAATAAGTTTCTAATATCAAATATTTTGGGTAAATTTTTGTATTATAGCTTTGTTCTTTCTTTAAAATAGTTTAAAGTTGCATTTGATAACAGATTTTTGGATAAAAAAAAGAATATAATAAACTGAAAAACATTTTGTCAATAAAAAAAATTGGATTTAAAAGGTTTTGTATCTTATTGGTTTAAATTGACATCCGAAATTTTGAATAATAAAAGCTCTTTGGTAATTAATTTTACAAATACTAATAGATTATTTGGATTAAATGTTTTAAAATTCAAAACATTCTCTGATATATAAAAAAGCTTGCTCAAAATTTGGTCTAGTTTTATTGAAATTTACACAGATGGTTTTTTAAAATATGCTGGTTCTGCCAAAATTACTAATAAGACAGCTGCTTACTTTCTAGCTGTGAATACAAATATTAGTGTTAAAATGTATAGGCTTCTGTTTTTTATAATGGCCAAATTACAGACTGATATGCTGTTTTTGGAATGTATTTCATCTTTTTTTACAGTAATCTTGTATCTGGATAGCCAATCTGCTATTAATATATGTATTTCTGAGATTGTGTTTGTTACACCAGATTTTCATAATTAGTATTGAATGAAAAAGAAGCATATTACTAATCTAATTAAAAATAAGATTTTTTTGTTAAATAAGTGAAAATTAAAGATTATTTAAGTATTCTAAATAATATTAAGACTAAAGTTTTGATGTTTAGTCTAATTTAGTTTAAGTTTAATTAAACCACTGAATTAAACCAAACTTGAACAGAAAATTTGGCAAAATTTTGAACTTAAACTTAAACCAAACTTAAAATTACTGAGCTTAAACTGAATTCAAACACATGTAACAAATTTGGTTTAAGTTTGGTTTAAAGTTCATAAATATATTTAAATTCGATTATTAAAAACATTATATTATATTATATTATTATTTAATTTTTTTTTAATAATCTTTGTATCTATAATCAAAAACACTATATTGCTTTTATAGTTTAAGATACTAAGCAAAATTTCATATTTGTAATCATATTCTTACTTATAGAAAAAATATGTTTAAAAACAATAAATAATTTTTAAATTGCCAAATAATTATAAGCTATATATGCAAGACAAAAAAATTGTGTTTGATGTGTTTAAATATTAAATTATTAATAAAATGTTAATTTAAATAAATATTTTTGTAATATATTTTTTACCATGTTATTACATCTATTTTTTTATTGGCTATTTTTTAGAGATATAACAATCAATTTTGTTAAGTTTTTCTTTTTTATTATTATTAAAGTTTGTCTTTAATATAAATTATATGACTAATATTATAGTATCATTAAAATTGCTATTCAACAAAAAACTATCATTTAAATTGATATAATATTTAATATATACTTTATTTCAAAAAAAGTACACATTTTAAAGATTTATTTATTGTGTATAAGTTAGAAAATAAAACTATTTAAATAAATTAATAATTTACAATTCTTTTGTTTTATTAATATTATTATCTAAAAATTTTTTTTTGTGAAATAATAAAATTTTTTTTTGAATCTAATGTAGTGCAAAACATTATAATTGTATTTGTTTTAGAGTAATATTTAATTAACTTTCTTTTTGCTGTCTTAGCTACTATAATAAATAATAAATCTAATATTAAATATGTTAAATAAATAAATAAATACAATTAAAATTATAATGTTTTACCAGATTTATTGTTATTAACTGTGTTTTCAATGTAATTAAAAATGATATTAAAAAGAAAAATAATTGAAAAAGCAGTATTATTTAAACTGGCTAATATTTTGACCTAATATTCTTAAATGATTCAAAAAATTTAACAATTTTATTAAAAACAGTTCACTAATTATATGAAATAACATATTGATAAAAATCAATATAAATGCTAATAAGAGTGTTTAATGTCTATAAATTTACAGTTAGAATTTTTGTATTCAAAATATATGAAATCAGAAATAAATAACTTGCCAATTTAAGAGATAACCTATTTTTGATTATATTATAAGTAGAATTCTATCAGATAGAACAATCCAAAATGAGTTTATAGTATTTAATTTAACATGTATTACAGATATATTTAAAAAGCTCAAAATGTTAAGATAAAGTATGAATTGCAAAGTTAAGTTCCCTAATCTTTAATTTATACAAAGTTTACATTAAGAAAATTTTAGATAAATATATTTAATTTGGGTTTTTAACAAATATCTTAAAAACATTATTCTTTATTTTATTTAAAACCACCTGTACTGCTAAGTTTAGAATATAATCAAAGCATCAAAATTGAAGATCTTTTAAGTTCTATTAAATGTTTTTTTTAATTTTTTTACTAATTTTCTTATAAAAGTATTATTATTTGTGGTATTATTGAGGATAATAACAAAAAGCTATTAAAAAAAATTAGGTTATAACTAATAAAATTAATAGTAAACTTATATAAAAAGAGGAAAAATATAATTTTTTTTTAAACTTTTTTTTTAAACTTTTTGGCTGAAAATTCAATTTAAGACAATAATAAAAACCACTTAAGCTAACATTAAAAAAATGCAGTTTTTAATGATATAAGCACTGTAGTAATTTTAAGTCTTAAATAATACTAATACCAAAAATTCAGCTTTGAACAATAATGAAAACCAACTTAACTCAACATTAAAAAAATGTAATTTTTAATAATATAGGCACTGTAATAACTCTGAGTTTTAAATAATACTAATGTTAAAAATTCAGCTTTGAAGCAATGATAAAAACTAACTTAAGCCAATATTAAGAAAATACAATTTTTAATAATATAGGCACTGTAGTAACTTTAAGTTTTAGATAATATTAATATGCTGTATAGTATATTGATTTTATTATTGGCTATTAACTAATTCAAATTTATATAAAAATATATGTATGTATCTTTAATGTAATTTTTTAATTTTTTAATACTTTAAAAAATTTATTTGCAAAATTTATTTTATTATGTTATTTATTTATTAATCCAAAATCAATTATTGTTTATTAAAGATTCCAATTGTTATTAATATAATAAGTAATAACAAAAACAAAGACTTTGTTATTAGAAAATATTCAAAAATTTGATATAAAAAAATTTTTAAACTTAATAGTATTTAAGTATATTAATCATATTATAAGTATAAATAAAAGAAAAGAGATATTTTATAATAAAGATAATGCTTACTGTCTATCCAAAACATAAAGTTTTATGACTCTATTCTTAATTATATTAGCACAAACAGATTAAGAAGTAAGGTTCAAATATTGAAATATTTTAATTAATTTAGAATTTTTTATTATAAAAAGTAATCACTAATAGTTAATAAGTCAAATAATAATCATATTATAAAGTTTTTTATTATCAACATTAATAGTAGTTACTATAAAAGACTAGAACAGTTTTTTAATTGAATTAACCAAAAATCATAAAAAAAATAGCAATTTTATTTGTTAAAATATTTTTTTAATTAACTTATAATTTTTTTGAACATTTTGTCTTTTTTTATGATATTTTTTTGTTATAATATATACTGTCTAATAGAAAGTCTCTAAATAGTACTATAAAAATTTAGTAGTACTTGTAATTTTATAAAAAAATGGTTTATGTATATATTTTAAAACTATATATTTAGCTGTTTTTTTTGTTTACTCAAACTTATTAAAATAGTTCTATATTTTACTCTAAAAACTACATTTACCAAATATATTATTATTTGGACTATTTGAATTATTAAATTCCATTATTTTGGATTTTAAATCTTCAGTAACATTGGATAATACTAATAATAAATTTATTTTGGTAAGTTGAAAAGTGAAATTGTTATACATATATAATTTTATATACCTTTTTAACTAATTATAGTAATTAAACAAAGTAATAATTAATGAACAAGTAGTGCAAATTATATATTTTTTTAATTTCATCAAACTTAAATAAATTTATGAACTTTAAACCAAATTTGTACTAAGTTCAGACTTGTCAAAAAAGTTCAATGCCAAACTTAAACCAAATCTATTTTGAAAAATTGGTTTAATTTAAGTTTAGTTTGTAATTCAAACCAAGCCTAAACAATATTCAAAGTTTAATTTGGTTTATTTCAATTAAAACTCTAGTTAAAGCTAATGTAATAATAAGTATAACTGCTTATTCTTCTTTTTTTTTGCTAACTGAAGTTTAGAAATAGTTTATAATAGCTAAAAAAATAACTGTATTTGACAATATTTATTATTTTGTTTATAATTTATACAGATCTATTTGTTGTACTAGATAAAAAGCTGGTCTTGATTATAACATAATTCCAAATACACTGATTAAAAAGATGAATTGGTTGGCTATTATGAGAATCTAACATTCTAACTTATATATGTTTTCTGAATTTATTAATAAAAAATTTGCAAATTAGTACACATACTTAATAAAAGCTATACATAAATGACTATTAATAACAGTTAAAAAAAAATTATATAACAAAATATATTTTGGTGTACTGTATGATAAGATAAAAGTCTTTAATTATGTTTTTATTTGTGTTAAGAATAATAGTATTCAGGAAAAAATTTTGAAAAAAGCTTTTATAAAGTAGGTATTATTAGTAGATACTTATTACTTATCTTTTTTTGCTGTTTTATAAATGTTTTCTTAGTATTCTTTAAATATGAATCTATATGTAATAATTTATAAGAAATTTATGCTAAAAGACTAATGTGCTAAGACTATTATAGTTTTTAATAAGAGAATAAAAGCTGCTTCTATTTTTGTTAAATATATGAAGCATCTAATAAAATTATATTATACTAAAATTTGGCTTATAAAATCTAAGTATAAAATAAATATAAAAAAAACTAGATTGATTAAAAATAATAGTTTAGTTTTAGGTTTGTCTTATTATATGGTATATATATTATCAGATGGAATGATTTGGTTATTTAGTTTAATAAAATCTTTTGTAATTAGCTTTAATAGACACAAACTGTGCTTTTTTTTTTTTGGTTTAAGTAAAAATATATATATTAATATAGACATTTAGTGTTGTTTTGTTTGGCTTAAGTAGCTGGTCCAAGTAGCTAGTCACATATAGTAAAAACATAAACTGTATTTAACTTAAGCCACTTAGTTTAGTTCTGTATACTAGATAGTAATTGGGCTTTACTTATTAAAATATTAATAAAAAATAAATAAATAAATAAATTTTTATATATATATTTAAAGTAATTAAATTAATATTTTAGATTATAATTTATATATAATAAAAATTTATTTGTTTATTAATATTTGTTAATAATGTTTTTTTTTTGGAAATTTATGTTTAATATAAGTTTAAATATATTTTTAGTGTTTTAATTATTAATATTAAGTATTAAAAACAATAATTTGTATATAACTTTGGGTAAAAACTTTGTTTTTAAAGATTGATTTGTAAAAACCAAGTTTATTTTTGGTAATACAAAGCTTATTGTATTGAAATTGGTTAATTTGGTTTATAATAATTGGCCATAAAAAACATATTTGGTTGTGTAATTCTAAGCTTAAAGTTAATATAAAAAAGAAAAACTTGTTATTATGTAATAATTCTGTGTCTGTTATTATGTATGGTCTATTAGCCTCTTTGTTAAAAGTGTGGTGTAGCTGTCATGAGTTTTGGTCTGAAAAGGAAATGCTTATTTTTTTCTGGGTTGGGTGGTAAGATTTTGGTTAATATTGTAGTCTTAATTGGTTCGAGTGGCTGGTCACATGTGGAAAATGCGTAAATCACATTTAATTTGGAACACTTGGTTGTTTTATTGTATTGGGCCTCACTCGTTAAATAAATAAAGAAATAAAAACTTTATTTATTTAAACAAAAATTATAAAAAAATTTTGTTTTTTAATAAAATATATTGATTTAATATTTTTTTGTAGGTTTTTATCAAAAATTAATAAATTTAGAAATTCATATGTAAATGTTTTTGCGAAATTGTTTAGTAGTGGATGAAAAAGAACATGATTGCCATACATTCTGTTTTTATATGTTCGTGAACAAGCCTGATGGGTAAAAAAACACATTTAATGATATTCATTATATCTCAGAATCACATTTGTAAAAGAAATAAAATTATAGGATAATTCAATAGCTAGGTTGCTCATTCAGAAATTCCTAATTTTTTAACAATGCCGTCTGAAAGAATACTTTCCATCAAAGAAATCGAGGAACAAGCGAGTGCTGGTGTCAAAGTTTATCGCAATATTACATTAAAGACCCACTTGAGAACAGTTTCCACGATGCTTCAACAGGTACCCTTCGCGTAAAGTTGTGTTTTTGTCTTAACATTTTCTCAAAATGATTCTCTTCTTAGGCAAATAGCTACAAGAAAGAAGGAAATTTTCAAGAGGCCTATAAATTCTACATGAGATTTGCAATGTAAAGCGTTTTTCAATGTGACTTATTCAAATTTCATCTCGTGTAATTTTACTTGGTTTCTTATAGCATGGCTCTTGAAAAATTGCCGGAGGAACATCCAGAATACAAAAAGCTAAAATATAAACCAGATATAATTGTTCTCAATAAGGTCAGTGCAGCTTTATTTGAAAATAAGTTTGCTTGATTAATTTCTTCACTTTCCGCGCTCTTCGACGATTTTCCTATATTGACCAGAACGCCCATAAAGTACTGGAAGAAATTGCAGCTTTGAAACCAGCTCTTGAAGAAAAATTCAATGTTTATAAAAGAGTTCAAGAAGAAGCTTTCAGAAATAAAGTTGAATTGCGCTTGAAAGAAGAGCAACATGGAAACGAATTGACTGAGAAGCCGAATGAAAGTTCTGGAGAAACTTTTAAAATTCAAGAAAATTGGTCACTGATGGAGGAATTGAAAGATACAAATCTGCGCCAAAGTGACGCTAGGACTGAAATATCGTATCCTCTAAAGTCTTTCAATTCTTTCAAAAAAATTTTCGACATAACTATATGATCCTTAATGTGATTTGATATATGGTTCCCCAATGACATAAGCTATAAAGAAAAAGACACTTCGACAGAAACGGTAAACTCTTTAGGTTCCATATTTTGAAGATACTACGAATAATATTTATATTGAAATTTTTGTGGGTTTATTCGTAGAGAATATCCTATCCTGGAGTCTCTGACCATAATCAGAGTGACGGGTTTGATATCAATTCATAAAAAATGCAAATATAATTATATTAATTTTTATTGACCAAAATTTTCTAAATATCAGATATTCATATTCTGCAACAATTCCTATTGGCTCTACGACCATCCAAAATGCGCCATTTATGACATATCAACCATCGTTTCCACAACCCCATCCAATTTCGCATCATCAAATCCCATCACCATATACTGTTTCATCTGCAATCCCACATTCTAGCCCACCACCGGCTACGTTCACAGCCCCCCATATGCCAATTGCAGCACCTCCTTTTGCAATTGGGCCACCATCTTATCCTTTCCAACCTCCTGCGTTACCTCCAAAGGTCCCACGTGATACACGACCCAGTTTAGCACATAGACCTCCATTGCCTCCAAAACCAAGTGGGTACCTGTCAGATGCATACTTCACAAATAATTCTTCCACTGAGCCATTGAAAAAGGAAGAGTTTGCTCATGGTATGAAGGTCTTTATGTTTGGTTGGCTTTTAAAACCTATAGGTAAAGGATCTCAAATACTTGTTATAGATGTAGAATTTCAAGATTATACAGAAGGAGGAGAGCCACTTCGCGGGATATCAGTGCCTTTGGATATAGCCAAAAAGTTTTTGAGAATTGCTTCTCCAAATACAAAGAAGAATCTTGAAACATGTGGAATCCTTGCTGGAACTTTGGTATGCAGATATTCTAATTGAGATTATCATATTTTTAATATATTTGAATTCCTACTAACTACACCTTATCCTCACTAGTCACAAAATTCCTTTTGTATCACCACTCTTATTATTCCAAAACAGACCGCAACTTCAGACACTTGTACAGCTACTAACGAAGAAGAATTTTGCGAATTTCAAGATGAAAACAATTTACTAATGCTGGGATGGATTCATGTAAGGGATTAGATACCTTTTGAGTCGTTCCTCATTTGGATATTTGAAACGAGATTCATACTCTGCTTTGATTTCAATATTTCAAGACACATCCCACCCAAACTTGCTTCATGAGCTCTATGGATTTGCACACCCATTCTTCTTATCAAATGATTTTGCCGGAGGCAATAGCAATTGTATGCGCCCCAAAATATAAAGAGTAGGATTTTTATGTTTACTGAAGTTTATTCTATATCTATAATTTTGTAACAAAGAGGTTTCTTTATTTAGAGTTGGCATATTCCGGCTGACCAGTCCTCCTGGCTTACAAATTGTCCTAAACTGTGAAGAAAGAGGATTTCATCCACATCCTAATGAATTTAATATATGCAAGGTGAACATTTTGTGGTAATCGTTTAAAAAAATCTCGACTCGATCTAATTGGCAATTTTAACGCTTGATCAAATCAGAATTTAAATGAATGGCCCAGTCACGTCGTTATGAAAGATATGGATGTAAATGTTGTTGATTTGCGATAGCATATTCTCAGCTTGAAATATATTCCATTCGTTCTTAAAAGTTTCTGAGATTCATTATTTAAATGAAGATGGAATACGTTGCTTGGGAATAGGGATTATCCTATCGCCCAAATTTTGGTTGAGATTATTCATTTTTATAGCGATAGCGGTTTTGAAAAACTTTCGGAATATGTTATTGGTAGCTTGTATAAACAACCTTTCAACAGTGAAATATGTAGAATTTGTTTACACACTAGTAAGTTGTCCTTTACAAAAAACAGCTCAAAACACATCATTTCTCACTATATAGAAATGATTTATTACAATTACATTATTTGTGAGATTGATTTCATATTCGAATTTCCCAACTAGCTACTAGTTTGCTGCCATTTTATACGTATCTTTTTAGGAGTTACCTGTTCCTTAACCCTTGGTGGGACCAATACATTGTCCATACAATGAAGCCGCTTCTTGATTGCTTCCTTTATATTTGAGAAAGTTTTTATCATTTTTCTGAGGATATTCTGCAAACAAGTCAGCCAAAGAATTTTTTTAAGAAGTTACTTTAAGGTGAATTTGACCATTTACCTTAACTTGCAACATTGTTCGTGCTATCGTTATAACTTCGCCTGACTTCTCCGACAGCGTGGGAATATTAAATTCTTCCAGTTTCGTGGATCCGTGATATCCACCACCAAGATACACATTTAATAAAACCCGAATGAAGAACCGGGAAGAAACAAATCCAGGTAAAAGTAATTAATTGGAGGCTTGAATAATTTGTGCTGGGAGAAGTCCATTACCAGCTTCAGATAAGGTGTTCATTAACATTCGGTGAATGTCCCCGAGCGTTTTTTGTACCTTCAATGTATTATCAAGGATCTTTTGTCCGTTTTCAATTTTAGACCCTCACCTGATCCTGTGATGAAGAGCCCACCAGTGGCTGACATTCAGGGCTAGGCTGGGGAACTGTTGGCACAAGTGTGTCCAACCTCTTAGCCAATTCACTAATTTGTTCTGTGAGGCTGGCAAAACTGCTTTCAATTTTCTTAAAACATTTTTCCATCACATTTACAACCAATAAAAAAGGTTTGATTTCATATGAAAAACCAAACCAAAAAAGATTATTAGAAGATATTTGAGAAAGAGGATTGCTAACCACAAACAAAAGTTATTGAACAGACAATAAAAACAAATTTTTTATTATCTATTTTAGCTAATTTAAGTTGATTTAAAACTAAAAGAAAAGTTTTTTTTTTTTGAGCACCAACATATTATTTACTAAATTACAATTAAGAAAGATATAATCAAGCTTAAAAACAAATAAGATCAATAAAGAATAACACTTTTTATAATAAGAATTATAATTATTGTTTTAATCAAATTTTTTTTATAGTTAAAACACATAATAATACACTTAATATAAGTATAGTTAACCAAATTGTGATCAATAATACATGTTTTTCTACTAATTAAATCAATAAATTTCCAAAGATTATAAGTAGTTGTTTTTACAAAAAGTATATAAAACAAAGTCTTAAATTTATCTTTAAAATTCTATATTTGTTTATTAATATTAGCTTTAATTACACAAACTGAATTTTTTTTAATAAGGATAGACTACTCAAATATCAAAAAATTAGTCTAACTTTGATTATTTAGTTCTATAATATCTTCTGTTATAGTTCTACTAATTATATTTTAATTAATTTAATAATATTATAATTAGTAAATACAACTTATACAGTCTTTACAAATATTTCTACAAGAATTTTTTTTATGACAATTATTCAATCTATATAATTGTTTATTAGTTATTTAAGATTGGTGTTTATTATAACATTATGATTATTAATCAGATTAGTTATAGTTAATATTGTTTTTTTAAAAGTAAAAAACACCCAAATAATTTTATCAAATTTTGAAAAAATAAAAGTCTTTTAAAACTATTTACATTAAAAAATATAGTTTTAATAAATTTTAATTTGTTTTAAGCTAATTTATTAGTAATAACTAAAAAATTAATATTCAAAACAAATAATTTACAAACCAAAAGTTTAAAAGAAAAAGAAAAAAACTTGTTCAGAATATTATTTTTATTATTACTATTAATATTAAAATTAATTATATTTAATGACTTTTTTAAAATATGTTTTATTATAATTCTTTTTAGTTTTTTAAGAATTATATATATATCTTTATTATTAGACTTATTATTATTTTCTAGTTAAAAACTCATTTTTTTAACAAAAAAATTTTTTTTTATATTTATATTCTTTATAATAGTATTCTTAAATTCAAAATTATTTAAATTACTAAGTGGCAAATTATTTTTAAAAGCATTAATACTAATACTCGCAACAGATTTTTTCGGAATTTCATTTTTGCACTTTTTTTTAATAAATAAGTTTATTATAGTTAAACCAAAACCAAACTTTTTTTTAATATTTTTCATATTTAAATCACTGCTAAAATCAATAGTTTTATATTTGAACAAAAAGAGTTTGAATTATTAAGCTAAATAACAAAAAATAAAATAAGACAGAAAAAAAACTTTTTTTAAAATATTACACTTTTTTAGAAATTTTTAGATATATTAATAATAATTATTTTAATTTTATTTAAATTTGGTTAAATAGTTTTTTTTTTATTAATATTTAACAAATAAGACCCAAATATTACCTAGTGCAATACATCAAACTAAATAATCTAAACTAGGCACAAATTATGCATTTTCTACACATAACCAGTCACTCAAACTGATCAGAACAACACTATAAATTTATTATAACAGACACAATTCTATCAAAATCAGAAAAGAAACAGCAGAGTTTACAAAAACCAAAACAGACACCAAGCACCTCAATAACACCTAGTAACCTAACTACTCTAGCCAAAAATAGAGATAACAGACTCCAGGTCACAGGAAGAACAGAACCATCATGGGGAACCAAACCACTTTTTTCCATAAAAACCCTATATTTGGCCTTAACCAACCATATGTCAGCATGGTGAGCAGCACCAAAATTCCAAACAAAGTTAATAATAACTCTACTCACTAATTTAGTATTATTTAAAACAGACACAGCCTTCAGATACCAATCCCTGAACAAGAAGTCTTTATTCAAAGTGGTGTATAACTCATCATCAGAAATGCACAAAGAAAGCATTTGTGAGATCTGAGACAAATAAAGACCTAAACCAGACACAGCACACCACTTAGCCAGATAGAAAGCAAGCAGATTCTTATGGACTTCAGAGTCAAATACACACACAAAAAAGTGATCAGAGCTTTTCACCTCTCCATAATAAAGACACAAAACACTCGGATAATCTTTGTTATACAAGTGCTTCTGTACAGCAACCAGCAGGCAGTGATACAAAGCTTTCAAAAAATATGATTGCAAATTAGTAGTAGACTTGTTGATAAAACCAGCTGCCATGTATAAGTCGGGGTGCTAGACTAAAGCAGTACAAACCCAATCCACATTACCAATCATATCTTTGCTAATAACAGCAGAACCAGATCCAGCCTCCTAACACACATAATTCACTGACCTAAAAACATTTCAAGCAAAATGTCAAACATTACCAGACATTGCCATCTCACCAGTCTTAATAAATATCTCCTTAACCAAAACAAGAAGCACCAAATCCGAGCTTGCAGCAAGATTGGCCAACTTGTCAGCATGCTCATTATCCGCAACACCCAAATGTTCTTTAATCTTATGCCAAAAAACACTAAGCTCTTTTCTCTTAATCAGATTAACAATACCATGTTACTCCAACTAGCAATGGTTGTGAAAGTCTAGAGAAGCCAAAATAGACTCAGCAGCACAAGCATCTAAGGCAGCCTAACTGTTCAAATAAACCACAACAGAACTGTGAAAAGGAACACATTCCAATACCAAACCAATTACTTACAGCTTAGCCAAAGTGGAGGAAACCAACCTGCCAACCCTAATGCCAATATCTTGATTCATATTTGAAAAGTAAGCAGCCACACTACATCTCATTTTCCATGTACCAAAATTTTTTAAAAATCTATCTATGTAAATCTTAATGATATTTATGTTAGAATTAGTAAGACACTGTTTTAGCAAAAAAACACCACCCAGATCACCAACATCCAATAATTAGAGTCCAGCAGCAGATAGACTACCATTAAGAGAGGAGTGAACCAAGAAGTCACATCCCAATTCAAACCAATGAGATACTAGGCCTCTTGGATCGAGCCTTTTCCAATGACGGAAGCTTTTCCAGTCAAAAATCAAACCTCTTTTGGTATACAGCTGTTTAATAAAAACAACCCCAAACCTTTTGAGTAAGCGCAAAACTTCATAAAACAAACAATCTTTTAGAACTGAGGACATCGGTGTCCCACCAGAAAAATGAAATGCTGTATAAAAAAAGTTACCAAGAGACATATCACAATCCAAAAAAATTCTAACAACACCAGTCAAAAAATTGTTGACTAAACTGACACGTAACCCAACTAAGCAACACAAAGGGTGAACAGACAACCAACTTAGAACCTGTAGGTCAAGAAACTTATGAACAAACAAGCGACTCAAAAGCCCTTCAGCATTTGAAAAACTCAGGACAGAAGCTATTTTGCACTTGGCCTGTAACTGCTCAAAAGACTTCAGACTATATAAAGACAGATAGTGAAGAGTCTTATTAAGAAAATCCCTTGAAAGCCCAGTCTTAAGCCTTAAACTTTTTCTAATCAACATGTCTCACTTAGCACACACACCTTTAGAAAGAAAACTAAACTGAGATCTGTAACCAATAATGAGCTGCAACACAGCCAACACCAGATAGAGAAACTGTTTATCTGAAATAGTCTTTTGTAAAACCATATTAACAAAGAATTTAACATCTGAATAAGCCTTTACTAGACTGGGTTTGAATAAACCCTTAGATGACAAATAAATCCCAAGATATCTATAAGACTCCCTCTTATGAGCAATCGAAATTGGCAAACTGCTTATTGACAGTGGTGCTTTCTTTACCCTTTTGTTGATAGGAATAGCCACAGTTTTCTCATTATTAATGGAGATGTTATTTATACTGAAAAACTTACTAGCAATGTCCAAAATGTATTGAGTAGTGGCCTGGCTACTTTCCACCCATATTGTGTCATCAACAAAAGCATCAGCTGTCAAAAACAAAGTCAAATTACCTTGGTTTTTTAACCTACCAGTCTTAACAACAAACTTGGAGTCAATACGGTATTCACACAAGCTTTCATGTTTTTTAACCTCACATAAAAGGAGGTCATAGAAGATCTTGCACAGCAAGGGAAAAAACACTTCACTCTGGTCAAGACCATCATACACCTGGTACTTATTAATCAAGCCAAAATCAGTCATAACATAATTAACACGATCATTGTAAATACTCCCAAAGAATCTGATAAAATGATCACACATCTTAACTTGAACCAAACTATTCCGCAAGTGGTACCAACCCACAGAGTCATAGGTCTTCCACATATTCTGTAAAACAAGCTAAAGTTCACAATTTTTTTCTAAAGCATCCTCAATGACCAAACCAATGGCAAAAATAGGAGACTGGGTAGAAGTGCCCTTCAGTACAGAGAAATTGTCATCACAGAGAACATCAAATGCATTGCACACCAATAAAATCTTATCAGAAAGTATCTTAGAGAGAATTTTATGAGCAGTCTCAATTAAAGCTATTGGCTTAGTATTGGTCAAAATGCCCTCTTACTTATAGAGCTTTGAAATTATAGACACTGTTACAGGATGGTTTTCTTGTTATATTTAATTGCTGATATCCCGCTTTAATTGCAATCAGTCTTTCGTGAGTTCCTCAATTCTATTTGTGTGATAGTGTTACTGTTACACTAAAGGCTTTTTTTTTACTGTTGCGATGTAAGTTATTCTTTAATTCTTGATTGTTGTGTGTGTTTATGTACTCTTTCTCAGAGGCTGAACTGAAATCTACCCACTGTCTGGGGTCTTCTCTGAGGCTATCCTTGCAATTGCCTGATGTGTTTCTCTAATCTAGAAACACAGAATGTTAATGGTCTTTAGCGCTTTTCTAATTCTCACAATAAAGCTTTTATCAATTAGTAACAACGTGAATAATCTTGATCAAGGATTATTCTTCCAAGGGATTCAGTTGATGAATGATAGTTTCATTCAATAAATAATACAAGTAGGTTTCTTAATACTTTGGGTTGTGATAGTTCAGTTTTAAATATTCTTTTTCATTTCTTTTTGATTTTAAAGGTTTCTTGGGATATTTAATTTGAAAGTATGATTTAAAGTGGAGTTTGTTGGATAAAATTGGATCTATTGCTTGATAAGTTATGATTTTTATTACTTGATTTTTCCTTTCCCAATATTAAAACTACTGTATATATACATGTTTGTAGTTCTACGAGAAAATACTTTCTTTTTAATATTTCAACCTGGTGCTTGCTGCTATCACCAGTTGGTGTTGGCTGCTATTGTGAACTGGTGCTTGCCACTATCACGAGATGGTGTTTGCTACTATGTTAATCATTACCTTTCTAAGATTATTACTGTGCTATATTATGATTGAATAGTTTGTATTATTTTTATGATTCTTTTTGCTAAATTCTTAAACTGTAACATTATCCCCTCCTTTCAAGATTGAGCTCCGTCGAAATCGAAGTTAATTTCTTATGTATTAGATTATGTCTGAGCTCATTTTTGGCCAATAGTAATGGCTAGTTGCACGTTGGATGGTTGCTGTTTTTCCAAAGTGGCCTGAATGAATATCTGAGTGCATGTTAAATAAGATAGTTTCTTTTTCATTCGTGGTTATAACTCTTAATGGATTATCTGGATTTTGTCGATTCCAGTAATAAAGTATGTGATTTTGGATGAAATAGTGTTTTGCTAATTTTTGGAGCTTAATTAGCTCTTTTACTGGCATTTCTTCGTCTATTTGTAGTGTTTTCAAGTATTGGCTAAGGTTTTTGTAAAGGTGGTTGTTCATTGTTGTTGTGGCAGGTGGGTTGGTGATTTTTATGTGTGTCTCATTCTTGACAAACAGTCAGCATTAGCATTTTTGGTACCTTCTTTGTATTTGATAATATAATCGTATGGTGCTAACATTTGTGACCATCTGGCGTATTTTCCTTTTAGCACTTTCTTGTTATTTAACCAGACCAGACCTCTATGATCTGTCGTAATCTCAAAGGGTTGGTACCGTAAATATGTG
>JAAOMT010000009.1:660078-864436 GCA_016748015.1 Geosiphon pyriformis
GTAACAACGTGAATAATCTTGATCAAAGATTATTCTTCCAAGGGATTCAGTTGATGAATGATAGTTTCATTCAATAAATAATACAAGTAAGTTTCTTAATACTTTGGGTTATGATAGTTCAGTTTTAAATATTCTTTTTCATTTTTTTTTGATTTTAAAGGTTTCTTGGGATATTTAATTTGAAAGTATGATTTAAAGTGGAGTTTGTTGGATAAAATTGGATCTATTGCTTGATAAGTTATGATTTTTATTACTTGATTTTTCCTTTCCCAATATTAAAACTACTGTATATATACATGTTTGTAGTTCTACGAGAAAATACTTTCTTTTTGATATTTCAACCTGGTGCTTGCTGCTATCACCAGTTGGTGTTGGCTGCTATTGTGAACTGGTGCTTGCCACTATCGCGAGATGGTGTTTGCTACTATGTTAATCATTACCTTTCTAAGATTATTATTGTGCTATATTATGATTGAATAGTTTGTATTATTTTTATGATTCTTTTTGCTAAATTCTTAAACTGTAACAACACCTAAACTTCCTTCCAGAGTTGGAATACAGATTCACAAACCAAACAGAAATTCAAGAGATCTAATAGCATACCAAGTACAGAACTATTGTAATATTTCCAAAGTTCATTTGTAATACTTGACAAACCAGCTGCTTTGCCATCTGGCAGATCTTTGACCACACATACCAAATCATTATAGCTAATAACGTTTATTACTCTAAAAAAAGTCTTATCGTCAACATGATTCAATAGCAGATATTGGTACTGCCACAAATCAAGAATGTTATATGACACTGCTCTTATCTTAGTCTAACCCTCCATAATCTTGTCAAAATTATTCTTAACATCAACTGGATCCACAATCAAGCTGTCATTAGAAACCAAGTGGTCCAGCACCACTTTTTGAAAAAGATGTTCCAAAACACTATGAATTATGTGGCCTTTGTTGACTACAAAATTTTCTATCCGTTTCTCAATAGCAGATTGGATGCTTGACTCTTCAGCACGCAAAGACTTAGCCATCTTGGACACATAATAAGATTTCCTTATACTAAAGAGAGCAGAATGTATATGACCAGAATCAGCACTAGAGTTAACAAAAGCCTGAATAATAGATGCCTTTTCAGTATCCAAAGAGTTCCAACATTTCAGAAGGGAGAAAAAGCTGTTGGACACCACTTCACGGGAGGCCTTAGCCAACTTTAAAACCAAAACTTTCAGTTTGTGAAACCTGGATGATTCTTTGGTGAACATCTTATTATAGCTCTTAAACCATTTTTTTTTGAAAACACCATTAGCTGAGAGAAAAACCATCTTGCAAACAGTATTCCACATAGCATCCAGATCTAAACACTTCTTAGATATAACAAACTCATTAGAAAACAAAGCAGTATTGGCTGCTGTAGTGTTGTCAAACACACTCTATATTACCTCACTAGCACCTTTAATATCAAACTTTCAATAATCTTTGTCTGTTTGCAAAGAGAGTTTAACTGTATGTTCAAAAGTCCACCCAAACTCACAAACACAGAGACAGCACAATGATCAGTATCAAAGTGCTCACCAATACCCAGAATATTACAACACAGAATTGCATTAACTAGATTCGAGGAAATAAAAATGTAGTCAATTGTTTTAATCATACCTCTGGAGTTTTTTCACATAAGCAATTTGACTGCTGAGCTTCCAGCCAAAAAATTAACTAGACCCAAACTGAAACATTTCTTAAAACTTGCATACTTGCAGGAGCCATCTTCATTGAAATCTTTACCAAGAATGACAAAAGTGGACTCATTCATAGCTTTGACAATAAGAGAGTTAATATTATTGGCTTGAAAGAAATGAACTGCAGAAAAAGCACCAGCATATAGTCCCAGAATTGAAACAGAAAGTCTATTTTTAAAGAGTAACCTGATAGAGAGTAGCCAACCAAGCACCTCAGAAATTTTATACATGTGCTTTGCTAAAGAATTGTTTATAACTACTGCAACATCCAAACCAAAGTATCCAAAATCCAGACCCAAAGTAAACACTTAAACACCATTAAATCTGCCAACAATCCATAGACAAATCTTTTTTTTTAACTTCATTTCCATGAAAATTGAAACCAGATTGTTTATGTTTTTATACCAATACACAATATCCTTTTGTTTAGCGAGATTGTTCATTTCTCTGACGTTACACGTAGCAATTTTCCAAATTAAATCAATCATTGAGATGAAAAAGAAGCTGATAAACCCAAATTAGAACATAAAAAGTCTAATCTTGCCAAAATCAAACCAACTAAAACTTCCAAAGCCATTATCTTAGATTTCAAACCACCCATTTTGGTGGTGAGAACCTTTGAGCTGCTCAAATTCAGTTCAGAGGTAGCATTTTCAATTGCCGAAGAAGAAAAAAAAAAGGCATTACCACACTATCCACAGCCATATCTGAATTCAAAGCCGAATCTATGAGAAAAGCAACAATAGGAGGGAGAATACAAAATAAAGATAACATTGGCACCAATTTCACAAAGCTCAATTTCCTCAAAATCTTAGAGACTTGATCCAATAAAAACTCTATGAAATGCTCCAAAGAAGCTATGTGGTTAGTCAAACCAGAATTATCAAGAGAGTTGGAAGCCACCACCAAAGGTTTTGCACTTAAAGTTGAACCAGCACCAGAAGAAACTGATGAGGCCACACAAGAATGTGAGTCATCAGCAATTTGAACCCAAGTTTTTCTATCAAAAGATACTGAACGGGCAACTGAAGCTTGCTTTCTTTTATAAATATTAGCCAGATAAACCTGATCTTAAGAAGATACCACCTGCTTATAATAAACTCCAAAATTCCCACCAACCAAACACACATCAGAAATATGACCAAAATGTTTACACTTGGTGCAATGAGCCAAAAAAAAACCAGCTTAGCACAAATTCACACCCTTATAAACCAAAACAAAACCAATAGCAGCCAATTTGGATGTCTTATTATCAAAACATACAACTACACATCTATTATAAGCATATAAACTAGGATTATGGCCAATAAAACAAGTTTTTCCACCATAAGAATCCACTAAGCCTAACAAATTATGAGCAGTAATGCCAACTGGAAGTGTGTATAACAAAGCCCAATATTGATCTCTGGAAACCCATGTTTGTTTGTCATTAATGGCTTTTGTTACACAAACAGAATTCTTTTCCATGAAGACAGACCATTTAGCTACAACCAAATCAATTGTTTCAAATGACTTAAACTCCACTAAGGCTTTTTGTTACAAACCAATCAACTGCACCTTGATTGATACAATCTTGTCAAACTTAGAAAAAACAGAATCTATAGCCAATTTGAGAAGATTGACTGGAATCTTCTTGACAATCACCTCCTAATCTGAATGGCTATTTACCTTTCTTAAATCATTATTAACAATAATTTTCTTACAAATTGCCAATTCCTTTGCCTTATTTATACTAAACTCAGAAGTGAATGAAACTCTGATGATCTCTGGGAATTTTGAGGAAGTTGATGCCTCCCCAAAACCATCAACTCAATAAAAAATTTTTTTTATTGCCAATAATTTATTACTATTAGTCTTTTCAGGAACAGCAGACAACTCAATATCTAAAGTAAATAATTTTACTGGCTCAAAATTACGTTTTTCCAAAACACATAACTTGGCAGACAGCAGCTGATTGAATCCAACAAATTTAGGTGTCAGGAGCACCAACTTACTATTGTCATTGCTCACATCCACAAAAAAAGGAACTTTCGGCAATTGTCCTAAAACATAAGTTTTTGTTCACATTTTCTTAGGAGTTGTATCATCTATCATGTCATTTATCTCAGAAGCATTAAAGTCAACATAACTTGTTTCTTTAGTGACTGTGTTCTTTAAATTCTCTACATCCGACATCCCACTTATACTGCTTTCCTTACTTTTCATTTCACTGCTCCAAGATTTGTTGTGCCCAATACCAGTAGCTTGCAACATCTTAGCAGACAAAGATCTAATTGACAAATTTACAATAGTATTAGAAGCCTTAGGCTTTTTTGGTTTCTTGAAAGAAAGACCACAAAAGTACACACTATCAACTCATGCCTTTTTTTTGTTATCTTTATTACCAGAATAAGACCCCAATCCAGTTGATAAAAAACCAGAACCACTAGCAAATGTGCCTGCCAGTTCCATCATGACAAAAGGAGTTGTGTTGGAAAAAATAACTTAAGGAAACAAAAGGGAAAAAAAAAAGAAAAAGGGAAAGAAAAGCAATTTTTTCAAACAAAAAACTAAAGCTCTTATTGTGGTCAGAAAATTGACAAGAGAAAAAAATTTTCTCTTTATTTTTTTATGATTGTTAAATAGTATTAATATAATTATAATTAATTAAATTATAACAAAAAACTATAATAAAATTTGTTAAATTGAATTAAACCAATTTTTTTAATCATTAATAATAAAATTATTATAATTTATAAATTTTTAAATTTATATAATATTATTAAATTAGAATTGTATATAAAAAATTTGTTAAAAATTATTATAAAACCAATAACAAAAGTAAATAGTTTTAATTTGGCTTTAAATTCAAATATTTTTTTTTATCAATAATTAACTTTATTAAAAAAAATTATTGTATACAATATATAAAAAATAAACAATTTTGTTAAGCAATTAAATATTATTTGTTGGCATTGTTATTAGAGGTTTTTGGTTTTTTTTTCTGAATGTTGCTAATATTATTTTGCTGTAAATTCAGAAGCTGTTAAATTTTTAATAACTAAATTTATCTTTAAATTATCTTTTATAATTTAAACTATTAAGCTTATGAATAAAATGGCCAATTCTATGCCAGTTATTTTTATAGTTACTTTACAATAAAAGTCAACTCTTTCTCAAAAATTGCCTATCTGAAAATTCACTAAAAATGTGTAATTATTTTGCTATAAAAGTCAATTTTTTTATAGAAATCTTATTTGTAAGCTAATCTAATAATGATAATAAAAAATAAAAATAAAAAAGATGTAAAAAAAAATAAATTTTATTTAGGTAATTGTCTTTTGTTCAAATTTAGAGTTATTAATAAATTACTGAAATTGTTAGCTAATTAATTTTAAAATATTAATTATAAATTAAGAAGTTTCAAATACAATTATTGAATTTTGTGTTTTTTAAGTATTTGATTTTTATTTAATTTGTATTAAGAGACTTGTTTTACTAAAAATAATTCTAAGATAGAATAAGATAATTCTAACTGTAATAAAATACATTTTTTTAAAGAAAAAAGCTCTTTTTTTATATAAATTGTTATAGTGTTACAGGTTGGAGTAACAAGTTAATGGATAGCAAGGGAGAACAGGATTATAGGATGATGGAAATAATCAAAAAGAATTTCAACTTTAAAAAGCAAATTGAATGAGTATGGATTCAATGTGTGAGATCAGTCTTATAAAATATCTCAGTCACTATTCTTTTCAAAGGTAACTGAAGAATCTGAAGGTAGAAGGATAGTCTGTACTGTCAACAATTGATCACCACTGGTATAATTTTATGCCTCATGTTGACACTCTTAGAATTCAATATCAGATATCAACTTGTGTTTTTCAGTCACCTTTATTCAAATAATCTTCAAATGCTACAATTATATACGTTAGAAAAAGGCCAACAAGTAATCTTTTATCTTTAAGATGTTTAGATACTTGAAAGTAGAGAAAGGGAAATTAGTGATAAGAGAAGGATTGAGATGAATGTTGTTATTTTATTTATTCTTGATTATTCAAATACTTGTTATTACATGTTTTTCTACAGTTAAGAGATTTATTATTTATATAGCTATCAAAAGTGGTCAATGATCAGGTCAATGATCAGATCAATGATCAGATCAATGATTACTTTCTAAAAATAGTGTGGCTAATTATATGACATCAGTGGCTAATACATGTGATAATTAATAAGAAGTATAGGTCTCAACCATAACATCATCTTTTCCAAAGAGATTGAGCTCTGGCGAAATCAAGCTATTTATAGTGTAATCTATTTGAAGAGTTTTATCTAACTCAAAGCTAACTAATTTATTGAAGTCTTTTGTAGATAGGGTGTATAATACTTGAGGTGAAATGAGTTTTGTATCCAAGAAACCAAATCTTTGTATTAGAGTTTTGGCTCTTTTAGCAATAGTTAAAACTCTTGGAACATCTAATCGTATAATGCCCAAAATTTCTGCCTGTATCTCTGAAGTTGTTTTCTTCATGAGCTTCATGTCATCTATGATTTCACCAAGGTGACTATAGAGCTCTAGTTGTCTTTCATATGACAAGTTTTTGTCTATGGGTAAGATTTCTTTAATTGTTTTTCCAAGTATGGTAGAAGGTACAAGTATTACTGCTGTTATACTTTCTAGTAAATATTTATCTATTTTGCTACCAATTTTTTCTCTTCTGGTAGTTGTTTTCTTTGGTCTAATAACAGTATGTGTTTCACTGCTATCAGTTATGATGGTCTGTTTTTCAATGGTCAAAGTAGTATTTGGATAGTTTTTAATCCAATACTCATAGAGAGTATAGAAGGCATTTTGAATGTTTTGATCCAGAAAATAATTGTTCATGTTAATTAAAGATACCTCTGTTTTGGGAATGGTGTGTTTATTTATACTTGATTTTTGTTGATCATTTGAGTCGATATTACTACAACAGACAACCAATCAGGTCATTTGTGATATTTTTTGAGTCACATGCCGTGAACAGGTCAATCATTAAAGATTGTTCTGAATTGATCTTGAAGAATATAAGAACCATTGTTCAAAACTTTGTTGACTATAAAAGGTCCTTTTTACTGGCTAGAGAATTTATTACCATAGACATTGTCTTTGTCTAAATGGTATTCTAATACCAAGTTACCAATACTTAAAGAAAGTGTTTTATAGGTTTTCTTCTTTTTAAGCTTTTCTTGAAACTGTTTTATCTTTTTGAAAGCAACTATTCGTGCTTCTACCAATGAGTCAAAAATGGTACCAAGTTTTCTTTGCAAAATGTCTTTGTAATTTGCTATTGTGATCTCTTCAAAGGGTATTGTCTCAATGTCAGTTTCTATTGGTAGTATTGTCATGCATCCATAGAGCAGATAAAAAGATTCATAACTTGTTATGTTATAATTCACAGTTCTATAAGCAAACAAAGCTGAAGGCAGTACTTTGTCCCATAAGTTTGTTTCTTCACTTGTTTTGGCTAGAGTTTCACATAGTGTTTTATTAAAACGTTCCACTAGGCCATTTGTTTGGGGGTGATAAGAGGAGGAAAGTTTGTGACATATTCCTATTTTTCTACAAAGTTCTTTAACCAGTATACTGAAAAAAGCTTTTTCTCTATTAGATAAAAGTTTTTTGGGGCAGCCATGATGGCAGATAATATCTTCATAAATGAAATTGGCTATTGAGACTGCTGTTTGGTCTGAAGTGGCTCTTGCTTCTACTTACTTTGTAAGATAGTCAGTAGCTGTGATAATGTATCTGTTGCCATCAGGAGTTATTGTTAAGGGTCCAACAACATCTATACCAATTCTGTCAAATGGTTGGCCAACAGAAATTGGATGGATATCTTTTTTTCTATTGGGTTTTCTTTTTCTTTGGCAGGTATTACAGATTTTAATGTACTCAGTAATGTCTTTTCCCAAGGTAGGCCAATAATAGTGAGCTAGAGTTTTCTGAATTGTTTTTATTTTTCCAAAGTGTCTAGCTAATGGATCAGTATGCATGTTATAGATCACAATTTCTCTTTTTTCAAATCTTATAACTCTCTGGAGGCAGTCAGGATCTTTTCTGTTTCTTTTGTATAGTTGGTTCTGGCAGATTAAATAGAAATTTGATTGTTTGTGCAAATATTCTCTTTGC
Source organism: Geosiphon pyriformis (assembly GCA_016748015.1). Classification (NCBI taxonomy): domain Eukaryota; kingdom Fungi; phylum Glomeromycota; class Glomeromycetes; order Archaeosporales; family Geosiphonaceae; genus Geosiphon; species Geosiphon pyriformis. The sequence continues at coordinate 667,959 of JAAOMT010000009.1, forward strand.
TGTTAATTGTATTCCAGTGGGTATTGTCCTTTACCCAAAAATTCCATTAAGACAGAGTAGTTGTCCAAGTCCATTATTGTGTTTGGTTGTGAGAGAATTACTAATAATTAGGTTGGTTTGGTTTGAGATAGTTATACTGTCACTGGATGGTAAGTCTAAAGAGAGCATCAGCATTTTGATAATGTGCTCCTTTGTAATGTTGAATGTCATAGTCAAATTTGTCTAAGTAGAATATCCAGCGAGTTATTTTTTTATGTTCCAGCTTTTTTTTGTTGCATAACTAAACCAAAGCTTGGTGATCTGTTATCACCAAAAACTTTACCCCTAGGAGATACTTATTCCAGTAACTGGTAGCCCAGACTACTGCTAAGCATTTCTGCTCAGTAACTGAATAGTTCTGTTTTGCTGATGTAAGGGTTTTACTAGCATATGCTATTGTATGTTCCCTGCCATTTTCATCTTTTTATGACAGGACAGCACCAAGTCTATAACCAGATATATCAGTATGAAGGATAAAAGATTGATCCAGATTAGGTTGCTTGAGAATAGGTTCTGTAACCAATTTTTTTTTGAGGGTTTCAAATGCTTTCTGCTGATGTGTACCCCAGTAATGATTGACATTTTTCTTAAGTAGCTAATTGAGTGGAGAGGTGATTTTGGAAAAATCCTTGACAAATTTCCGATAATAAGAAGCCAAACCAAGGAAAGAGCACAGTTCATGAACATTTATTGGTTGTCTAATGTTCTGGACTTTTTCAACCTTGGCTGGGTCAGGAAAGATTCCATCTTTTGTAATAAGATGGCCAAAAAATTGGGTTGATTGCCATTCAAAGAAAAATTTGATTGGATTTATCTTAAGGCCAGCATTTTTAAGGAGATCAAAAATCTTTTGCAAATATTCAAGGTGTTCATCCCAGGTTTTTGAGTACACCATTATGTCATCCAAATAAACCAGAACAAAATTTTCTTTCATTGATTCAAATACTTTGTCTATTAAGCATTGAAAAATGGGAGGAGCATTGGTAAGACCAAAAAGCATGACTGTAAATTCATAGGTGCCATACTTGGTTATGAAGGCAGTTTTCTTCCGACTTTCTGAATCCATCTCTACTTGCCAAAATTCAGCAGTTAGATTAATAGTTGAGAAGAAAGCAGCACCTTTGAATTGATCTAGCATTGCATCAATTTTGGAAAGTGGGTACATGTTTCTTTCAGTGATGGCATTTAATTGGTGATAATTGACACAGAAGTGCAGGGTTCCACCTTTCTTGAATATTACTACAACTGGGAAAGCCCATTTACTTTTGGTTTCTTGTATGAATCCAAGATCTTTTATTCATTTTATTTCTTTCTTGATGAACATATCATTGTAGCAATTGAATTGATATGGCTTTAGATGGATGAGGTGAGTTTTTCTGGTGGTAATGGTGTGTTGTATTACATAAGTTTGTCCAGAGGTATCACTTTCTTTTAAGATAACTGGGCTGTTTCTAGCCAGCAGATTTTCAATGTCTATTTTTCTTTCTTCTGGAGAGAGTTCTTTTTGTTCTACAACTAGTGATTGGATCTCAAGTGGTTCATTTTCAAAGGACTTTTGGACTTCTTTCAATTCTTCTCTAGGTATTAAACTGATTGGTTCTCAATCTTTGTAATAAATCAGGCATGATTTGTATTCATTACTTGGAGAATACAAGAGTTGGTTGCACCAGCACCAGGCACAAAGACCATGCCACTAATAATGGTACTTGGCTTTCTTACCAGGTTTTTGGTCAAAGGTTCTTCTAAGGATATTATAGTAGGGCCAGCAGATCAGCTTGCCATTCACAATGATTTCTTCTTTGTCAACTTTGACATTGTCCAGTGGCTTGCCATTGCTGGTAAAGGTAGTATATGTGAGTTCAGCAGTTTCTTCTTGTTCCTCTTGTTCTTCTTCTTTATTACTCTCTTCATCATCTGATTTGTCTGATTGTTCTTCTTCTTGATCCTGTTTGTTTGCTGGGGGAGTTGTCCAATAGTGGCATTTAACTACTATGGACTTCTCACCACATCTGATGGTTAATTTACACAGTTTATAGTTAAGTAAGGCTTTTGCTTTCTTGAGCCACTTATTACCAACAATAATGGTGTATTTTTTTGCTTCAGAAACCTCCATGTCAGTTTCAATGCTAATGTCATTGATGCAGACAGGAATAGCTTTGGCAATACCAAGACTTTTTTTTTTATCACTATGTATATTGGTCATAGGTTTGGTAGAAGGTTCATCAATTTTTCTGCCAATTGCTTCTAAGAAATATTTGGCAATGACACTCATGAATGATCCACTGTCTAGAATCAAGTTGATGAAATAACCAGTCACTTGGGCTTTGCAAATTAAAGAGGTAATGTTGCTGTTGTCAGCAAGTTCAGCTTGACGAGAGTGTTTGTTGGTTTTTGGTATTTTCTTCTTGGGGATCAGAGATGTGCAAAGATCTTTTCTAAACTGTGGATGGGTCATCAGCTGGCCAAAGGTAATATGTGCTGGAGTTTCCATAAGATCTTTAACAACAGAATAAGGTCCAAATTTTTGTACTATTTCTGGGGGTTCTAGCTTTGGAGAATTCTTAAAAACTTTAGTCTTTGGTGGCTTATTATTATTAGCAGTTAATGTGGATGGTTTGTTTGGATCCAAAACGAAATCAACCTTGGCTTTCTTCTTCTTTCTTGTTAATTCTGTGGTGTTAATTGCTAGTTCATCCATGTCATGGTCATCATTAATTAAGTTAAAAGCATAAAAGAGGTTTTCTTCTGATTGGCTTGCATTCTCACCCTTTGGAGATGCACCTACCAGTTTAAAAGCTAATAAACAGTGGCTTCAACTAGAAGATCCTCTCTAAAGAAATTGATATTGGCATGATTAGATCTTTGATTGGGGGCATTGTTGTTAATGGTTTTGTTGTTTTGGTTATCATTGTTTCTAGAAGCTGGAGGGAGTAAGGAAAAATTGTTGCAATCTCTTGAAAAATGTCCAGTTAATTCACAGTAATAGCACACAGGTGAGCCACGATTTTGTTGTCTTTAATAAGGTGGTTGCTAAGGCTGATTAAAGCATGGCTCAAATCTGGGTCTTTGGGGTTGCTGGTTATCTCTGACTGCTTGGGCTAATGGTTCTAATAGCTGATGTTACCAAACGAAATTAGAGATATTATTTAGCATGAAATTATCTTATAATTCCTATTATTAATTAGCATATATTATCATTTCAAATGATCACTTATTACATTAGCAAAAATGTCCGAAATTATCATTTAATTAATAACCCAAATTGTACACAACACAAATGTAACCTAATTACGATGATCAATCATGTAATACCCCAAACTATATAACATTCAGAAGTTTGCCGAAATTTGTAGAAATTTGCTAAAATAATTAATAGTTCACCGAAATATCTAATAGTTCGCCAAAATAACTTGTAGTTTGCCAAAATGTATCTTTAGTTCAGCGAAATTATAGAAAATAGTAAAGTTTAAGTTCATAGAATAGTGTTACAACAAGTTGTATAAAAGAAGAGCTTCTCTTTTTGAAAAAATGTATCTTACTTTAGATTTATCTCTTAAAACCGTTCTTATATACACAAAAAGAAATAAATATCAAATAATTTGAAAAACCAAATTCTTTAATCATTGTACTTGGAAAATCCCCAAAACCCAACTAACATTTCGAAATTGATTAGCTACCAATTTCAATAAACTGTTAGTGACTCCAGGCCTGGATAGAAAACGTTTCTCTTGACAAAATTCTATTTCTTTTACATTTCTTTTATTTTCCTTTTCTTTTCTTATTACAAGCATTAGGGTAGCCTACAGACAAGATTCCTGTAGAAGAGTTGACTTTCACAGCAAAGTAACTATATATTTTAGTAAGCTTTCAGACGAGCAATTCCTGAGAAAGAGTTGACATTTACTACAACGTAACTACATAAAGTAACTGGCAAGGAACTGGCCATTCCATTTATAAGCCCAGCAGTTCAAATTATAGGAGATAATTTGAAGATAAATTCAGTTATTGGAGGTTCAACCACATTCAGAAAAAGTGAATTCACAGCAAAAACGCATCAACAACATTTAAGAAAAGAGACCAAAAACCTCCAGTAACACCAAGCAAGATTTGCTGTGAGTCTATCTATTAACTGTTCATTTGGGTTTTGAGTTTGGACAGCAAAAGAAGTAGCAGCCATTTGAGGAGCAGGAGCCATAACAAAAACAGGAGCAAAAACTGGAAGTGTAGATCCCAAGTGTATTCTTTGATTGTCTTCAATTTTTTGGGCAAGTTCAATGGCCATGTCCATTGTAGGATTATTTTTTAGAGCCAAGAGAAACCAAAGAGCATAGGATAAGTCGGTTCTTAATCCTTTTGTAAAAGAATGAATCTTTTGTTCTTCTGTCCAGTTTCTTCCAGAGTCTACTTGTTTAATTAACTTTCTGATTGCTTTGGCATATTCAGTTACTACTTCTCCTGGACCTTGAGTTCTTCTTTCCAATTCCATGCACCACTTGGATATCAAGATTGGGATTCTGAATTTGTTTTCAAACCAGGTTGTGAAAGAGGTGTTGTTTTCTCCAACATTTGCTGGCATCCATCTAATGATTCTTTGATGGGTATTGACATCAGTTTCCTGTAAGAACCAGATAGCAGGGGAGTCTTGAAGGTAGCCACCAACAATTTGAAACTTGTACTTATCACTGTATTGGTTAGCTATAGCAGCTTTCTCAAAGTCATCTAACCATTTAATTGAATCTTGTGTATTACCTCTAAATAATAGTAGTAGAGTGTTGTTTCTTCACCCCAAGGCAGTTTGTATATCTTGGAGGGCAGCCAGGATGTTTGCTTATATTGGATCTTGGGCCATTGGTTCAGGAGTTACTGTTTGTGTGGAGTGCTCTAATTCACTTGAAAAAATATCAAAAATAAGGGCAGTTTGGTAACTTTCTTCTTCTGTTTCAAAGGGGTTTTCAGCTAATTGGTAAGCAGCAATCCAAATATGGATTTGGTGATTCAGATATTCGAAATCAGAGGGCTGTTGTTTAAAGGTTTTGAAGTATAAGAGCTAATTAATGCTGGTATTTCTTTCTTTAAAATTGTCTTCAAAATAAGCTTGATCAAAGTAATAGATGATATAAGCTGTATAGGTTTCAGCTGAATGCTCATTCAGGAACCAGTTCCAAAAGTCTTGAAATTGTCTACTGGATTGTTTTTCAACAGAAAAACAGATCAAGCAGAAGGGCAGAGGATTGAGTTCAATAAACTCTAAATTGTTTCTGTTGTGTGCTGCAAAGTGTTCTTCTGATTGCTGTGGCAAGTATGAATAATTACTCATACAATAAAGAAATAAGTGAATTTTGACAACCTCACAGAGAGCACCACTTTTATGTTACAGGTTGGAGTAACAAGCTAATAGATTGTAAGGGAAAACAGAATTGTAGGGTGATGGAAATAATTAAAGAGAATTTCAACTTTAAAGAGCGAATTGAATGAGTATGGATTCAATGTATAAGATCAGTCTCATAAAATATCTCAATTGCTATTTTTTTTAAAGATAACTGGGGAATCTGAAAGTAGAGGGATAGTCTATACTGTCAACAATTGATCACCACTTGTATAATTCTATGCCTCATGTCAGCACTTTTAAAATTCAATATCAGGTATCAACTTGTGTTTTTTAGTCACTTTTATTCAAATAATCTTCAAATGCTACAATTATATACATCAGAAAAAAGCCAACAAGTAATCTTTTATCTTTAAGATGTTCAGATACTTGAAGGTAGGAAAAGGAAAATTAGCGATAAGAGAAGAATTAAGATAAAAGTTGTTATTTTATTTATTCTTAATTATTCAGATGCTTGTTATTACATGCTTTTCTACAGCTAAGAGATTTATTACTTATATAGCTATCAAAAGTGGTCAATAATTAGGTCAATGATCAGGTCATTGATCAGGTCATTAATCAGGTCAATGATCAAGTCAATGGTCAGGTTAATAGTCAGATCATTGATCAGGTTGATGATCACTTTTTAAAAATAGTGTGGCTAATCATATGACATCAGTGGCTAATACATGTAATAATTAATAAGAAATATAGGTTTCAACTATAACACTAGTATTAATTTATGAATTTGAACTTTTTTCTTTGTTATAATTTCGATAAATTAAAGATATATTTTGATAAACTACAAGTTATTTCTACAAATTATAAACTATTTTGGTAAACTATTTATTATTTTGACAAATTTTTACAAATTTTGATAAATTTTTGAATATTATATAATTTAAAATATTGTGTAATTTGATCATTCTAATTTCTATTATACAAATCAAATTATTAATTGAATAGTAATATTTGATAATTCTAATTAAATAATAAGTAATAATTAAAACAATAATAATATATACTAATTAATAATAGAAATTATAAGGATAATTTTATGATAATTAATGGCTAAAATTCTAATAACAGCATAATAAGTTTGGTAATTTAGTATCTATATTATTAAAAATTAAGTTAAAATATAAAACTAAGTTGTAATTAAAAAATAAATTTGATAAATTACAAATTTTTACTTTTGAATTAAAAACCAAGAATATAAAATCTGAATTTATAATTGTTTTAAACAACAACTTAACTTAATATATACACAAAATTATTGAAGCTATTAAATGTTTTTTATTTATTAAGTTAATATTTAAAAATAAGCTTTTTGTTTTAATTTTAAGTTTGTATACTAAGATTTTTTTGTTAATATATTTAAATTAAACTAATTTGATTAATACTTTTATTATAAAATTTATAATTAAAAATTCATTTGTTATTTTGTATAAAAATTTTAATAAAGATAATATTAAATAATATACTAGTTTTAAAAAGTATATAAAATACAATTTGGTTAATGTTTTATTGAACTTTTTTTTAGTTATAATAATTATATAAAACAATTTACATAAAGCTTTAAAAATAATTAACTATATTTTTGTGTTAACTTTGTTAGTTAATATTGTAATTAAATTTTTTATTATTAAAATTTAATAAGCACAGCCCAACTATTATTTAAAAATTAAAAACAAACTAAGTGCTCTAAGACTAAATATAATTTATTTACTTTTTACATATAACTAGTTAATTTAATTAGTTTAGATTATGTTATATTGATACAACAAAAAAAAACTTACTTAAAACCAACATTTTTTGAACTACTTTAAACAATCTAATATTATAAGAGATCAACTTAACCAGCTATTTGGTTGTTTTTAAGAGATCAGTTTTAATATTATTAAATTTATGTATCCAAAAAAACATTAAGTTAGAAATATATTATTATTAATGCCAATTGGTAATTTTGAATTATCAAATATATCAATATTATTTATAAAATTCTTTTTTTTAATAAAACCATCTTTTTTTTAGTTTATTAACAATCTTGCTAAAAGAGTTCAAATAAACTATAAGTTTATTGATTTTAAAACTAAGAACACTGCTTAAAACCAAATTACTATTAATAAATTGTTTAAATACAGCAATTAAAAAGCCAACAGACTTAACAATTAACTTAATCAAAAGAAAAAGTTTGGCCAAATCAGATTCTAAAAAAATCAATTAAAAAAACATCATAAAATCACCAACAATTACAAAAGAGAGAACAAGAATTATTAGAAACAAAAACTTAGAAAAACTCAAAAACCAAAAGCTTTGACATAAAACTTAGCATTTATAAAACATAATATAAATATCTTGAGAACTTTGGAATTCTTTGAGAGAAAAAAATGAAAACATTTTATAATTTACAGCCAAATAGCCTATTTTTTAATACTTAAAACAATGTCAATAATCAGAGATTTTCTATCAGATACAATACTTTTTTAGTATACTAGTTTTGACTATTGCAGTATTCAAATTAGCCTAGAATCTAAATATAATCAGAGCAAATCAGAAACAATAACCAAAATCAAAAAAGTAAAAAATAAAACATGTCTGACCACTAATTTAAAAGATCATATTACTAATATTAAATACAGTACAGCCAAAAAAAATGATAATCAACTTGGTCTTAAACTTATTGTAAAACAAAATAATTTCATTTTAATTAAAGAGAGAATTTTAATATTATTTTTGTCTATTAACACCAACCAATAATTTAAAACAGACATAGTAGCATTTAGCTTTTTAAAATAAACAACAATATATTGTCAAACACCAGCAGATTTTAGCACAACACAAATGATTTTACCAAAAACATCAAGTGCTGTCTTAATATTAGCAGCAAATATATCTAAAAGCACATTATACAATATAACAATAGCAAAAAAAGAACTAAACTTAGAAACCATTAAAAATTTGACAATTTTAAGAATAGTCAAACAAACAGAGCTTGTAATCTTAACCAAAAATACAAATTTCAAAGACTTTTGAGAAGCAAACTCTATGCAGAAAAGCTTTATATTGTCTTTTAATACTGACTTAGTACTTAGAAAACCATTGTTATAGATGATTATTTAGGGTATTAAAACAAATAACAAATCTGTAATTTGGTGTTCAATAGCTGAAAATATTAGTAATTTCTGAAGGTTTTAAAGTCTAAAGGTTTTGGTTGAGTTTTTTGTATAATAGACAGAGATTCAATTAATGGTTTTTTCTGTAAATTTATTTCTTTAACATAATAACTGGTTTATTTTGATAGTTGTGCTCTTCTAATAAGTTATCTTTAAATTTTTATTTTTGTTTTTAGGTTTTTTATCAGACTATTTTTGATATTAAATACTCAGTACTTAATTCTTTTAATTAATTAATAAACAACAAAAAAATAAAATAAAAAATAAAAAAAATAAAAAATAAAAAATAAAAAATTATTATCTTATCAATAGCTGTAATCAAGAATTATTGATTCAGTATGATTAAGTATTAGATTCTATTAATATAAAGTATTAATAGTATAGAAGTAATTAATATTTTTTTAATTAAGTAATAATAATATAAATTAGATAATAATAAATAATTTTATTAATATAAGAATAATTTCATTTCAAGTTATAGAAAACTATTTTTTGAAGGAAAAAATATTGTTGTTTTTAAATTAATTTAAACTTTATTTTATATTTTTTCTGTTTTTAACACTCTTGTTATATATATATAATTCATATTATACAAGATTTTTTGAAATTTTGAAATCTTGCAATTTCTTGAAAAAAATCTTGAAATTTTTCTTTTTACTATGTCTATTTCTAATTGGCTATTTTATCTATTTATTATAATTCTTAATTTCTATGAGTAATAATATTCAAATTAAAAAAATTATTTTAATTAACCAATATTACTTTGTATTATTTTTTTTAATACTATATTACATCTTTAACCAATATATGTTAACATTATTAAAACTTTTAAAAACAAATATAAATACTTATATTGTTAATATATTTTATATTAATTTAAACAAAAAATTAATATTAAACAATTAAGTAATATAATATATACAATATTATTATTATTATTATATATTATATAATTTTATTTAATATTAATTTATTTTTTAAAAATAAATTAAACATAAAACAAGCAATTAATTATGTTGTTTAATTATAAATTTAAATAATAACTGTTATAATTTAAAACTATTGGCAAAAAATAAATATTCTTTTCTATAATCAAGAATTAAAAATTCAAAAATCTAAAACATTACTTTTTATGAATATATTCAACAATCTATCATTAAATATATAACAATTGGTCAAAAATTTCGAAGATTATACTGTAATAGTTAATGAATTATTAACAACTGAAAATATTCTTAATAATAATAAAATTATATTTATAATTTTAATTAATGCTTAAATTAAAATTAATATAATTAATAACTTAAAAAAAAATCAAAAGAATTTTTATTTGTTATAATTACAATTACAGAAGCATATAAAGCATTAAAAAAGATAATTAAATTTGAAAAGCAATTAGTAAAAAAAATTTTAGTATAGAAAACCAAAATTTACTTAGAAAAAAATTATATAAATATAAAAAAATATAAAAAAATTCTAAAAAACAGGTAACAATTAAAATAATAATAATAATAATAATAATAATTAATTGATTTAATAAATAAATATAGTTTATTTAATAATAATTATAAAACTTTATAATAGAATACCTTTAAAATAAAATATAATTTACATATTTTAACTGTGTTTTTTTATAAAGATTTAAATTTGTTTATAACATTGTAATTAATTATTATGTAAGTATATAATTAATTAAGTTAAACTATAAGACAATTTTAAAAAAAAATAATCTTATTTTATTTCTGATCAAGATTTTTTTAGTTATGTTGTTAATTAATATAGTTTAGATAATTGATATATGTAAAACATTTGGGATTTTGTTTAAAACATGTTTTTTTTGTTTATTTTATTCTAATGTAAATAACAAAATAAGTGTTTTAATAAATTTATAATATTGTCTTAATTGGTTTAAATGTCTAATTATATATAATAAGCAAAAAATTTGTATTTAATTTAAAATACTTAAATGTTGTATTATATTAAATAGCAGATAAGTCTTACTTAATAATAATAATAATAATGTTTAATTATAAATAAGTTTGTTTTAAATAGTAAAGATTTAAATTATTTAATTTGTAAATTCAATAAATTTGTTTTTGGATTTATATTTAGTGTAATTTTGTTTCAATTGGTCAAGTGGCTAATATGTTTAAAAAACACAATTTAGAAAATAGAAGAACCACATTTTGTTAAAACATATAAAAAAATTTTGGTTTTAAATTTCAACTAATATTATGCATTAAGTTTTTAAAAAATAACAATTCGAATTTTTCTTGTATATTTTGTAATTTTTTAGTTTAAATGTTTTGAAAATTCTGTTCACAAGAGCAATAAAATTACTTTTTCAATATATGCGAAAATGTTTAAGAAAAAGGAATTTTGCTAAAGAAAAATGTTGCTCTTAAAGAAATAAATATATGTCATTATGTGTCACGGCTCTAATTACCACAGATCAAGAGCATTTTATTTAACTTCTGCGTGCATTGTTCTATGTGAATCGCTGCAACAAATAAACATAAATAGTCACTGTAATACTTGCTCTTATTCCTTGCTAGTAGTTAGTAGTGAGTGCTCTATTAAAAATAATGGAAAATGAGCGCAAAACTTCTTTAAACTTAACCAATCTGGAAGCTGTTCAGGATCCATACAAACCATGGTCAGAACCGCTTGGCAAGCTGTTGGCAAACAGTGAAAAGTGTTCAGAGACAGAATGTGTCCTTTTTCTTCAGGATACTAAGAACTTAGAAATCCTGTTAAATTATTTTCCCTCCATGGACGAGTCTCCTCAAATTCAATTCCTGGAACGCTTATATTACCTTGCCGAATATACTGACCTAAATAAATGGACATTATTTAAGGCCAACGCTACAAACAGACTTCTAAAAACTCTAAGAGGAACAACTGGTCAACGTCCGCTGGTTGTCGAAAGCATACTGAAGCTTGTGGAGTTGGTGTGCGCATTTTCTGTCAAAGTTTCTGATGTAAAGTTGATTCTGAACTTAATTTGTCATAAAAACGAAGATTCCAGGAAATTGGAAGAGTCAACTTATTATCACGGACCCTTAGTTAAATTATTGAATTCAATTGCCCAAAAAGAAAACACTCTTGATTTCTTTTATTTCTACGGTACAAACTCTGGGATTATATTGCCGAGGATAGATAAATTTCCGACAAATGGATATTCATTTTTTACCTGGTTCAAAATGGATTCCACAAAACTTCATTTTATTCATGATCCATCCTCATGTAAGGATAGTGAGCCCCGTCTATTTTCACTATTCAATGAATTTGCAAGTGTCGAGGCTTATTTTTCAAAGAATGAGTTACATATAGAGTGTCACAAGGGAAAGGAGGTATCCAAGGCATCGATGACAAATTTCAAGTTCACACAGAATCGCTGGTATTTCATTACCGTTGTTCATCAGCCACCAAAGCGTGGTTGGAAATCCACTCCGTCAGAGATTAGAGTTTTGGTTGATGGTGGAATCAAATGGAAAACGAAATTAGAATACCCAGTAGATACGCCTAACGAGGATTTCGTTCACTGTGCAATTGGCGCATCTATGGCTCATAGTCGACAGAAAAATGATAATCAAACAGATTCGAATGATCTGAAAAGGACCAATGATAATCCTATTCATCTCAAAAACTCTTTCTGTGGCCAAATGACTGCTATTTATTTGATTGCTGAAATCCTTACTCAAGAACAAATTGATGCTATATACTCTTTAGGTCGTAATCACTCTACGCCAACCTCTGCCCTTCATTTGTTTGACGGTTCCAGAATCTTGCTAAACTTTCATGTAAAGGCATCTGAAAAGGAAAAATGCTTCAATCTTGCTCCACGCAGTATTCAACAAGCACATGGAGCATCTTTAGCTGCTCTTGTCGCTGTTCACAAGTGCTCTACACTGAGTTTACAAAATGCCATTCGATCCTTAGGTGATATTGAAGTCCTTTTTCCTATGATATTACGATTTGATTATCTCGATTCTGTGAGTCATCAGGCACCATTTCAGTCGCAAGAGGATTTTTTCGCGTCCGAAAGTCCATGTCGTTCATTCTTCGCCCTTATTACTGGGTTTCTACAAAATAATCAGAGAAGTCAAGCTCAAATTATCAAATCACGTGGAATCAAAGTAATCAGTTTATTAATTCAACAAATCGGGCCACGGTACCTCACTATAACTGCCTTTCAAAGCATAGTAGCTCTGGCTAACACTCTTTCCAGGAATGAAGAACTTTCACGAGAGATCCATACTCATCTTATTTTTGAGTTCAGGCTGTGGATGTATTCATCGCTTGATGTACAAAAATATTGCATAGAATTTTTAAAAAACTTTTGTGATTCGCGCAAACAAATGTCCCGGGAAAATTTTGGTGTTCAATACTTCTTGGACGTGCTTCAAACAATTTACTGGTACGAACAAACAGAACGTTCCGTACCTCATAGACATTCTGGTGTTGGTGTCACACGACCAAAAACACCCCAAATCAAGGAATTAAGATCTATGGTGTTAAATATCATTCGTGGATACATTAAGACGGACATTACAAAAGATGAAACTGTGTGCATCTTGCGTAATCTGGCAGTTAGCCAAGACGACGTGCACCTATGTGAAATATTACAATTACTTCTCGACCTATTATTACAACAGCTGTCTTCAAAACCCAATAAGGATATCGTGGAGAATATCGCTTCATATGGAGGGTATGAAGTATTATGTGAAACGATGAAACGTCGACGTGACGAAAATGTTCGTATATATTGCCTAAAGATAATAACGTACTTGATCACTTGTCCGATTACACCTGCTCGATTTATCAAAAAATTAAGGTTCCTTGAAACTAATCCCATAAATCTAACGAAATTATTGGATTCAGTGCCATTGACACAGCGCATTTATGAAGCATTGTTAGATTGGGCTATGGAGCGCTTTACTATTTCTGGCTTGACCGGATGTGATCAAGAAAGGCAGATTTTGAGCGAGGAAAATGAACACCAAAATACCTTGAAAAATTTTCGGGTTGTCTTTGCTATTTTGTCGTTGCTAGATTGTGAGGGGACCAAATCAAGCCTTCAATGCAAAATTCTTGAAGACTTTGCAGTTCTATTTAGACAAAATGTAGAATATTGCGTAGAATTGAATCAAATGTGGTGTTGGCAACGTTTGCTCGTTCGTCTTGCGTCGGTTCATTCTGTCACCGACAGTATTTCACCAAAGAGAAATGGGCATAATCAAAAAGACATAACCGAGTGGGTTATAGAATTTTTAACATTGGTTATTTGGAATTTGTTTCCTGTCGACAAAAGCGCCTTTCGGGCTGTGGAGGAGACAGTTTTCATTATTTGGACTAGTGATAACGCCAATCGTATTGAGATAATTCGCAGTTTTATTTCCCTTCTGCTTTCCTGCATCGCTAACGATATTCGCGAGGTTGATTTAGAGACATACAGACTCGTTAAATTGGTAGGAATAATCTCTGGTCCAACAATTTACGCTGAAAGATAACGATTCAATACTGATTTTGTTTGTAGGAAAATATAATTCGCCTTATTAGCTTTACTGAAGAAGTAATATTTAGTCATAGAGATATATCCCAAGTTGTTGAACAGGAAATGAATGGCTGTGATCCAAATACTCCTTTGTCCACTAGTTATTCGTCATCATTTCGTTCAATTTATGGTGAGTAAATCCTCATTTTGTTTATCTGGTTTTCCTTTGTTTTAACAACCATATTGTATTTTAAGAATCCGGCTTTCCCACAATTAACGCGCTGGGCATCAATGATATGCCGGTATTTCAGAAATTGGAATCCAATTTGTCCTTGTCATTCAATTCATTACTAAGGTCTGATGATATGGTGTTTCAGAGTGCAAGTAATCCATGGGAAGAGAATAGAACGCTTGCCGAAACTTACTTGGAGATTGTTAACGCGTTAGATCTGAAGGCAGGATGGAGGTTAGAGACAATACCACCAAATCGGATCGACTTGGTTAGCTCAATATTTAAAGCTGTTGGCCCAAAGCGGTTTCGATATATAAGGATTTATAAACGACGGGTTTTATATTGAGCTGCAGTTTTTCGATTGTTATTGCAGCGTCCGGGCGACACATGTCGCATGGTTCTACGAATACTGATTGCAGGGATTACGACGCCTAATCAGGAGCTACGCGAGAAGGCCCTCGAAAACCTGATGTGTTTTGTCGAGCGACATGTTAGGACACCAGACGCTCCTTTGTCCCCTGACAGAAAGCAACTTGAAGAATTTTTCTGTACAGATAGCGACATTTTTCGACAACACATTAATATGCTATTGGGGGAGATTCATGAGGCCTTCATGTAGGTTATCATCCAGTTATTTTGAAGAATTTCATTTACTAGGCCGGTTAGTATCTATTTGACTTTTTTATAAATTGTAGAGCCAGTCAATCAACAAATGGATCCTATGAACACAAAACCGTTTTCGCTTATTATTTTGCTATGCATAAATGTCAGACCTATATATCTCCATTAGCCGAAAACAAGTACTTTAGTGACACTCTAGAAGCCATTTGGACGAGCTCTAAGTTTAATGAGCAAGTTTTTGTTCAATTTGTTACTTCCCGTGACTGGATGACGATTCATGACCGGCTAATAGTACCAGCGATGAAAGCTGCTCACGAAGACGACTTTGTGGTGGTAAAGCGTATTAAAGCAGGTTTCGCAAAGAAACTTGGCAAATTTTTTTACCGCTCGAAAAAGGAAGATCAAAATGCAGCTAAACTCGAGTCTACATTTGACATTGAACTGAATAGTATTGTGCAAAGTTACAAAGAAGAGGAGATTTCCCGAATCACGGATTTAGAAATTGACAAGAAAAGTGACAATACCCGTACAACTCGTAGATGGTTGTCGAAATTCCATGAATTAACCCAAGAACGGGGGGCGTGGTCTAATGGACGACAGACAGATATTCATTGGAAACTTGATAGGTCGGAAAATTATTGCCGTATGCGTCGTAAGCTTACTATAAATTATGAACATGATTCACATAGTGAGGCCAGCGCTAAACGAGATAAAACTCCTATCAAACAAAATCGTGTCAGATCCAAAAGCAGTAATATCCAGCGGATTAAAAGGAATAGTGTTTTAGGAAGATGCGCTTCCCCTTCTCTAAATATGATAGATCCGTGGACAGATCTCTGGACATCAAGCCAACCAAAAAATGAGGAGCCTGAAAGCTCAGAAGAGATTGAAGATGAAGAATGGAATGTGGTGGCAGGCGATGTTGTTGTTGGAACAGTGAACGTTTCGATTGATAAACCCATTTTTACCGCTGAATGTGAGCTTATTGTTTTACTGTCTGCCATCAAAGGTCGTCTTGAATTGACCACAACAACCTTAACATTTTTGGTGGATCCTCAAAGTATTCTCCAAGAATTTGACAACATTGAACATGGATCCCTGATTGTAGACACTGAAATGCTACGGGATAAGAAATGGCTGCTCTCAGAAATACGGGAAATCCCTTTGCGTAATTATTTACTTAGAAGAAGTGCGTTAGAAATTTTCTTCACTGATCAAACGAACTACTTTTTCAATTTTCCTGATGCGAGTAAACGTAAGCGTTTAAGAAGTAAAATACTATCACTCAAGCCTTCATCAATGGTTAATCAGGATAATCGTTCACCTGCCGAGATACTTGCACGTTCTGGCTTGACCCAACGTTGGCAGCGTCATGAAATTTCAAACTTCGAGTACTTAACGCATCTGAACAGTATTGCCGGAAGATCATTCAATGATCTTTCCCAGTATCCAGTTTTTCCGTGGATTTTAGCGGATTACGAATCGGAGATTTTAGACTTGACTGATCCAAAGGTTTTTCGGGATTTATCAAAACCTGTTGGTGCTCTTAATCAAGAAAGACTTGCACAAGTTCTGGAACGTTACGAAGGGTTCGAAGATCCTTCTGGCCGTATCCCAAAATTTCATTATGGAACACATTATTCAAGTGCCGCAACTGTAGCTGGTTTTCTTATTCGCTTGGAGCCATTCACATCTGTCCATATATCTCTTCAAGGAGGGAAATTTGACCACGCAGATCGATTATTTCACTCTATACAAAGTACATGGCATGCGTGTCTACACGCGAGCGGTGATGTACGGGAATTAATCCCTGAGTTTTATTATCTCCCCGAGTTTCTTACAAACCATAATCATTTTGATCTTGGGGTAAGTAGAAATTATAAAATTTACTAGGCTCCTTTAATAATCTTAGTGAAAATTTTCCGTTCTCTCAACACAGGTAAGACAAGATGGAACTCACTTAGATGATGTCGTCTTGCCCAGATGGGCTCATTCACCTGAAGAGTTCATCCGTAAACAACGAGAAGCATTGGAATCAGATTATGTATCGGCAAATATTCACAATTGGATAGGTGAGATTATGATAACAATACTGAAAAAATGCATCCTACTCTTATACTAATCTATTTAACCAATTAAAATAGATCTTATATTTGGCTACAAACAAACGGGGGAAGAGGCGATTCGTGCTCATAATGTATTTTACTACTTGACTTATGAAAATGGCATTAACATGGACACCATCGAAGATGAGCTCGAGCAAAAAAGCATCGAGCAACAAATTTACCATTTCGGTCAAACTCCATTACAATTACTCAAGAAACCTCACCCTCAGAGGTTACCACGACGTGATTTTCTCAAAAAAGATATCCTTAACTGCCAAGAAAACCATAAACAATACCTGGTACAACTGATATCACGACGACTACTATATATTGCTGTCTCGAATGTGGATACCGAATTTTTTTCTACAGCTCCAGTTCAACAGATTGTGACTATCGATGAAGATGGGATAATTGGTAGTCATCGCATTTCTCCAAATCCTGTTACCTCTGAAATTCCTTTCTCTGTTGAAGTCGACCCTATGTTGGAGTATAAGAGGTATCTTATTGGGCAAGTTACTTTATTGTATTTAGAAAAACATGACAAATTCCCACTTGATATAAATTCAACTAATGTTTAATCACTTATTTTTTAGTCGACTAAGTAGTCCTTTCTGTCATGATGCTGTTATTTCACCCAGATGTTTTACGTGTAGTAAAGATGGAAAAGTTCTAATCAGTTGTGGTCACTGGGATAATACCATTAAAGTAACGCTTACTGAAACAGGAAAGACAATTGATAGTATACCCGGACATGATGACGTTGTGACTACTGTAGGTATAAGCGAGAATGGACGAACTCTCATCACAGGCTCGCGCAGCTCCTGTGTTTTATCATGGAATGTTAATTTGAGCAGTGATAATGAGTTCTTGAACATCAGCCACACCCCGCTTCACGCATTTTATGGTCACGATGATGAGGCAAGTAGAAAGCATTTGAGCTTAATAATTTCTGCATAGGCTCAACATCTCTATCTACATATCTTATCAGATTACTTGCGTTGCTGTAAATGCTGAGCATGATATGCTGGTCAGCGGCTCAAAGGTTTATAATCATTTCTTATATGAATTAGTTTACTTGAGAAGAGGCTCTGATTTTCAAATTAAAAAAAATTATTTCTTCATCAACTGAAGGATGGAACCTGTATTGTTCACTCCTTCCGAAATGCTCAATATGTCCGTACTCTCCGACCATTGGAAGATTTAGATGCAACAGTAGAAAATGTATGCATTAGTCAGGAGGGTAATATTGTTGCGTATGCGGAGAGGAATGTAAGTAATATTCTAATATCCAGTATCAGTAGCTACATATTAGGATAAATCTAATAAAAGATAATTTTTATATAGGATGAATATTTTCTTTACACTTACACCATCAATGGGAAATTGTTGGGTACTGTGGAAATCGTGGAACGATTAAACGATATGATTACTTCATCAATAAAAAATTTTGTCTTGATTAGCAACGCGCGAGGGATCGCACTCTTTGATTGTCTAAAGTAAGTTACAATTATCAATAAATTCAATAAATTCAATATCTGCTTTCAAGCACATTTTAAGCGCGATCTTTCTTTTCATCAGCTTACAGCTTCATTACCAATTTGACACCCCATTTATCGCGCGAAGTATTGCCCTAAGCCAAGACGCTTCAAGAATATATTTTTGTGGAGGTGGCGACGATGGAAAAATACTGATAATTGCTCACCAATCGCACGTAGAATCCGATTTGCATCGTGATTTATAAGTGCCATTTGTTCTGTTTTGGGTTTTTCTAGACATATCATCATAATATTGTTTTTTTCTTTTAACCACGGGATTCTAGTCACAGGCACCCATCTCCCCGAGCAGTCCCGATAAACTGTATCATAATGTAATTTCAAGATCGCTTGTAAAATACGCGCCATTCGCGACCTTATATTTAAATTGGCTTTTGTCATTAATTATTAATATCTATGTTAAGTTCTATAGTTATTCATAAAATTATTGTGACCATCTTGTATTCTTTTTGGAAATGGGATTTAATTAATCGTCATGATTCGGGTTTCTTTAACTCACAGATTTCACTTGAACACTCCCGGTTATTAAATCCAGTTAGAATATTTTGCTGGTCGTCCAGGCCATGTCTATTACGAGCTAATTCAACAAAATCATGGAAACCTCCAATAAATTTAAATTTTTGCACATTACATCCCTCATAAATCAAAGGGGATGTAGTGTGAGATTCTGTTGTACCTTGAATCAGCTGGGAAAGAAGGAATGATAATTTAAAATTCGAAGCATACATATTAAACAAATTAATCATGTTTTTCTTACCGAATGCAGAATTTTAACTCTCTCCTCCCACTGATGAAAAATTGGAATAAGATTTTAAGTTGTTCATTTGTTTAAGGATATTCTTCAGAGAAATCGCAATTTTTGCTATAAAATAACCTTTTCTTTTTCGTATACGGCAACTTCAACTTTGGCTACTTTACGAGCATTACTCTGATTTTTCTGAGTACTACTGTTTGCCAAGCCAATTTGGTTGTCAGAGACTGGTTTTACTGCCTGGTCTTTGGTCAATGACTCGCCTAACTTAATAGCAGCATTCAAGTATGAACAATTGAGAAATCCTTCCTATTTTGAATTTAAGTTAATACTAATAGCATATATCTTCCAAGTGCCTAATTGAAAAGTAGCAGAGAAGGGTCTTACAATATGATAACAAACAGTAGATGCAGCTTGCGCTTGACGTTTAGCTGCTACATTGGATAAATCTGACGAACTATGTAGAAAAGACCACACTTCCATGGAAAAAGACAAGTTGTAAGATTCACGGCCCGTTGGTCTGGTTGGATTACAATATTCATGATTAATTAATTAATTTTTCATTTATTACTTATAATTTATTAAAATTATTGGAAATATTGATATTCAGATTAAATTTATTTTCAAGACAAGGATCTTGGGGAAAAAAATTAGCCTCATCTCTCAGCTTCTTGCGAAAAGATAAATTCTGAAGCCCTTCATTGAACTTCGAGCTTTAAATCGAATATTTCTACTAATAATTGGCTCATTAACTTCAAATACGATGATGGTCAAGGATCGAGAATTACAAGTTTGTATTAAAAACAAAGTTGCCACTCATCTGGGAGTGAGGATTAAATTTTTTTTGTACGTTTTTAATCAATATTTACTTACCGTTGATTCTGCGGTATAATAATGCGTGAAAAATGGGATACGCAGCAGATAGCACAGTATTCAATTCTATTCGGACTGACAAGTATGATCCCCACAAGAATGAGTATGGCGGAATACGTAGCAGAGAACAGTATAATAATGCATGAAAAACGGGATACGCAGCAGTTAACGTAGTATCCTATTCAAAGAAAGCTACCTCGGACTGACAAGTATGATCCCCGATTTAGGCACAGCCCCCACCCTTATAAATAGAAAGAAAACATTTTTAACAAATAAAAAAACAGTTGTCTATTTTTCGCAAGAAAAACATTAAAATGGGAAGCATTAACCAGCACATCTTTCGCGACGATGACCTTCGAATCGAGGCACTGACCCACAAATCTTACCATTATGAAAATCCCAGTACCGGTCCTCATAATGAACGATTGGAATTTTTAGGAGATTCCATTGTGTCTTTTGTCGTTGCAAACTTCCTTTACACTCGTTTCCCCCATTACAAAGAAGGAGAACTTACTCTCATGCGTGCTAATCTGGTTTGCAAGAAATCTCTCGCTCGGTTTGCCCTTCAACTTGAACTAGATAAAGAATTAAGATTGGGTGTAGGCGCCTTGAGGGACCGTGGACGTGAAAGTGAGAAAGTATTGGAAGACGCTTTCGAAGCATATATTGGTGCCGTCTTCCTCGACTCTAACTCTAGTATGTCCGCGATCCAATATTTCATGGAACCCATTCTTTTGCCCGCTGTGGAGGAATTAACACCTTCCTCCGCAGTGACACATAAGGGGACCAAAGATAAAAAGCAGAGTATCGATCTACTTGAAACCTTGCCTTCAGACTTGAGTCTTAACGCGGATCTTCAAGATCCTATTAATAAGCTTCAAACTTGGTCTCAAAGAAAAGGCTTGGGAATACCTGACTACAAAGAAATCGGAGAATCTTCTAATGACACCAACGCAATTTTCACTATTGCAGTATATATCAAGGGTAAAATGAAAGGCGAAGGGAAAGGTCGCAACAAGAAAGATGCTAAAAAGGAAGCGGCGATGAATGCTCTTCGCTTCATTGATGGTATTCTTACCGAACCCGGGTCAACAGCTGCAGCTTCCGGTTCTCGTATAAATACTCTGGATCTACGTTCCTCCCCGATAAGCCCGCCTGAGTTTAATTATTAATCTTTTCTTATTTTTATCATCCGTTCTTGCCTTCATCTGATTCTTTACACAACCCTTCATTCTTCTATGTTTCTCGTCATATAAATTTCACAATTTTATCTTTCCTTAACTTATAAGTCCACTCGCTGAGTACCTTGATCTTCTGTGTGGGCCAACTCTCTATCATAGATGTGCCATAAAGACGGTCAAATATTTTACCTTTTAGGATTCTTGTGTGTTGATCCACACCGAAGATCATTGTCTCTCACTTATGTTAATCTAACTTGTCCAAATCAACTTTTCTCTTGAAAGTAATAAAAATATTATATATTTCAAATTATGATCTTAAACCTGCTTTAAAATATATCCACGTGTATTGGTGTCTGCCTGTCATATATTTGGCTCTTTTCAAAAGTTGGGCTTAAAATGGTAATTAATCGAGGCCTTTCTATTGGGCTCAACTCTCCCAGATTTCTGTTACAATGCTACACGGGCCAAACAAAGCGAGACTTTGGAGTATTGTGACATTATATATTCAAGCTGCTAGTGGTTGATTACCCAGACTGCAAAAGTTTCTTTGAAACCAGTAAATTGATCCTGGGGTTTGCCTTACAAAGATGTCTAAGGCAAGCTCTAACCCTCGAGATAACTATGGTGAGGAGGAAACAAACCAGTTACTCACTACTACTCCAGCCCTAATTGTACCCAGAGTATGTGCAGTCAAGTTTTTTAATTAAGATGTCTTTATTATAATTAGCATCCATGTTATAATACAAGCCTTTAGATATTATCTATCATTTTTATTTATACCTTTTAGATAAATGTCTAAATAAGCTTTCCCCAGATATTTTATTGAAATAAATTGTGTTTAGTTTAATTTTTAATCTTTTTCGATTTGGGATTTTAAAATTTTCAACATGGTTAGGAAAGAAAGCGATTGATTTGGATAGTTTTAGGGGCATTTCTTTTATCTATAGTTATCATTGCACTCGTTGCTTCTCGGTCCGGTGTATCAGACGGTAGGCAAATGAAGCCACGTCCAATTTTTTACTGAGATTTTTGGCTTTACTGATGAATGAAAAATCTTAGTGGCGAAACAGAAACGCAACGTAATTTTGATGATCTCGGACGGATTCGGACCAGCCTCCGAGACTTTTGCCAGATCTTATTATCAATTTATAAATGATTTTTCTTACAATTATACCACCCCCCTCGATCTGATTAATGTTGGCACGTCGCGTACTCGATCATCAAATAGCCTAATCACCGATTCTGCGGCGGGGGCTACCGCCTTTTCATGTGCCATCAAAACTTATAATCTTGCCGTTGCAGGTTAACCTTGAATTTTGATCGCTACCAGCAAAAATAAAAATTCCCGATAAAACATCATTTTGTTTAATCGTATAATTTCTTCCTTCTAAACTACCCAGTGGATCCCGATCAGGTTCCCTGCGGTACCATTCTAGAATCGGCCAAAGCTATTGGGATGGCTACCGGCCTTGTGGTGACCAGCCGTGTAACTCATGCAACTCCGGCCTCATTCTCTGCTCATGCAACTAATCGATCGATGGAGAGTGAAATTGCGGCCCAACAAGTTGGGGATTATCCACTTGGAAGACAAGTTGACCTCATCTTTGGAGGAGGTCGATGTTACTTTTTGGCTAACGCTACCGAGAATAGTTGTCGAACCGATAATCGTGATATCGTTGATATAGCAAAAAAACGAGATTTTAATTATTTGACAACCAGAAAAGAATTTGACAATATTAAAATTACCAAAGACAGGTATTTTGCTATTTATAATTGCTTTAATAATCAATCCATTTTCCTCTGCGTCTTTGCCTAACATTTGAAATACGAAAACTATATTGGAAGTCTTCCGATTCTAGGGCTTTTTACTCTTGATGTGAGTTTCAAAACCTTTTCCAACATATGATCTTGGTTATTCCATCTCCATCTAATAGCCTATTTTGATCTATCAGCACATGGCATATGAAATCGATAGAGATCCAACGACTGAACCATCATTGAAAGAAATGTCCCAAAAGGCTCTTGGGCTTCTCGAGAAGGCAACAAATGATAGCAACCAAGGTTTTTTTTTGATGATCGAAGGCAGTAGAATTGGTAATGAAGATTATATCATTTTTTTAGGAAATCCAATTAATCTATATAATTTTCCTCTTTGTTTATTAGACATGGCTGCTCACTCGTGCGTTACTTTTTAAGGAAACTGACCGAACATGAATTTTCAAAATTTGGCACTTTTTGCTGAACAATCGTTTAATTTTAGAAACGACGCCCCTGCTCATGTTCATGATATTCTCGCTTATTACGAAGCTGTTGCTGCTGTCCGAGAATACGTTGATTCTCATCCTGGTACCGTTATGATTTCAGTTAGTATTTTAGATTTCCTTTATGGATTCATGCTATCCTCGTATACTTTATATGAAATAGTCACATTATTAATTATAGGTTAGTGATCACGAAACCGGGGGCCTGACCGTGGGACGTCAAACCAGTTCCAAATATCCTGAATATTTATGGTTTGTGTTTCTATACTCAATTTTAGAATGTTTGAAAATAACGGGAAGGAATCCATTTATTTTATTCTTGCTACCGTTTTGAAATTCTAGGTATCCTGATGTGATACAGCGCGTCAAAAACTCTTCTTTTATCCTTGCGGATAAATTAAGAAAATATGACAAAAGCGACAGAATTGATTTTATTAAAAACATAATTTTCCGAGATAGTTTAGGTATCGATGATTTTACCAATGAAGATGTAGCTTTCTTGAATTTAACAGAGCCAAGCCCATCTTTTTATAATAATTACATTGCCAATATGAGCAGTTTTCGTGCTAGATTAGGGGTAAAAATTTCACCAAGTTATTTACTGATTCAAAATCTCATGCAAAAACTAAATCTTAATATTTTCTGATAGTGGACAACCCATGGACATTCAGGTGTTGATGTTAACCTTTATGCGTACGGAACAGACGCCGAAAGACTTTATGGCAATCACGAGGTATATCAAGAGATGTCAAATTATTTATAGTTCTTACTAACATTTCTGATTACACTTAGAATACCGAGATTGGAAAGTTTATCGTTGAATTTCTTGGATTAGACCTAACAACTATTACAGAAGAGCTCAACAAGTATGTCAACTTTTGAATTTCATCACAAAAAAAATGGGATTCAATATTTAAATTTTCTGTTTGTAAAATAGGAACAATTCCTCCTTTCATCTGAGCGATCATGCCGACATTTCTCAGTTTAATGTCGACCATCTGATTCATTATCATCATTAAATGTGAGTTTTGGGATTTTCCGCTGCCCTTTATTCAAATCTATTACTATGGATATCATTATCATATTAGCGCAATCTTGTTGTTCATAAGTAATTATTTATTATAATAAATTTATTTATAATTGTCGATCTGGGAATTGCTTTTCATGCTTTCTTAACATATTTATTGAGTTCTCAAAAATTATATTTTATTATAGCTTATAAATTAATAAGAACTTTGAAACCATGCAATTTTTTTTTCTTTTGTTTTTGCAAAAAAATAAGTTATGAAAAAATAGTGTATCCGTATTACAAAAATAATATACATTTTTAAAATTAATTTACTTATTTAACTTATTTATAAATTTTTATTGATTTTTAAATGCAAATATATTACTTTTAAAAAGTATTCAGTAATAAATAAAACAAATTTTTTTATAACTTTATTAAATATAATTTTTTTATAATTCATGTTATAATGTATATTGTTGTTTATTAAATTTTTAATTAAAAATTATCACAAAATTATTTTATTTTTATTATTAACTTAACATTTTTCATAATTTCATAAATTACATAAATTATTTAATTATTATTGGCACAAATAATTTATATTAATTTACAAATATAATAAATATTAAAATTAAATTATATAAAATCTTAAAATTTATTAAAACTTAGTACAATATATCAAACTAAATAATCTAAACTAAGTGTGAATCATGCCTTTTCTACACGTGATCAGTCACTCGAGCCAGTCAAAATTACACTATGTTAAAACTATAAAAGAGAATTTACTCTAAAAAGACATCTTATTTATAATAGCTATTAGTATATTACTATTCTTAACAAAACTACTTAGCCATATAACAGTTGCATTTGCATTATATTTGACAGAATTAAATAAATGTTTTCAAAGAGTAATTAACTTAATATAAAGTTTATTACTAGGTAAATTAATATAATAATTTTCTATAAAATTAATATTAAAATTATACTAGTATATTTTTCCAGAAAATACTATGCCTAAAAAAAATGTGTCTATATATTGGCTTTTTTTGTAAAAACTAAGTAATAACAACAAATTAGTAAAACATTAAATCTTTAAAATCAAGTCTTTTTTAATGACAAAAAGTTTTTTAATTAAAAATTCTGTTTTGTTTATTTATTAAATACTGTTACTTATAGAAAAAGCATACAAAAAAATAGTAGGAAAAACAAATAGACCAATAAAAGAATAATAGCTAACATGTAAGCATATTGTTTAAAAAATTATAACATATTGCTCAGAAATGTGAACAATCTTATAAAACCCAAATTATGTATATATAACAAGAATATTAGAAGCAGAAAAAACAGAATTAATACCAAGATCACTCTATTAAGACATCTTAGTTAAAATTATCAATATTAATAAAATAATTATTCACTGTTTAAATCATTCTTTTCACTATCAACACTTCATGTTGATAGTATTCAATATTTGATCACACTGGAACAATAGCTTTTGATTATGGTTATTAATAGGATACTAATATAAAATTGCCTTGGCTTAAATTTCTTCTTTATTTTTTTTTTTTTCTTTTTATTTTACTTTTGTTGTTGTATACTAATTGATTAAGGATTAAAGTGCTGAGTTACTGACATCAAGAATTGCTTGGTAAAAAACCTCTGTGAAAAGATAAATACTTGAATTTAAGGATTACTTATCAGAAGATTGCTGGCCACTAAGCCAAAAAAAAATTGATGGAATTGTAATTCTGGAAAGCTATAAATAAAAACAATACTTGAATTTCTGTTTATTATACAAAAAACTTAACCAAAATCTTTAAATTATGAAAACCTTCAGATTCACCAAAATTTTCAGAATTACTAACCAAAATATTAATTGAGCACCAAATTACAGATTTGTTATTTGTTTCAAGATCCCAAATAATTACCTATAATATTTGGTGCTTCCTATAAGATATAATCTTACAGAGAACCAGCACTAACAACAACTAGTCCAAAGTAACAGAATCAGAAAAAATAGGGACAAACCATTTAGGATTTACCAAATTCTTATTTTAATATTACTGTTAACACTTAAGATTACTTAGCAATTATTTATCAGCAGAATCAGTCTTTAATTTCTATATTAACAAAAAAAAATTTTATTTCTTAGGAGCACCAGTAAATATTAAATCAGTAAGAAAAAATTTTTACAATGAATTAATTCAAAACACTAACCTATTAAGAAATTATAATTTCACATCCATCATCACTAAAATCAATTAAGAAATTAAAAACCACATTTAACAAAAATATTCAATAACTTATGCAAACAAAGACAAGAGAAAACTACAAACACCAGCAGTAACATCTTAGAGAATACAACTACCAACTTGGAAAAAAACAAAAGTTAAATTACCAACCAATCCATCATACTACTATACACCTAAAAGTGCCATTAATATTTCATCAATAGGCACATCTACATCAAATACAAAAACAATATCAGTTCAATTTCTATTTCAAAGTAAACAAAAAAAAGCAGAATTGAACAAACAATATTAAAAAGAGAAGTTATAAACCTAATTCAAAATAAAGATTTCGACAGAGCTCAATATTAAAAGGAAGAGATAATGTTATTCATAGAAAAAGCATACAAAAAAATAATAAGAAAAACAAATAAACCAATAGGAAAATAGTAGCTAACATGTGAGCACATTACTTAGCAATGTGAGTATTGCTTAAGAAATTATAGCACATTGCTTAGGAATGTGAGTGATCTTATAGAATCCAAATTATGTATATATAGTAAAAGCATTAAAAGCAGAAAAAACAGAATCAATACCAAAATTATCTTATTAAGACATCTTAGTTAGAATTATCAATATCAATAAAATAATTATTCACTATTTAAATCACTCTCTTCACTATTAACACTTTATGTTAATAGTATCCAATACTTAATTATACTAGAACAATAGCTTTTGATCACAGCTATTGACAAGATACTAACATAAAATTGTCTTAGCTTAAATTTCTTTTTTATTTTTCTTTTTTTTCTTTTATTTTTTTTTTGTTGTTGTATACTAATTGATTAAAAATTAAGCACTAAGTTACTGACATCAAGAATTGTCTAGTAAAAAACCTCTGCAAAAAGATAGATACTTGAATTTAAGAATTACTGGCCACCAAGCTAAGAAAAAAATTGACAAAATTGTGATTCCAGGAAGCTATAAATAAAAACAATACTTGAATCTCTGTCCATTATACAAAGAATTCAACCAAAAATTTCAGATTATGGAAACCTTTAGATTCACCAAAACCTTCAGAATTACCAACCAAAATATTAATTAAATACCAAGTTATGAATTTGTTATTTGTTTCAAGACCCTAAATAATTACTTGTAATACTGCTTTCCAAGAATTACACTAAATTTTTTCAAAGAATATATTATATTAAAATATAATTTTTTATTTAAGATATTAAAAACAGGAGTATTAATTAAGCATAAAAATACCAAAGTAATAGAACAGATCAAAAAACATTACAGTTTAATATAATTTTAACTAAATTTGTTAATTAAATTAACTTATAATTTAATAAAATACTACAAAATATTTAATAAATTCCAACTAGAAATTTGAAAATTTATAGACTTGTAACTAAACAGTCTGTCTAAAATATTAAATATATTTAAAAAAAAACCAAAGATATTATTTTGCTTTTAATCTGAATTTACTTAAACAATTTAAAACTATATAACAATAAATAATACAGTATTTTATTTAAAAAATTCTTAGAGAAATTTATCTTATATTTCAAATTTTTCTATATTATTATATTTTATTTTCTATACACACTTTTTGAAACAAAACTGAATTATAATCTATAATTAATTATTAGCTAAAACACAAAAAAAACCAAATAAAAAAACTGTTTATTAAAAATACTTTTTCTTAAAATTATGTTTACAAAAATTTTTACATCTGAATAAGTTTTAAATACATTAAATTTAAAGAGACTATTTGTAAACAAAAATTTTTTCAAGTAATAATGTTTCTCTTTTTTTTGCAATTGTAATTAGTAAATTATTAATAAATAAATTAGCTTCAAAAATATATTTGTTAATAAAAATGATTACAGTTTTATTATTATTAATAAAAATATTATTGAACCTAAAAAATTCATTAACCAAGTTAAAAATATATTAAGTTATAGCATAACTGTTGTAAATTTAGATTGTATTATTTATAAATATACTAGCTATTAAATATAATTTCAATTCAAATTAAGTACTAATATAATTTGTTTATAATACACATTTAAATTTAATACAATAATCAAAAAATTGTTCATATTTTTTTACTTTATACAAAAAAAGATCATAAAAAATATGTTACAGCAAAAAAAAAACTTTACTTTGGTTTAAATTATTATAAATTTTATAGCTATTAGTTATAATATAATTCAAATAGTTTATGTAAATATTTTTAAAAAATTTAATAAACTTAAGACATATTTTAATCTTTAATAAACTATTTTTTAAATATAACTATTCAACAAAGTTATAAACTTTATACATATCTTGTAAAATTAGTTATAACTTATAATTTTTTTTAATCTATTTTTTATAATTAAACCAATTGCAAAAATTGGTAATAAAGTTGATATGTTTTTTAAAACTGAAAAATTATTATTACAAAGAATGTTTAATTGGTTATAAACATTAAAAATGTAATCTAAAAATAATTTTAACAAAATTTTACAAGCTGTTTTAATTAAAGCTATAAGATAAGTATTTGTTAAAATCTTTTTTTAATTATATAATTTAGAAATTATTAAAAATTAAGTATATTTCTATTAAGCATACACCAATTTTAAAGCCAAATAAAAGTTTAATAGAACTAAAAAAATTCAAACCACTTATATTAATATGTTATTAAAATTTATTAAAAATACTAAAAAATCTAGTTATTTTATTAACAAAAAATGACTTTATTGTCAAAAAAAGCTTATCTATAGAAAATTTATTTATTATATCCAAAAAAATTATTATTAACAAAATTCAACAAAACATATTACTATTATTATAACTAAAAAATTTTATTAAAAACAATTCAATTTCTAATCTATTTTAATATAATAAAATCTACTAAAGACTTAATCTTATTAAGAACCAAAACAAGTTTTTTATCAATAATTAAATAATTTAAAACTACTTTGTAAAAAAAAATTTTAAAATATTACATATTATATTATCTTTATTATTTATAAAAATTTTTATATGTTTATTTATTGCTAAATTAATTTATTCTAATTTAATTCTGTTAAATTTTTAAAACTTTTTGGTATAATAAAGTTTTTAAGTCTTGTAAAAAACTAAACCAAAAACATTAAAACTCAAATTAGTCTAAAATAATTCTAGCTGTATCAAAATTTTATTTTAATTATTTATATATAAATTTGATAAAGTTAATAAAGTTAATATCCAGAACTGAAAAAAAATACTTAAGTAATTTGAAAACCAGAAGTTTTAATTTTAGAAATCAAAATAAATAAATATTTTTTGTGCACAAAATCTCATTAATTCAAATTTTAAAAAATATCTAATCTGTAACAAAACACACAATATTTTTAAAATAATCTTATATTGTATCTAAATTATCTGTTAATTTTGACTTTTTAAAATGATTTATTACTTTATCTAATTTTTGCAAAAAAGCTTTTTTAAATTTGGTTTTTTTAATATTATCAATATTTTTAAAATTGTACTTTTGATAATTTTTATTGACATATCTTTTCAAATTAAAAAACATAATATTTAAAAGATTTTTTAATCTAATTAAAATGTATATAGCTTGATAATTAATTAAAAAAAACTCTTATATATTTAATATATTATAAAAAATTACTGTATTGTATAATAAAAATAAAACCAAAACAAAATTAATAGTTTTTTTAATTTTATAAGAATTTATTTTTAACAAAAAAACTATTTGCAAATGTGTTAACCAGATTAAAATTTAAATACTTTTTAAAATTGGCACTATATTTTGTATTATTCTTATTAAAGTTGCTTTTTAAAATCATATAAGTGTTTTTAATAAATGTTTTGACAATAAAAAAGTTGATTTTTGGTGTTAAATCCAATTATTTTTCCAAAAATATATTTGTATACAATCCTAATATTGTAATTAATTGTTTGTTTTTAAACAACAAACAAATCATTAAAAGCCTGTCAAAAATCTCTAATATTTTGAAAACATATTTAATTAAATTTTTGTTTATAATATTATCAGCCAGAATTTAAGATATTAATTAGTATAAAATTATTTCTATAATTTCTATTATTAATTAATATATATTATTGTTTTAATTTATTACTTTTTATCTTATTAAATTATTCGAATTATTATTTAATTAATAATCTGATTTGTACAAAACACAAATATAACCAAATTGTAATAATCAGATTATGTAATACACTAAACTATATAACATTAAAAATTTATCAAAATATTTAATAATTTAATAAAATAATTAACAATTTACTAAAATAATTCATAGTTTACAAAAATAATTTATTATTTTTAATTTACCAAAATATTAGAAAAAAAAGTGCTAGATTACAGAATAGTATTATGACAAGTTATATAAAAAAAAGTTTTCTTTTTAAAAAAATATATCTTAATTAAAATTACCTAAATTAAATTAGAAATATTTTTTTTACAAATTAATTCAAATAAAAATTTATATTAAAAAACATAAATTTTTTAATTATTATTACTTTAAAATTGATTAACTACTAATTTTAATAATAATTAGTAATTTCTAGACCTGAATTTGAAACAACTTCTTTAAAACATTTTTTTTTTTAATTTATATTTTTTTTTTTATATTATTGGATAGCTTATAGTTAAAACTTTTTATAAAAAAGTTGATTTTTACAGCAAAGTAATTACACATATTTTTGAAAACTTATAAATAAAATTTTTTTGTAAAAGATTTAATTTTTACTACAAAGTAACTATACAAGTAATTAATACAGAATTGGCTATTTTATTTTAAGCCCAATAGCATATATAATTCAAAATATAAAAAAATATTTTGAAAAAAAAATTAGCTTATTAAAGAAACTTCTATTAACAGCAAAATAGTATTAATAACATAAAAAAAAAGATAAAAAACCTTTAATAATATTTGGTGCTTTCTTAAAAATAATACAGCAACAACTACATTAAAGTAGTAACTGTATTTAACATAATAACTTTAGAATATTATTAGTTAATTTACACTTATTGTAAACAATAATTTGAAATTTAAGACAAAATTGTAGCTATTGTTACATAGATTTTTTTTTCTTTTAGTGATTATACTATAATTAATTTTTATAGTTTTTTAAATCAAGTAATGATATAGTAAATTATTTAATTTTAATGTAAAAATAAGTATATTAGTCTTAATTAGCATTATTTTTGATTTATGATAAATTACTATTTATTATATTATTACTATTTTCTTATTTAAAGATTTAAAAGTTAGCTTAATAAATTTTTTTAACTTCTTAGCAGATATTAAATAATTTTTTCAATGAATATTTTTGTTATTAGATTTGATATATAACATAATATTTCTATCAAAATTACTGTTAATAACTGTTGTTATATTAGTCCTTTAAGAAAAACTTCTGTTATATTTCTATACTTCTAATTGTGTTTTTTTTAAGACTTCTATGAAGATATTTTTTTTATTTTGTGCTAATATTAAACATTTGTATTTATTTATTTATGGTAAAGTAGTACTTTATTTCTAATAAATTTAAAAAAAATTAAAAATAAAAAGTAAAATTCAACAAAAATTAGTATTTATAAAATTATTTTTATTTTTATTTTTTTTTATTTTTTAATGAATCAAATACTGTCTAGTACAATACATCAAATAATTGATCTAAACTAGGTATGAATCATGTATTTTTTACATATGACCAGCCACTTAAGCCAATCAGAACAACACTATACACCTATATAAACTAAGACTGAATTTCTAATACCTAAAGAAAACAAACAAGATTTATAAAAACCAAAACTAGCACCAAATGCCTCAGCAATACTAAGCAATTTAGTCATATCATCAAAGAACTTTGACAACAATCCAGAAACTAAAACTGGAGCCGAATCATTACATAATATAAGCCTATTCTTTTCCATGAATACATGATGTCTAGCACAGACCAACCAAACCTTATTCTTAAAAGCAAAACAGAAGTCATGCACAAAATTTACAATTTTTTAACCCACAATCTTAGAAATCCCAAAGACAAATACAGCCTTCTGAATCCAATCATTAAAGACAAAGCCTTTACAAAAAGCTGTGCATATCACAATATTTAGAGCACAAAAGAACAACAACTGAAACATACATGAAAAAAAATAAAAAAGACCAGAGAGTGTATTCCAAGCAACTACATAAGCATTCAACAAATGACAACAAACAGAATTATCAACCATGCAAAAAAAAGCATGGTCTAAAATCTCAATATTACCATAATACAGATACAATACACTGGAATAATATTTGTCATATAAGCACTTCTAAACAGCAATTAATAGCTAATAGTGCAAAGCTTTTATAAAGTATGTACAAACACCAGCAGTAGGCCCACTAGTAAAACCAGCAGCCATGTACAAATTGAAATGTCACACTAAAGATAAGCTAAACCAATCAATGTCTGAGAACAAACTATTATTCAAAACCCTAGAACCAGAACCAACTTTTTAATGTGCACAATAAACAGACTGAAAGATTTCACAAACAAAATATTTAGAATTACCAGAAACTACACTACCTTTAACCAAAATATAATGTTCCTCCAATTGGGAGAGGGAAAAAAGGTACCAGGAAAAAAAAAGTGGTATCAGCAAGAGCATCAGCACATACATTACCCAAAACACCCAAATGACCTTTTACTTTGTACCAGCTAATATCTAATTTTTTTTTTGAACAATATTCACAATATGTTGACACTTAACTCAACAATGATTCCTAAAATCTGAATACACTAAACCCAATTTTGATTTACACACATCCAAAGCAGCTTAACTGTTTATAAAAAGGTGAACCAAACTATAAGATGAAATACACTCAAGAGCCAACACTATAACTTACAATTCTGTCAAAGTAAAAAACATCAAACTAGAAATCTTAACACCTAAACCCAAGTTAATGTCCTCAAAAAAAACCACTGCACCAGCTCTTATGCTAGGTTTTTCCAAGTTTTTTAAAGATTCATCTGTATAGACAGAAAAATCACTAACATCAACATCTAACAAACAATTACAAATCATCTCAAATTTACAAAACTTAAGAACATCCAAAGGTCCAAGAACATTCAAAGAAGATATACATATGAGAGAAGAATTCACACCATTGAAAAAATTGATAGAAAGCTTAAACCAATTAAAAATTAGACTACATAAGTCCAGTTTTTTTCAATGCTTAAAAGTCTTCTAATTAAAAATAGCTCTATTTTTGCCATAAAGCTGGTCCACAAAAGCAATTTTATACCACCAAAGTAAAGAGAAAAACTTAAAAAATCTGGTTTTGCCAAGAATAGTTGACATGGGGGTTCCATTATGAAGACAGAAAGCATTGTTCATATAACCACTTAAGAACAAATTGTACTTAAAAAAAATATAAACTACACCTGCCAAAAAATTATTAGAAGTACTGACCCTAATACAAGTTAGAAACACCAAAGAGTAAAGTGAACACCAAGACAGAACTTGCAAGTTATAAGACCTGTGTGAAAACAAACAACCCAAAATTCCAATAGAGTTTGCAAAACACATAATAGAAGCAACTTTACTCTTAGTTTGAACTTGCTTAAAAGTTTTTAAACCATATAGTAAAAGATGATAAAGTGCATCATTGGAAAAATTGAGAGACTGATCAAACTTTGACTTCAAGCCCTTACAAATCAAAGCATTCCACTTATTACACACATCAATAGGAACAAAACTGAATTACATTTTATAGCTTATTATAGGATAGAAAACTGCCAACACCAAATATGAAAACTGCTTATCAAAAATAGCCTTCTTTAGAACAAAGTTGGCAAAAAACCAGACATCTAAATACGTTTTAGTTAAGCTAGACTTTGACAAATCCTTAGTAGATAAAAAGATCCTCAAGTAGTAATAAGACTCTCCTTTTTTGGCAATAGAAATAGACAAACCACTGATTGATAAAAAAGAGCACTTAACTCTGCAATTAATAAGAATAGCCACCATTTTGTCATTATTAATAGAAATGTTATTGATTCAAAAAAATTTACTAACAATATTAAGAATATGTTGGGTAGTAATTTGGCTGCTACCAATTCAAATAGTATTATTGACAAAAGCACTAACAACAAGAAAAAACATTAATCTAGTCTAAGATTCTGAATAACCAGTCCTAACAACAAAATAAGAATTCAATCTATACCCACACACATTTTTCTGTCTTTTGACTTTACACAGAAGAGAATCATAAAATATGCACCAAAGAAGGAGTAAAAACACCTTTCCCTAATCCAAACCATCATGTATCTGGTATTTATTTGTTAACCCAAAGTTAATTATTACTTTGTTAACACAGCCATTATAAATGCTGCCAAAAAACTTAATAAACTTGTTACACATTTTTATTCTGACCAGGCTCTTTCTTAGATGTTTTCATCCAACAGAATCATAAGCCTTCTACATGTTCTACAAAACTCAGTCAAAGTTTGCAGTTTTTCTTCAAAATATCTTCAATTACCAAACCAATGGCAAAAATAGAAGATTGTGTTATTGTATTCTTTAAAACTGAAAAATTGTCCTTATAAAGAACATTAAAAGCATCACATGCCAAAAAGATTCTGTCAGAGAGAATTTTGGAGAGTATCTTATAGGCAGTTTCAATTAAAGCAATAGGTTAAGTGTTTGTAAGAATGCCTTTCTATTCATAAAGTTTAGGAATTATTAAGACTCAAGCCTCTTTTCAAGCATTAGACACTAATTTACAAAACAGACAAAAGTTCAAAAGCACCAAAAGCATATCCAAAACAGATTTGTCACAATGTTTTTAGAGCTTATTTAAGATACCAGAAAGACCAGCAGTCTTGTTATTAAGCAAATTAGAAACCACATTGAGCAATTTATTAAAACTAATTAAACTTATCATGTTTAAGAAAACATTATTAAAAACATACTCTAATAAATAATACTTACAAGACCAATTACCAGAAAAATCCATAATTACTTCATGTTTTCTAGTCCAGCCTTCTATAATCATATTTACTTGGACTTGACCAGATCAGACTTCAGAACCAATTCATCATCAACAACCAAATAGTCCAACACCATTTTGTGAAAGGAACATTTCAACACACTTTTAATAATATGATCTTTATTTATTTCAAAATCTTCTATTCTCTTATTAATTGCTGCTTTAATCTGAGATTTCTTAGCATGTCTCGACTTTAACATCTTAGAAGAGCAATAAAACTTCCTAACCCTAGCCAAAACTAACCTAATAGCATCAAAATAAGATTCCAAAAAGAAAAATGATTTTACTTCAGAGGCATAAACAGCATTAAAATGGCCCCACATATTCAGCAATAAAACAAACTCATCCTGAGAAACCAGACAAGAAACCTTAACAATCTTAGACACCAAAAGTTTTAGTTTGTGAAATCTGGATAACTTCTTAATAAAAATACTGTTATAGCTCTTGAACTATTTTTTTCTAAAAATCTCTTTAACTAACAAACACATAGTCTTGCAAATAGCATTTTACATTGAGTCCAAATCTGAAAACTTTGTAGTCACAAAAAACTTATCAAAAAACATTGCAGCATTCACTACTGTAGCTTTCTTAAACTTGGCTTATTTAACAATATCAATGCTCTTAAAATTAAACTTCCAATGATTCCTATTTGCATGTTTGCAAAGGAAGCCTAATTGCACATCCAAAAGTTCACCAGATCTACTAATATAGTAATTGCATAGTGATTAGTATCAAAGTGTTCATTGACATTTATAATATTATAATACACTATTGTATTAATCAAATTTGAAGAGACAAATATATAGTTAATTGTTCTTTCAACATCCCTTGAATTTTTTTATGTAAAATTCTTAGTGACTAAACTATCTGATAAAAAATTGACCAACTCCAAATCAAGGCACTTTCTGAAACTCACATTCTTCTTAAACTCATTCTTATTAAAATTTTCATCCAAAACCACAAAACTGCTAGAGTTGATTATCTTAGCTATAAGAAAATTGACCTCTAAAGCCAAATCAAACCTAATCTCAGCAAAAGTGCCAACATATAAATCCAAAATTGTAACTAAAAGCTTGCCTTTAAAGAAAAGCTAAACTGAAATAAGATAACTAAGAATCTCCTTAATTTTAGAAACATAATGAGCCAAAGAACTGTTTATAATGATAACTACTTCAGCTCTGAAAAAACTCTTATCCAAACCAGAGATAAAAATTTGCATTTCATCAAACTTATTTGTGATTTATGGCCTAATGCTAAACTTTAACTTTGTTTCTATTAAAATTGAAATCATATTATCAGAATCAAGATACCAGTATACAATATTCTCCTATTTGGCAGAGATGTTAATATCACAAACATTATATGTAGCTATCTTCTAGATCAAATCACTTATTGAGAAAAGAGGTTTATTAGAAAAACTAAGCCAGCATACAACTAATTCAATTTTGCCAAAACTGAATTGACTGAAATTTCAAGAACAACTATATTTGACTCCAAACTGTCTACTTTGGTGGTTAGAACTTTAGAACTGCTTGAACTCAATTTTATAGTATCAATACTTATAACTAAGGAAAGAAGAATAAGAGAAACTTGTAAACCACTCAAAGCCATATTTATATCCAAATCCATGTTCAAAAATACAACCACAGTAGATAAGAGAGATTGTAAAACAGATACCAGAAGCACCAGATCAATCATACTTAACTTTTTCACAATGCTTGAAACCTGATTGGTCAAAAGCTTTAAGAAATGTTCCAGAGAAGCCAAATAATTACCAATTGACAAAACATTATTAAAAACCAACACTTTTTTTTTTATTTGAAACACCAAAAACAGAAGAATAAAGATCAGATTTAAAACCAATATTATTAGGGGATGTAGTAAATAAAACTATCTAAACTCATGTTTTGTTACCAAAAAAAACTGGGCAAGTTACTGAAGTCTGCTTTTTTTATATATGTTTACCAAACAAACACAATTCTGAAAACTGAAAGTTTTCTTTTCATGGTCACTTAAATTTTTACCAGTTGAACATTTATTAAAAACATGACCAAATTGTTAACATTTGACATAATGGGTTAGAGAAAGACCAGCCCAGTACAGATTCACACTCTTAAAAACCAGCAAAAAACCAATGGCACTATTTCTTGACTCCTTACTATCAAAACAAATGACTGCACATCTATTATAAACATACATAACCAGATTGTAACCAATAATGCAAGTTTTCCCACCATAGAATGCCAAAAGATCAGAAAGATTATGAGCAGTAATTCTAACTAGCAAAGTATACAACAAAGTCCAATGTTGATTTTTAGATATTCATGTTTGTTTATTATCAACAGCTTTCATTACATGAACTAAATCTTTTTTCATAAAAACTGACCATTTAGAAACAATTAAATTGGCAACATCCACTGACTCAAATTCTATCAGGGTCTTTTGCCAAAGACCAATCAGTTGCATCTTAATTAAAGTAATCTTGCCAAAATTGAAAAAAACTGATTCTACAGCCGATTTAGAAAGATCAACTGAAATTGCTTTGACAATTACTTTCTGATCTGATTGGCTGTTTACTTTTCTTACCTTATTATTGACCAAAATTTTCTTACCAACAGCCAAATCTCTTGTTTTATTTAAACTAGATTCTAAAGTAAAAGATGATCTAATAATTCCTAGAAATTTTGAGAAAGTTGAAGCTCTCCCAAAACCATCAATGCAATAGAAAATTTTTTTCAAATTCAATAATTTATCAATATTGGTTTTGCCAGATACAGCAAAAAGCTCAATATTCAATGTAAAAAATTTCATCAAATTAAAACTTTGTTTCTTTGAAACACATAATTCAGCCAAATAGATATGTTAGAAACTGTCAAACTTAGCCAATAAGAACATTAGAATGTCATTATTATCACTTAAATCCACAAAAGACAGAGCTTTCAGTAAGTAATCCAAAATGTAAGTCTAAGTATGAGTTTTTTGTGACATCAATTATTAAAGCATTTGAATCTGCATAGCTGGTATTACAGATGATTATTTGGGATCTTAAAGCAAATAACAAATCCATAACTTGGTGCTTAAGTAGTACTCTGGCATAGATATCTAAAAGTTTTATTGATCTGAAGATTTGTTATAGAGTCTTTTATATAATAGACAAAGATTTAACAATTGTTTTCAGTAGTCTCCCAGAATTGCAATTCCGTCAAATTTCTTTTTCAGCATAGTGACCAATAATCTTTCTGGTAAACTATCCTCAAATCTATAAGTGTTTTACCCTTGTTTTACAGGTTTTTTACCAGTCTCTATGATGTCTGTATCTTAACACTTAATCCTTAATCAATTTTAGTAAAACAAAAAAATAAAAAAAAAATAAACAAAATTTAAACAAAAGCAATTACAAGTTAATATCTCGTTAATAGCCATGATCAAGAGCTATTGTTCTAGTATAGTTAAGTATCAATTACTATCAACATGAAGTATTGATAGTGAGAATAGATTTGAGATAGAGAATAATTATTTATTGATATTTGTAGATAGAAAGGTCATTTAAATAAAATCTAAACTAAAAGGTCTGTCTTTTTTACTTCTAATGCTACCACTATATATACATAATTTGGGTTCTATGAGATCACTTATATTCTCGAGCAATGTACTATAATTTCTCAAGCAATGCTTCCATTGCTTAGCAATGTGCCATATTTTTTTGACATTGCTCCACATTGCTAAGCAATATGCCATAATTTTTGATATTGCTCCATATTGTTGAGCAATATGCTCACATGCTAACTACTACTTTCTTATTGGCCTACTATTTTCTATATCTGCTTTCTTTTTATGAGTAATACTGGTTTCTTTGGCCATTATATTCTTCATATTTTCAACATTTAATAAGCCACTAATACTACTAACTTTACTGTCAACTTTGCTTCCCAAGACACTACAAGCTTCTTATCAAATAAACTCATATTCTTAGGCTTTAATGAACCAGCAGATAAGTCAACCACACTAGTATTTGCACCAAGTATTTTTGGTTTCTTATGAGATATACTTTAAGAGTATATATTATTTACACATTTCTTTTTAGTATTTAAGCAGATTCCCAAACCAGCCAAGCCTATATCAAAACTATCAACAAAGAAGCCTACTGGTTTTATCACAATAAAAATAGGTGTATCAGAAGAAATAACTAAAAAATAACAAAAAAGAAAGAAAAAAAGAAGTGCTATTCTTATGATAAAAAAATTTTTGTTCTTGTTATGGCCAAGAAATTGACAAGAGAAAGATTCACTAGTTTTTTTTAATTTTAATTAGAGATTATTTTTCCAAAAATATAGAAAGTTTGTTTTAGATTTTTAAGTTAACTGTTGATTTTGGCCAAGGTATTACAAGTATTTTTTAGGTAATTTCATGTATTTAATATTTTTTTAATGTGTTTTCAATCTTATTAAGCTTGAGCTTTATTTATGCTTTTGTTGGCATATTAGATGTTTTCATTATTATTTTTTTTTAATGAAAAGATAATAGTGGAAGAGAAGTAGTGGTTCTTTTAATTATTTGTAAAAGACCAAATTATAAAAGTAGAAAGTTTTTAATTCTACTGATCTTAATATTAATAAATATTATAATATAAAGCTTAAATAATCCAATTTTTTTACATTTTTTTCATTTTTATTTCATTTAATTAACTTTTTGTTATTTATTATTTTTTTATCTTTGTCTGTCTTTTTTTTAATTAGAAATTTATTGTATATATACATATTTTAAGTTATATATAATTGTATTTATTCTAACTGATTAGTAAGTAATTGCTAAACTATTAGGTCTTTTATTTAATTGTAAGTATCTTTTGGCTTATTTGTTTGTAATCACATTAAATTGAATACGTTTGTGCACATTTTGTACACTATTGTGTGCACATTATGTTTTCTAATTTTATTTATTAATTTGTGTTATTTATACTATTATTTAATAATTAATTAATATATTATAATAATATTATTTTTGATTTTTGTTAATTTCTATCAAGTAATATTGTCAAAAAAACTCTTTTTTAATACATTGAAAATTAAATCAATGATTATCTTTTTAAAAACTACAATATTACAGAAGTTAAAAAAAATTTACTTAAAAACTTAATTTATTATTCAAATAAAAATTCAGAAACTATTAGTGCTAATGTTTATACTATTTATTTTAAAAAACTTGATTACAACATTATCAAGTTTTGTGAAAAAAAATATCTTGCCAATTTACAATTTGTTTTTAAATTCAAGTCTAAATCTAAAATTAATAACAAAAGCAAAAAAATACTGGACCAATTTACACAACTTTTAATATATTAAAAACAATATTTAAATACTTATAAATACTTAAACAAAAAACAAATATTAAATTATTACTTTTAATTGCATCTTTTTAGCTTTATTTGTTTAAGCACAGATACCAAATTTATTACTTAATTGATTTTCAAAACCAGAAAATTTTACTAAAAGTTTTATTTAATAGCCAAAACTAATTTATATTAATACTAATTTTTTTAATTATTTTAGCAGAAAACCAAAATATACATTTAAAAACTTTAACCAATAAAAAAACATTTTTAAATTTATTAAAAAAGAAAAAAAACTATAAACAACAAAAAAAATAGCTACTGTTTACATCATAAAAATTCTTAATATTTTTAAAAAAAACATTAAAACTAATTCTCAAAAGTAATTTAACCAAGTTACCAAAACAAAAAATACAAATAAATAGAATACAATAAAAATATTATGAGCAATTCTTTATTTTCTTAAAAAAACTACAAATAAATAATTTGAAAACTTGGCCAACTCTTTGCAGATTGGCAAGCTTTCAAAACTGTTTTTTTTTAAATAGTTTACAAACAACAATACTTCAATTATTCTCTAAAACTAATTTCAAAATATTAAATAAAAACTATCTAAGTTTTATATGATTTATATTGAAAAATTCAACAAACTTTTTAGAAAAATTTGTTAATTAAAAACAAATGTTTATTATTTTAATGTTTAAATATTAGATTAATTTATTATTGAACTCAGAACAAATTTGTCAAGAAAGTTTGACCACATATCTTAACAGATTTAGATATTATTATTTAATATATTAAGAACTATAAAATAACTATAAAAGAAGCAAACTGCACAAAATTTGTTAATCTTGTAATTAAAAAAACTAGTTTAACAACAAAAGAGAAAATTAATCAACTTATTAAGAAAATTAAAACATATTGTTATGAATTGAAATAACAAGCTAAAAGATAACAAAAAAACAAAATTATATAATAATAAAATTAATCAAAAAGAATTCAACTTTAAGAAGTGAATTGAATAAATATAAATTTAATATATAAGATCAGTTTTATAAAATATCTTAGTCTTTAATCTTTCTAAAAAATAACCAAAGAATTTAAAAATAAAAAGATAGTCTATATTGTTAACAAATAATAACACACTAATATAATTTTATGTTTTATATAACATTTTTAAAATTCAATATTAGATATTAAATATATTTTTTAATTATGTTTATTTAATAATCTTCAAATATTACAATTATACAGATCAAAAAAGAGTAAGTAAATATTAACAAGTAATTTTTTATCTTAAAATATTTAAATACTTAAAGATAAGAAATAAAAAAAGAGAAATAAGCAATAAGAAAAAAATCAAGTTAATAGATATTGTTTTATTTTTTTGATTTTTTATATATATTCTTACATACTTTTTTACAGTTAAAAAACTTATTGTTTATATAGCTATTGAAAGTAGTTAATAATTAAATTAATAATCAAATCAATAATCAGGTCAATAATTAGGTTAATGTTTAAGTTATTAATTAGATCAATGATCATTATCTAAAAATAAAATAATATTACAAATAATTATTTGAGATGTTAAAACAAATAACAAACTTATAATTTAGTGCTCAATAGTTGTTAATATTGGTAGTTTCTGAAAATTTCAAAGTTTGAAGGTTTTGATTGAGTCTTTTGTATAATGAACAGAAATTTAATTAATGGTTTTCCTCTATGAATTTTTTTTTTCAGTGTGATAACCAGTTTATTTTGGTAGTTATGCTTTTTTAATAAGCTATTTTTAAATTTTTTACTCTTGTTTTTTGGGTTTTTTACCAAACTATCCTTGATGTCAATTACTTAATACTTAATTTCTTTAATCAATTAGTAAAACAACAAAAAAAAAATAAAATAAAATAAAATAAAATAAAATAAAATAAAAAAATAAAAAATAAAAAATAAAAAAATAAATTAGTATTTTGTTAATAGTCATAATTAAGAACTATTAGTCTAATGTAATTAAGTCTCAGTTTCTATTAACATAGATTGTTAATAGTACAGAAGTAATTAATATTTTTTTAATTAAGTAATTATAATATGAATTGAATAATAATAAATAATTTTATTGATATTGATATGATTTTATTTCAAGTTATAGAAAACTATCTTTTAAAAAGAGGTGTATTAGATAATTACTTATCTCAGACTATAGTTTTGTCTTTTGTTGTGAATATTTTTTCTGCTTTTACTACTCTTGCTATATATATATAATTCATGTTATACAAAATTCCTTAAAATTTTTTAATTTTTTTGAAAAGAATTCTGGAATTTTGGAATTCTGTAATTCTTCAAGAAAAATCCTAAAATTTTTTTTTCTATTATACCTTTTTTTTATTAAT
Organism: Geosiphon pyriformis; assembly: GCA_016748015.1. Classification (NCBI taxonomy): domain Eukaryota; kingdom Fungi; phylum Glomeromycota; class Glomeromycetes; order Archaeosporales; family Geosiphonaceae; genus Geosiphon; species Geosiphon pyriformis. The sequence continues at coordinate 711,628 of JAAOMT010000009.1, forward strand.
TATTTTTCTACTTATTATAATTTTTATTTTTATAAATAATATTATTCTCTCTTTTTAATATTGAACTCTCTTTTAAATTAATTCTATCACTTTTTTTTCTAAAATTACTTGAACAATTTTGGTCTGTAATTTTTCAAATTAGACATTGGTAATTTTTCCTAATTAATTAATAGTTACTGTGTTTATTGTAATATTGTTATGTCAAATATTTATCTTGTTTTATTAATATACAAGTTTTAAATATTAAGCTTTTGTTCTAAGTAATAATAGCAAAAGTTTCTAAAAAATTGTTGTGTTTATTATTTTCAATTTTTTTCTATTAACTTCTTATATAATACTATTATGTTTGATGTTTTTAATAACATCTTTATTTTTATTATCACATTATCTACTATGTTTTTAGGCTTTATATGTATTTTTTATTATATTTTGTATTGAAGTTTTGGTTTTTTTTTTGTGTTCTTGTATTATATAATTTATTAATTGATTATAATTTCCATATTCAGTTTTTGATGTCTAATAAATTAGAATAATTGTTGAATTAAAAAATAAATATTGTCTGTAATTTCTATCTTTTTATTGCTTTTATTGTGTATATTAATTTTTTATATATTGTTTTAATATTTTAATTTAATGTGTTTGTGTTAATAATTATGATTGGTTCTAGATTTTGTGAAATCTCATTTGGTTGAATTAATATTTATTGTACTTCTAGTTGTAAAATATTACTGATAGATAATAATACTATATTATAATATGGTTTTAGTTAATTATCATGTATTGTTTTAACTAAGATTTTGTTGTTTTATCTCAATTTATATGTTCTATTTTTCGAAATTTCTTTAATATAAAATAGACTATTTCATTTAAAATCAAACTTTTTATTTCATTGTTTTTCTGTTTTGTTATGATATAAGAATACTTTGTCTTTAATTTTGAATTCAGGTGGTTTATCTGGTAATTGGTTATTATGTTGTTTTTTTTGTTTTTTTTATAACTTTTATATATTATTAGCTATTTTTTATCTTTTGTTCTCTAGAGTTTTTATTAAGTTATATGTTTTTCTTAGCAATGTTTCTTAAAAGTTGGCTTCTGTTATTAGTTTTATTAGATATATATTAATATCTATCTTAACTAGTAATGTTGTTGTTTTACTATAGATTAATTTAAATAGTATTGCTTATATAGTATCTTGCTTTATTGTTTAATAAGCAAATAATACTAATAATATAAACAAATCCTATTTATTTTGGTTTTTTTGGCTGATTTTGGCTATTACTTTACATAATATTCTGTTGAACCTTTTAATTAAGCTATTTATTTGTAGATAATATAGTAATAATAATAATCTTTTAACTTTAAATCTTTAACTTAATTCTGTCAATGTTTTGTTTACAAAATAAGTTTCTTGGTCTAATAATAATTCTTTTGGACATTTATGTTAACAAATCAAATTCTGGTATATGAATTTGGCTACAGATTCTGCATTTGCTCTTTGAATTGCTTTAGCTTTTGGCCATTTTGTAAGATAATTTATAATTACTATTATGTATTAATTGCTTTTGCTGGTTATAGTTAGTGGTCTAACTAATTCAATTCCAATCTGATCAAATAGTTGTCCCACTTTAATTGGTTTTAGTAGCTTACTAAGTTTTGTTCCTTCTCTTTTTTTGATAAACATCACAATTTTGAACATATTAAATAATATTTGGATATATTGATGGCTAATAGTATCTTTTTCTAGTTTTTTCTATGGTTGCTTCTTTATGAAAGTATTCTGTAGTTGAATCTAAATATATGTTAAACAGTATTGTTTCTTTCTCTGCTTTTATAATTACTTTGAGTAGTTGGTCTGAATCTTTTTTGTTTTTTTAATATAGTATATTTTAATTGTTGTTTTATGTAGTTTTGTTTTTTTTGAAATAATTTTTTCTTGAACTGTTAAGTATTAATATAATATTGAAATTGTTGATATTTTTGTGTATTCATTTTTTGTTATATTTTTGAGTTGAAATGTTTTTAGATTTGTCTTATGTGTAACAAATTGTTAACATTTTTTTTATAATGTATAGTATAATTAAATAGTAATAATTTTTTTTTTTGCATGACAATTGTCTTCAAATTTTTGTTTTTGGATTAATGTTAATTCTTTGTGATTAATGTATACATCAAATTTTTGACTCAAGTATTCATTTTATTTTATAACAACCCAATAGATAGTTAAATGTTTTAATGTTAAAGTTTTATAGTTTTTTTTAATTAGACTTAGACTTTAGCTAAAATATGCTACTAAATGTTTTTATTTATCAGATTTTTTTGTGATAGCACTGCTTTCAATGCTTAACTTAATACATCAATAGTAATAATAAATGGCTTGCTATAATCTAAATAGATTAATATTAGAACTTGAATAAGCTTTTTTTATAATATATTAAAAGCTTTTTGTTGGTTTTCTGTTCATTTATATATAATGTGTTTTGCTTGGAGCTGGTAGAATGATTAAGCCAGTTTGGAGAAGTTTTAAATAAAGCAGCAATAGTATTTAGCAAATTTCAAAAATATTCTTAGTTCTGTTTAGTTTATTGATACTAAAAAGTTCTTAACTATTTTAATTTTGTCTGGATCTGTTTTGATGCCATTTTTGTTTATGATATATTCAAAACTTAAGTTCAGTTTTTTTAAAAAAGCATTTGATAACATTTAATTTTAATTTAGCTCTTTTTAATTTTTCAAATACTTGTTTAAGATAATAGAGATAATTATTAAATGTTTTAAAAAACATATTGGTATTGTTTAAGTAAACTACTACTGATTTTCATAGTAATTCCTTGTAGACAATTTCTATTAGTTGTTAAAAGATAACTGGAGCATTGATTAAGCCAAAAAACATAATATTGAATTCAAAGTTTTCTTCTTTGGTGATAAATGCTGTCTTTTTTTTGTCAGCTAAATTTATGACTACTTGTCAATAATTATTATTTAAGTTCAATGTTAAAAACCATTTTTTTTCTCTAAAAACATTAAATAATTCTTGGATCTGTAAAGTTGGATAGCTGTTTTTACAAGTAATACTGTTGAGTTTTCTGTAATCTACACAAAAATAAATCTTTTCATTCTTTTTTTGAATAAGTACTATTAGTAATGACCATAAACTTATTAATAATTGAATTAATCTATTGTCTAATATATGGTTGATTTCTTGATAAATAATCTTATAACTAGTAGGTAGTACTTAGTATGCTATTTGTTTGATTGAAATGGCATCTCCAGTTTTAATCTGGTGCTAAATAATATTAGTTTTGTCAAATTTATTTTCACTTGCAAAGATTTTGGTAAAATTGTTAAGTAATAACTTGAATTGTATATGTTGAAGTGAATTTAAGTTTTCTAAATTCATTTGCTCCAACTATTCTGGTTGTAACAAATAGTATTCTTTATGTTTATAAATTGTTTATAATATAAGTTTACATATTTACAAAGTTGTAAAAAATCTGAAATGGTAATTAGTGTTTGGTTCTTAACTTTAGTATTTAAGTATCTAATAGTAATTTTGCTTAGTATTTCAATTGGATTTTCAATTGTATTGTGTATTAGAATTTTAATGTGTTTATAATTTTTGGCAAATATATAAAATTAGAGATAACAATCTCTTTTGATTTACAAATAATAGGTTTTATTTCAAAAATTTGGGGTTAATTTTTTATTTTCTTCTTTATAATTAATATATACTGGTTATATAATAAAATAGAAATTGATTAATTAATAAAAATAATTTCTTTCTAATTAATGGTTTTTTTTTCTATCATATTAATTGGTATTTTTATTCTACTCATAAATCCAAATTTTTTTATCTTTTTTGTTGTGATTTTTAACTCTTTTTTTGTTTCTACTAATACTAACTAAGCTATTTTTACCAAAAGTAGAAATATTGTCTGTGTTATCTTTTTATTTGGTTTAATAATATATGTTTTTTCTAATTTATTTTGTAGTATTGTAATAATATTTTCTATATATTCTGTATTAATTATTTCTCTTCTAATATTATTTTTGCTAAACTAGATTTAAACACTAATTAGACTATTGTTGTTGCTGAAATTTCTAGTTTTATTTTCAAATTTATGCTGATACATAAATAAAGTTTCAATCTGATAGCAGTTTTTTTTGAATATCTAAAATTAAATCTTGTATTAATATTATGTACATATTTTGGCATGATACCTTTATTATTATTACTGAACCATTTAAGTTTCTGCTTCTTTAAAAAATCTAAGAATGCAATATATTGTTTAAAATTGTAATTAGAATTTAAATTGTTATTATTGTAGTTGCTATTGTGAATAATATTGGAATTATTGTTGTTATTATTATCAAAATCTAAATTAAAATTAATTTTTAATTCTAATTCCAAAGTACATTTACTGATTGGTTTTTTCTTTAGGAATTGAATAAATCATGCATGCTAATGAATTGTAAATAAGGTTACAATTATCACAAAATTTAAAATTGCTGGAAATTAGGCAATATTTATAGAGTTGAGTATTTAATTGTTCTAAATATTGCTCTTATTCTTCTTAAGTATAATATTAATGCTAATTTTCTGTTAAATTATATCTCATAGAGAGCACTAAATATTACAAATAATTATTTAAAGTGTTAAAGCAAATAACAAACCCATAACTTGGTGCTCAATAGCTGTTAATAATAATAGTTTTTAAAGGTTTTAGTTAAGTTTTTATATAATAAAAAGATATTTAGTTAATAGTTTTTTCCAATTTTTGTCTTTAACATGATGATTAGTTTAATTTAGTAGTTGTGCCTTTTTGATAAACTATTCTTAAGTTTTTTACTCTTATTTTATGAGTTTTTTACCAGACTATCTTTGATATTAATTACTTAATGCTTAATCTTTTAATTAATTAGTAAATAACAAAAAATACAAAAAAAAAAAAAAATTATTATCCCATTAATAGCCATAATTAAAAGCTATTGGTCTAATATAAAGTTCTAATATTTAGTCTAATTTAGTTTAAGTTTAATTGAATTATTAAACTAAACCAAATTTAAACAAAAAATTTGGCAAAATTTTAAACTCAAACTTAAATCAGATTTAAAATTACTGAATTTAAACTGAATCTGAACACATACAACAAATCTGGTTTAAGTTTAGTTCAAGTTTATAAACATATTTAAGTTTGACTATTAAAAATATTATATTATATTATATTATTATTTAATTTTTTTTTAATAGTTTTTGTATCTATAATCAAAGACACTGTGTTGCTCTTATAGTTTTAGACACTAAGCAAAACTTTATATTTGTAATCATATTTCTATTTGCAGAAAAGATGCATTTAAAAGCAATAAATAATTTTTGGATTGCCAAATAATTACAAGTCATATATATAAAATAAGGAATTTGTGTTTAATATGTCTAAATATTAAATATTTAATAAAATGTTAATTTAGATAAATATTTTTTTAATATATCTTTTACTATGTTATTACATCTATTTTTTATTAACTATTTTTTCAAAGATATAATAATCAATTTTATTAAGTTTTTTTTCCTTATTATTGTTAAAATCTGTCTCTAATATAGATTGTATAACTGATACTACAGTATTATTAAAATTGTTATTCAATAAAAACTGTTATTTAATGTTGGTATAATGTCTAATATGTATTTTATTTCAAAAAAAGTACACATTTTAAAGATTTATTTATCATATAAGAGTTGGAAAATAAAATTGGTTAAATAAATTAATAATTTACAATTTTTTTATTTTATTAATATTATCATCTAAAAATTCTCTCTTTGTAAAATAATAGAATTTTTTTCTTAGATTCAATATAGTACAAACATTATAGTTGTATTTGTTTTAAAACAATATTTAACCAACTTTCTTCTTGCTGTTTTAGCTGTTATAACAAGTAATAGATCTAATATTAAATGTGTTAAATAAATAATTAAATAAATACAATCAAAATTATAATGTTTTACTAGATTTATTATCATTAATCATGTCTTCAATGTAATTAAAAATAATATTAAAGAGAAGAATAATTGAGAAGACAGTGTTATGGATTGAAGTAATAAGTTAACAAATAGCAAGAAAAAACATAATTGTAGAGTAATGAAAGAAATTAAAGAGAATTCAACTTTAAAGAGTAAATTAAATGAATATGGATTTAATGTGTGAGATCAGTCTCATAAAATATCTCAGTTACTATGCTTTTCAAAAGATAACCAGGGAATTTGAAAATAGAAAAATAGTCTATAGTGTTAACAAATAATCACACACTGGTATAATTCTATGCCTTATGTCAGCACTTTTAGAATTCAATATCAGATATCAGATGTATTCTTTAGTCACATTTTATTCAATAATCTTTAAATGCTGTAATTACACATTTCAGAAAAAAAGTAGGAAATAACCAACAAGTAATCTTTTATCCCAAGATGTTCAAATACTTGAAGATAGAGAAAGGAAAATTAGCAATAAGAGAATAATTGAAATAAAAATTATTATTTTATTTCTTTAATTTTTACATACTTTTCTACAGCTAAGAGATTCATTGCTTATATAGCTATCAAAAATAATCAATGATTAGGTTAACGACTAGGTCATTAATCAGGTCAATTATCACTATCTAAAAATAAAGTGGCTAATTATATGACATTAGTGGTTAATACATGTGATAATTAATAAGAAATATAGATTTCAACTATAATATTATCCTTTCCAAAGAGATTGAGCTTTGGCAAAATCAAGCTATTCATGATGTAATTTATTTGAAAAGTTTTATCTAACTCAAAGCTAACTAATTTGTTGAAGTCTTTTGTGGATAGGATATATAATACTTGATGTAAAATGAGTTTTGTATCCAAGAGACCAAATCTTTGTATAAGGGTTTTGGTTTTTTTAATAATAGTTAAAACTCTTGGGATATCTAACCATATAATGTCCAAAATTTCTGCCTATATCTCTGAAGTTGTTTTCTTCATGAGTTTCATATCCTCTATGATTTCTCTAAAGCAACTATAGAGTTCTAATTGTCTTCCATATGACAAGTTTTTGTTTATGGGTAAGATTTTTTGAAGTGTTTTTCTAATTATGCTAGAAGGTGGAAGTATAGCTGTTGTTATACCTTTCAACAAATATTTATCTATTTTGCTACCAATTTTTTTTCTTCTGGTAGTGGTTTTTTTTAGTCTAATAACAATATGTGTTCTATTGTTATCAGTTATAGTAATTTGTTTTCCAATAGTTAAAGTAGCATTTGAATAGTTTTTGATCCAATATTCATGAAGAGTATAGAAGGCATTTTGAATGTTTTGATCCAGAAAATAATTGTTCATGTCAATTGAAAATATTTCTGTTTTGCAAATGATACATTTATTTATACTTGATTTTTGCTGATCATTTGGGTTAGTATTACCACAATAGACAACCAATCAGATCATTTATAATATTTTTTGAGTCATGTATCATAAACAGAATAATTATTGAAGATTGTTCTGGATTGATCTTGAAGAATATAAGAGCCATTGTTCAAAACTTTGTTGACTAAAAAGGGTTTTTTCTATCAGCTAGAGAATTTATCATTATAAATATTGTCTCTGTCTAAACGGTATTCCAATACCAAGTCACCAATACTTAAAAAAAGTATTTTATAGGTTTTTTTTTTCTTAAGCTTTTCTTGAAACTGTTTTATCTTTTCAAAAGCAATTATTTATGCTTCTACCAAGGAGTTAAGAATAATACCAAGTCTTCTTTGTAAAATGTCTTTATAATTCCCTATTGTGATTTTTTCAAAAGGTATTGTTTCAATGTTAGTTTCTATTGGTAATATTGCTATTTATTCATAGAGCAGATAAAAAATTTCATAATTTGTTATGTTATGATTTACAGTTCTATAAGCAAACAAAGCTGAAAGCAGTACTTTGTCTCATAAGTTTGTTTTTTCACTGGTTTTGGCTAAAGTTTCACATAGTGTTCTATTGAAACATTCTACTAGACTATTTGTTTGAGAGTGATAAAGAGAAGAAAGTTTATGATATATTCTCATTTTTCTACAAAGTTCTTCAACTAGTGTACTGAAAAAAGCTCTTCCTTTATCAGATAAAAGTTCTTTGGAGCAGCCATGACAGCAGATAATATCTTCATAAATAAAATTGGCTATTGAGATTGCTGTTTGGTTTGGAGTGGCTCTTGCTTCTATCCACTTTGTAAGATAGTCAGTAGTTGTGATAATGTATCTGTTGTTATTAGGAATTATTGTTAAAAGTCTAACAACATCTATACCAATTCTGTCAAATAATTGACCAACAAAGATTGAATAAATATCTTCTTTGTGATTGAGTTTGTCTTTTTTTTGGCAAATGTTACAAGGTAGGCCAATAATAATGAGCTGAAGTTTTCTGAATTGTTTTTGTTTTTTCAAAGTATTTAGTTAATGGGTCAATGTACATGTTGTATATTACAATTTTTTTTTCTTCAAATTTGATGACTTTCTGGGGCAGTTAGGATCTTTTCTGTTTCTTTTATATAATTGGTTCTGGTGGATCAAATAGAAATTTGATTGTTTGCGCAAATGTTCTCTTTGTTGTTAAATGTATTTTGGCAGGTATTGTCCTTTACCCAAAAATTCTATTAAGGCAGAGTAGTTGTCCAAGTCCATTATCATGTTTGTTTATAAGAGTATTATTAATAATTAAGTTGGTTTGATTAAGAGATTGTACTATTATTGGATGGTAAGTCTAGAAAGAGCATTGGCATTTTGATGATTTGCTCCTTTGTGGTATTGAATATCATAGTCAAATTCATTCAAGTAAAGTATTCAGCAAGTTATTCATTTGTGTTCCAGCTTTTTTTTATTGCACAGCCAAACCAAGGCTTGATAATCTGTTACTATTAGGAATTTCACACCAAAAAGATATTAATCCTAGTAACTAGTAGCCCAAACTACTGCTAAATATTCTTGTTTAGTAACTAAATAGTTTTTTTCTGCTAGTGTAAAGGATCTATTGGCATATGCTATAACATGTTCTTTGCCATTTTCATTTTTCTGTAAAAGGACAGCACCAAGTCCATAGCCAGATACATCAGTGTAGAAAATAAAAGATTGGTCCAGATCAAGCTGCTTAAAAATTGGTTTAATAATAAGTTTTTTCTTCAGAATTTCAAAAGCTTTTTGTTGATGAGTGTTCTAGTGATAATTAACATTTTTCTTGAGTAGCTGATTAAGAGAAAAAGCAATTTTGAAGAAATCCTTGATAAATTTGCAATAGTAAAAAGCCAAACCAAGGAAAAAGTGTAGTTTAGAAACATTCATTGATTGTTTAATGTTTTGAACTTTTTCAAATTTAGCTGGATTAGAGAAGATTCCATCTTTTGTGATAAAATGACCAAGGAACTAAATGGATTGGTGTCCAAAGAAAAATTTGATTGAGTTGATCTTAAGGCCAGCATTTTTGAGCAGATCAAAAACCTTCTGCAAATGTTCAAGGTGTTTATCCCAGATTTTTGAGTAGATTATTATGTTGTCTAAGTAGACCAGAACAAAGTTTTTTTTTACTGATTCAAATACTTTGTCCATTAGACATTAAAAGATAGAAGGGGCATTGGTAAGACCAAAAGACATGATTGTGAATTCATAGGTGCCATACTTGGTAATAAAGACAGTTTTTTTTCTGCTTTTTGGATCTATCTCTACTTGCCAAAATCTATCAGTTAAATCAATGATTGAAAAGAAAGCAGCACCATTGAATTTATCTAGCATTGCATCAATTTTGAAAAGTAGGTACATGTTTCATATAGTGATGACATTTAATTGGCAGTAATCAACACAGAAATGTAGAGTTCCACTTTTCTTGGATATTACTACAACTGGGAAACCCCATTGACTCTTGGTTTCTTGTATGAATTCAAAATTTTTCATTCGGTTTATCTCTTTCTTAATGAACTTATTATTGTGTTAATTGGATTAATAAAACTTCAAATAGATGGAACAAGTTTCTTTTGTGGTGATAATGTGTTGTATTAAATAGGTTCATCCAGAGGTATCACCTTCTTTTAAGATAACTGGGCCATTTCTAGCCAATAGATTTTTAATGTCCACTTTTCTTTTTTTAGGAGAAGGTTTTTTTTGTTCTACAATTAGTGATTGAATTTCAGGTGGTTCATTCTCAAAGGACTTCTGTATTTCTTTTAGTTTTTCTTTGGGTATCAAACTAATTGGCTCCCAATCTTTGTAATAGATCAGACAGGACTTGCATTTATCACTAGGAGAATACAAAGGTTTATTGCACCAACATCTGGCACAAGAACTATATTACTAATAGCTGTATTTGGCTTTCTTGCCAGACTTTTTATCAAAAGTTTTACTTAGAATATCATAGTAAAACCAGCAGATTAGCTTGCCATTTACCATGATTCTTTTTTTGTTAGCTTTAATATTGTCCAGTGACTTGCCATTACTGGTAAAGATAATATAGGCAAGTTTAGTAGTTTCTTTTTGTTTTTTTTGATCTTCTTTATCATCACTCTCATTATCATCTGATTCATCTGATTGTTCATCTTCTTGATTCTGCTTGGGTACTGAAGAGATTGTTCAATGACAGCACTTAACCACAATGGACTTTTTACCATATCTAATGGTTAGCTTACAAAGTTCATAATTAAGTAGCACTTTGGCTTTCTTGAGTCACTTATTGCCAACAATTATGGTGTACTCTTTTGCTTCAGATACTTCCATGTTAGTTTCAATACTAATATCATTGATGTAGACAGGAATAGCTTTGGCTATACTCAGGTCTTTCTTTTTGTCACCATGTACATTGGTTATTGGTCAAGTGGAAAACTCATCAATTTTTCTGCCAATTGCTTCAAAAAAGTGTTTGGCAATTACACTAACAGATAATCTACTGTCTAAGATCAAATTAATAAAGTAACCAGCCACTTGGGCTTTGCAAATCAGAGGAATAACATTGTTGTTGTCAGTGAGTTCAGCTTGACAAGAACATTTATTGGTTTTTGGTGTCTTCTTTTTTAGAATCAATAACTTGTGAAAATTTTTTCTGAACTGTGGATGAGTTATTAGTTGGCCAAATTTAATGTGTGCTAGAGTTTCTATAAGATCTTTAACAACAGAATAAAGACCAGATTTTTGTATTATCTCTGGGAGTTCTAACTTTGGAGGATTTTTAAAAACTAGCCTTTGATGGCTTATTGTTATCAGCAGTTAATGTGGATGCTTTTTTTGGATCTAGAACAAAATCAACTTTGGCTTTCTTCTTCTTTTTTGTTGATTCAGAAGTGTTGATTGCTAGTTTATCCATGTTATGATCATTATTAGTTAGGTTAAAAGTGTAAAAGAAGTTTTCTTTTAGTTGGCTTGTACTCTCATCCTTTGGAGATGTACCTACCAGTTTAAAGATTAATAAACAGTAACTTCAACTAGGAGATTTTTTTTAAAGAAATTGATGTTGGCATGATTGGGTTTTTAATTAGGAACATTGTTGTTAATAGTTCTGTTGGTTTGATTGTTATTGTTTCTAGGAACTGAAAAAGGCAATGGAGAATTGTTGTAATCTCTGGAAAAATGTCCAGTTAATCCACAATGATAGCACACAAGTGGGTTACAATTTTGTTGTCTTTGATAAGAGAGTTGCTAGAGTTGATTAAAACATGGTTTAAATCTAGGTCTTTGTAGTTGCTGGTTGTCTTTAACTGCTTGGGCTAATGGTTTTAATAGTCAAGCAAAATTTGCTATAAGTCTATCTATCAACTGTTTATTTGAGTCTTGAGTTTGAGTGGCAAAAGAGGTAGTAGTCATTTGTGAAGCAGGAGCCATAACAGAAGCAGAAGCAAAAATTGGAAGTGTGGATCCCAGATGCATTCTTTGGTTATCTTCTATTTTCTGAACAAGTTCAATAGTCATATCTATTGTGGAATTATCTTTCAAGATTAGGAGGGACCAAAGAGCATATAAGAGATCAGTTCTCAATTCTTTTGTGAAGGAGTAAGTTTTTTGCTCTTCTGTCCAGTTTCTTTCAGAGTCTACCTGTTTGATTAACTTTCTGATTGCTTTGACATATTCAGTTACAACCTTACCAGAACCTTGGGTTCTTTTTTCTAATTTTATGTGCCATTTGGATATTAAAATAGAAGTTTTAAATTTCATTTCAAACTGGATAGTAAAAGAGGTGTTATCTTCTCTGGCATTTGCTAATGCTCATTTAATAATTCTTTGCTGAGCATTGGTATTGGTTTCTTGTGAGAACCAAATAGCAAGAGAGCCTTGAAAGTAGCCATCAACAATTTGGAACTTGTATTCATTATCATATTGGTTGGCTGTGACAGTTCTTTTAAAGTCATCCAATCATTTAATTGGATCTTGTGTATTACCTCTGAATAATGATAATAAGATATTGTTTCTTTGTCCTAAAGCAGTTTGTATGCCTTGGAGAGTAATCAAGATGTTTTGTTGCATAGAGTCTTAAGCCATTGGTTTAGGTGTAACTGTTTGTGTAGAATGTTCTGATTCACTTAAGAAGAGATTAAAAACAGGAGCAGTTTAATAGCTTTTTTCTTTTGTTTCAAAGAGTGTTTCAGTTGCTTGATGAGCAGCAATCAAAATGTGGATTTGATGATTCAGATATTTAAAATCAAGAAGTTATTGTTTAAAAGTTGTGAAGTATAAAAGCTAATTGATACTGTTGTTTTTTTCTTCAAAGTTGTCTTTAAAATAAGCTTGGTCAAAGTAATAGGTTGTATAGACTGTATAAGTTTTAGCTGAATGCTTGTTTAGAAACCAGTTCCAAAACCCTTAAAATTGTCTGCTAGATTGTTTTTCAATGAGGAAGCAAATTAAGCAGAAGGACAAAAAATTGAGTTCAATAAAGTCTAGATCATTTTTGTTGTGTGCTTCAAAGTGTTTTTCTGATTGTTGTGGCAGATATAAATAATCACCCATATAATAGGAAACAAAGTAGATTTTGACAACTTCACAAGAAGCACTATTTTTATGTTATGGGTTGGAATAACAAGCTAACGGATAACAAAAGAGAACAGAATTATAGGGTAATAAAAGAAATCAAAAAAAATTCAACTTTAAAGAGTGAATTAAATGAGTATGAATTCAATGTGTGAGATTAGTCTCATAAAATATCTCAGTTACTATGCTTTTCAAAAAATAACCAGGGAATCTGAAGATAAAAAAATAGTCTATAGTGTCAACAAATAATCACACACTGGTATAATTCTATGTCTCATGTCAGCATTTTTAGAATTCAATATCAGATATCAGATGTATTCTTTAGTCACATTTTATTTAATAATCTTCAAATGCTGTAATTACACATTTCAGGAAAAGAGTAGGGAATAACCAACAAGTAATCTTTTATTCCAAAATATTCAGATACTTAAAGGTAAGGAAAAAAAAATTAGTGATAAGAGAATAATTAAGATAAAAGTTGTTATTTTATTTCTTTTCTTTCTTTGATTTCTACATACTTTTCTAGCTAAAAGATTTATTGCTTATATAGCTATCAAAAGTGGTCAATAATTAGGTCAATGATTACTATCTAAAAATAAAGTGGCTAATGATATGACATTAATGGTTAATATATGTGATAATTAATAAGAAGTATAGGTTTCAATCATAACAACAGTATTATTTAAACTGGCTAATATTTTGACTATAATATTCTTAAATAATTTAAAGAATTTAACAATTTTATTAAAGACAATTCACAAATTATGTGAAATAATATATTAATAAAGATCAATGTGTGTATTAGTAAAAGTATTTAATGTTGTTACTCATAGAAATATAGGGAATATGTATTAGCATAGTTATTAACCAATCAGAAGTAAACATAGTAAAATGTGGAATTTCTCAGAAATTACAGAATTTCAGGAATTACAGGATTCTCACAAGGAATCGCAAGATTCCAGAATTCCAGGATTCCTCTCAAAGGAATTTCAGGATTCCTGTTGTGAAGAATTAAGGAATTGAGGAATCTTAATTATGTATATATAGCAGTAAGATTAGAAGCTAAAAAGACAGACCTCTCCGTTTAGATTTCATCTAAACAACTTTTCAAACCACAAATAAATAACTATTTGTTATTTCAAACCCACTGCCACTATCAACACTTCATGTGATAGTAATTGATACTTAACCACACTGGAACAATAGCTCTTGATTATGGCTATTGACGGAATACTAACTTGTAAATTGTCTTGGCTTATTTCTTTTTTTTTCTTTATTTCTTGCTTTGATTTTATTGTTATTTACTAACTCTATTAAGGATTAACGCGTGGGGTACTGACATCAGAATAAACATGACTGGTAAAAGACTCAGAAATAAGGGTAGAACACTCAATTGAGGATAGCTTACTAGAAAAAATACCAGCCATCAAACTGAGAAAAAAATTGATAAAACTGCAGTTTTGGGAAGTTATGGAAAAAACTATTACCATTGAATCTCTGTCTATTATACAAAGAACTCAACCAAACCCTTTGGATACAAACCCTTCAGACACAAATCTTTAGATCACTATCAACTGCAACTAGATTTGAGCACCAAGTTATGGGTTTGTTATCTAATCTAACACCAGAAGTAGTCACCTGTAACAATGTTTATAAATTTACAATTAGAATTTTTGTATTTAAAATATATGAAATCAAAAATAAATAACTTGTTGATTTAAGAAATAACTTATTTCTAACTATGTTGTAAGTAAAATTCTACTAGGTAAAACAATTCAGAATAAGTTTACAGTATTTAATTTGATATATATTACAAACACATTTAAGAAACTTAAAATATTGGAACAAAATATGGATTACAGAGTTAAGTTCTCTAATCTTTAGTTTATACAAAGTTTATATTAGGAAAATTTCAAATAAATATATTTGGTTTGGATTTTTAACAAATATCTTGAAAACATTATTTTTTATTTATCTAGAACTATCTGTACTGCCAAGTTTAGAATATGATCAAAGCATTAAAATCAAAAGTTTTCTAAGTTTTATTGAATGTTTTTCTTTTTTAATTTTCTTACTAACTTTCTTATGAAAGTACTATTATTTACAATATTATTGAAAATAATAGCAAAAAGCTATCAAAAAAAATCAGGTTATAATTAATAAAATTAATAATAAACTTGTATAAAAAAAGAGTAAGTATAACTTTTTCTTAAACTTCTATCTTAATCTTTTTGGCTAAAAATTTGGCTTGAAACAATGATGAAACCACTTAAGCTAATATTAAAAAAATACAGTTTTTGATAATATGAGCACTGTGATAATTCTAAGTTTTAGATAATGCTAATGCCACAAATTTAGCTCTGAAACAATAATAAAAACCAACTTAAATTAATATTAAGAAAACATAATTTTCAATAATATAAGCACTATAATAATTCTAAGTTTCAGATAATACTAATGCTGTTATTAGAGGTTTTTGGTCTCTTTTCTTGAATGTTGTTACTGTTTGTCTGTTGCTAATTTCACGTTTTCTGGAAGCAATTAAACCTCCAATAACTGAATTTATTTTCAAATTATCTCCTATAATTTGAACCACTAGATTTATGAGTAAAATGGCCAATTTTATGCCAGTTACTTTGTGTAGTTACATTGTAGTAAACATTAACTCTTTCCCAGGAATTGCTCATCTGGAAGCTCACTAAAATTGTGTAGTTACTTTGCTGTAAAAGTCAACTCTTCTACAGGAATCTCGTTTGTAGACTACCCTAATGATTGTAATAAGAAAATAAAAAAATAAAATAAAAGAAGTATAAAAAAAATAGAATTTTGTCAAGAGAAACGTTTTTTATCCAAGCCTGGAGTCACTAACAGATTACTGAAATTGGTAGCTAATTAATTTCAAAATGTTAGTCGGGTTTTGAGGAATTTCAAGTGTAATAATCAAAGATTTGGTTTTTGAATATTTAATTTTTATTTAAATGTGTAAAAGATGATTTGTTTCAATTAAGATATCTAAAGTAAGATACTATGTTATAATACCATGAGAAGATACATTTTCTTGAAGAGAAAAGCTCTTCTTTTATACAACTTGTTGTAATACTAGTCTTTAAACTTGTACTTTTCTCTTTGCTATAATTTGGGTAAACTAAAAATACATTTTGGCAAACTACAAGTTATTTCACTGAACTATTGATTATTTCGGCCAATTTTCATTAATTTCAGCGAATTTTGACTATGTTAAATGGTTTAGGGTATTGTGTAATTTGATCCTTTTAATTTCTATGATACAAATCAAATTATTAATTGAGTAATAATATTTGATAATTTGATTAAATAATAAGTGATAATCGAAATAATAATAATATATGCTAATTAATAATAAGAATTATAAGGGTAATTTTATGCTAATTAATAGCTAAAATTCTACTGGTAATATAACCTCCTCCTCAAGACTGAGCTTTGTTAAAGTCTAAGCACTATTTGTGATGTCAAGATAGTAGTCCAATATAATTGAAGTAATTTGGTCTGAAAATTGTTGAAATTTCAGTTTTGTGAGCTTTCCAATGTATTGAATCTTCATTAGATAGAGTATTGGATTTTGTAGGACGTTTTCACAAGTGTTGAATAAATTATAGAGTCTAAATGCTGCTCTAAGTTTGTAGTGAGTGTTTGTTGGTCCAGCTGCTGTCTTGAATTCATTGTGGATTTGTTTTTGTATGACTTCAGAAGTAAGATTTGTTGTTTCAAGTTCCAGTTTTTGTTCATAAAGTGTTTTTCTAATATGAAAATATTTATAGATAAGGGTATGTTCATTGTTTTGTTCATTAAGAAGTAGTGGAAGTTTTTGTTGGATTGTGACATTGGATAAAATGTTAATAGGAGCAATTAAAAGATTTTTTTTCAGTGCTTGCTTCAAAAGTTCTGGTAATTGATTTTTAGAGTGACCTCTTGTTTTTTTTCTATAAGAGTGATAATTTTGAGAATTGTTTACTACTAATGTTGTGGTTTCTTTCTGAGTGTAATTAATTTAACTTTTATTAATCGTTATGGATAAGTCAAGAAGTGTTTTTAAGGCTAACATTAATTTTTGGAATATTTGTTGAATATTTCGGGGAATAATCATGATAAAAATAACTAAAAAAAATAAAAATTATTTTTGGGTATAGGTTTTTATTTGTTTTTGGGTTTGAATGTTTCTTGTAATTATTTACTATTTTTGTTTTATGTTTTGTGTATTAAAAGAATTATTGTAAAAATGTTAAATTAAGTGTTCAGGTTTGGCTGTTGTTCTATTATAATTATTGGTTCTAAATTTCAGGAAATATCTTTAGGATTAATTAAAGGAGAATGTGTACCAATTTGTGAAATTAATGGTTCAGGATTATTTCTGGAATAATAGTGTTTCAGTTAATCTCCTTGTGCAACTTTTGCTAGTACTTTGTCATTAAGTCTTAACTTGTATAATCCATTGCCTAAAATTTCGTGAATATAAAATGGTCCATCCCATTTATGTTCAAATTTTCCACTTTATTGTTTTTCAGTCTTAGTTTTGTGTAAAAAAACTTTATTTCCAACTTTAAATTTGTTGGTAACTGGTAGCAGTTTGTTGTTATGTCTTTTTTTTTGTAGGGCTTGGGAGTGTTTAATATGAATGGCTGCTATGTGTCTCTTTCTTTTTAATGTACTAAGAAGAATGTAAGCTTTTTTTGGAGTGTTTCTTGAAAGTTTTTTTCATTAATTGGTTGTACTGGGTATGTTTTTACTGTGAAATTAATTGGTAATGTTGCTGTCTTTTCATAAGTAAGATCAAATGGTGTATGTTTTATAGTATCTTGTTTTAGTGTTCTGTATACTAATAACACTGATAAAATAAAGATATCCCATTCCTGCTCAAAATTTGTTGAAACTTTGGCTAAAAATTTACACAATGTTCTGTTAAAACATTCTACAAGTCTATTTGTTTAAGGGTAATAAGGGGATGATAGAAATCTTTTGACATTGAATCATTCACAAATTTCTTGTATCAAATTGTTCACAAAATGTGTTTCTTGATCAGATAAGAGTTTAATTAAGCATCCATGTCTACAAATAATGTCTTCATAAATGAAATTTGCTACTGATTTTGCATCTGCTCTTTGGATGGCTCTAGCTTCAGACCATTTGGTGAGATAATTTACTGCAACTGCAATATAATGATTTTCTTAGGTTGTGATAGGTAATGGTCTGACTAAATCAATTTCAATTCTGTTGAAAGGTTGTTCAACTTTGATTGGATTTAAAGGTTCTGTGTGGCGAGTTCCTTTTCTTCTTTGACAGCTATTACAAAATTCTATATATTGTCAAATGTTTTTTTGCATGTAAGACCAAAAGTAATGTTCAAGAGTTTTTTGAATTGTTCCATCTCTTTCCAAGTGTGCTGAAGAAGGATCTGTGTGCATGTTGTATAGAATTGTTTCTTTTTTATTTTCCTGTATTAATCTGAGTAATTAATTTGAGTTTTTGTGATTTTTGTAATAGATTTTGTTATGGTGTATGAAATATTGTTTGAATTGGTGTTGTAATCGATGTTTTTCACTTAAAGACCAATTTTCTAGCATGGTAAGAGTTTCCATATAGTTTTTAATGTTGTTGTAATTTCTGAGATCCATTATTGTTTGGTTATTTTGTTGGTAGGTTGGTAAGTTGTGGTGGATTTGTTGTTGGTATTAATCTTGTCTCATTCTTAAGAGGCTATCAATATTGGTGTGTAGTTTTTCTGGTTTGTGGTATACAATATATTTGTAGTCTGCTAGAAAGTCATTCTATCAAGACTGTTTGGCACTTTGTTTGGTTTTCTTTTTATTGAGTTATTTAAAACTAATATTGTTAGTTATAATGTTAAATTCTTTTTCATTCTTCAGGTATTGTTGAAAATGTTTAATAGTCCAAATAACTGCAGCAGCTTCTAATTTAGTTGAGTTATATTTGAGTTCTGTTGGTTTGAGTGTCCTACTGATATAGACAATGACTTGTTCTTGGCCATTTTTATCTAATTGTGATAAGATGGCACCAAAAGCTATGTGTGATGTATTGGTGGTTAGTTGGAACCATTTGTTGAAGTCTGAGTAAACAAGAACTGAAGCTGTTGTTAATTTTGTTTTGAAAGTTTTAAAAGCTTTTTGTTGTTTTTCAGTCTATTGATATGGCATGTTTTTGTTGATAAGATAATTAAGTGGTTTGGCAATTTTCAAGAATTCTTTTATGAATTTTCAATAGTAAGAGGCTAATTCTACAAATCCTCATAGCTTGATAGTATTTTTGGAAGTTTGAAAGTTTTTGACAACACTGATTGTTCCTGAATTTGGTTTGACTCCATTTTTATTAACTATGTGTCCAAGAAAGATTAAGCTTGTTTTTCTAAAATGACATTTTTCAATGTTTAACTTCAATTCTGTTTTCCATAATCATTGAAAAAATTTTTGCAAATAGATAAGATGGGCTTTAAAGCTTGGTGAGTATATATTAGTGTCATCAAGATAGACAACTACTGATTGCTATAAAAGTCCTTCATATATAATATCCATAAGTTATTAGAATGTTGCTGGTGTATTACAAAGTCCAAAAGACATAAAATTGAACTCATAGTTTCCTTTTTGAGTGGTAAATGCTGTTTTAGGTTGATCTTTTGGGTTCATTTCGACTTGCCAGTATTCACTTTCCAAGTCTAAAGTTGAGAAAAACTTGGCTTTGCCTAAAGCATCTAGCATGTCATCAATTCTTGAAAGAGGATAGGCATCTCTAATTGTTATACTGTTTAGTTGGTAATAGTCAACACAAAATCTGATTTTTCTATTTTTCTTTTTGATAAGAATTACTGGTAAGACCCATAGACTTTTTGATAGTTGAATCAATTCATTATTGAGCATTCTTTGAACTTCTTCCCTAATGAATTGGTGGCTAGCAGGTGGCACTTGATAAGCTTGTTAACATTTTGGTGAAGCATCTTCTGTATGGATCTAATGTTAAACAATATTAGTTTTTCTAAGATTATTGTTGTCTTTTGCAAATATGTTAGCGAATTCAGCTATTAGCTGTTTCAATTGTCTTTGTTGTTAAGATTCTAAGAGACCTATGTTGATTCAAAAGAGTTTTTCTTCTAAAAAGTAGTAGTTTTCAGTAGTAAGGATAATGTTTAGATTTGGAAGTAAGGTATGTCCTATAATTTCGATGAAATTAGAAACAATTTGAGGGTTTTTATCATGGAAGATATTGCTATGTATGATTCCAATTTCTAATTTATTCAATAAGACAATAGAGTAATTATTGGAGTTGTAGAATGTAACTTGAAATTTTTTCATTCTTTTGAGAATATAAACATTTGGGATTGAGATTTTATGTTTTAAACAGATTTGTTCATTGGATTCAAAGATTTGTTGGGTAGTGGTGAGTTCTGAGCAAGTGTAAATTTCGTAATATTCTCCAAAAGGTAAAATAATAATTGGTTGGGGAAGTTGAAGAATCTGGTGCAATTTATTTTGTGTATTAAGAGCTATGTTTACTGGAACTGTAAATCGTTCAGTTGAACTAAAACCTTGAGTTTCTTTTTCACTTTTTTCCAATTGTTCTCTGTTTTTAACTGATTGTAAACCCGAAATGTTGATTAAGGGTAGGTAAATTGCTTAAGCAATCTTTTCAGCATGTTTAATTCTGAATGGTTTTTTAGTTTCATTTTGTAGTATGACAGTGATGTCTCCAGTATATCCTACATCTATAACTCTTCCTCTGATGTTAATTCCTTTGCTTGCCAATAATGATTGGAAAGCAATTTGTACTATTGCTCCTAATGGTATTTCAAAAACAATTCTAAGGTTGATTTTGGTTAAGAATTTTGGTTAAAGAACCAAAGTGTTTTTGCCAGAATATCTGAGGTTATATCTTGTATCAATTTCATAGACTTTTTTTGGTTTTATTCTTTGTTTATTGTTGTCAAAGTATTTGAGTTGTATAGTAGGCTGGTTTTTAGTAAGATAAATTGGTGTTGTTATAATTTCTTCTTTTGTTTCTAGTTTCCCAAATTCAATTTTCTTCTGGTCATTTTTACTGGACAGAGAAATACTAAGAGCATAGCATTCTGAATACCATTTGTCATTACAAAACATGATGTATTCTTTACACAATTAAATATTTATTTGCTCTAATTTTTGAATTTAAGCTTCTTGGATTGGGTATGTGTGGCTTGCAATTTGGTAGTATGTCTCTATTTCATCTTTATAGTTGAATTCAGCTAATTTTATTGTGTATTCAATGTACTCAGCTTTCTTTATTTGTTAGACATTTTCTTGTGTGGCTCCATTAATTAAAGCTATTGCTAAATCAAAAATCATTTCAGCATTATGAGAATAGTGGTAAAGTTTGTTAAAAGCACTATTGTATATTATATCAAAAGATGTTCTTTTTTTAACTTTTTTCGAAATTGATAAGACATATTGACAGGTTTGGTCACATACTTCCCCTCTTATTGCAACATCAATCCAGTTGCATTCTTCTGGTAGTATATCTCCACATGTAAGACAAGAAGTGTTGTCCTATTTTCCACTTCTTTTGAAATATTCAAATCATTTTTTATGGCATTGTTATGGGATGGTTTTCTTGTTATATTTAATTGCTGATATCCCGTTTTAATTGCAATCAGTCTTTCGTGAATTCCTCAATTCTATTTGTGTGATAATGTCACTGTTATACTGAAGACTTTCTTTTAATATTGCAATGTAAGTTATTCTTCAATTCCTGATTGTTGTGTGTGTTTATGTACTTCTTCTCAGAGGCTAAACTGAAATCTACCCACTGTCTGGGGTCTTTTCTGAGGCTATCCTTGCAATTGCCTGATGTGTTTTTCTAATCTAGAAACACAGAATGTTAATGGTCTTTAGTGCTTTTTCTAATTCTTACAATAAAGCTTTTATCAATTAGTAACAATGTGAATAATCTTGATCAAGGATTATTCTTCCAAGAGATTCAGTTGATGAATGATAGTTTCATTTAATAAATAATACAAGTAAGTTTCTTAATACTTTGGGTTGTGATAATTCAGTTTTAAATATTTTTTTTTATTTCTTTTTGATTTAAAGATTTCTTGGGATATTTAATTTGAAAGTATGATTTAAAGTGGAGTTTGTTGAATAAAATTGGATCTATTGCTTGATAAGTTATGATTTTTATTACTTGATTGTTTTTTTCCCAATATTAAAACTACTATATATATACATGTTTGTAGTTCTACGAGAAAACACATTGTAATACTTTTTTTTTGATATTTCAATCTGGTATTTGCTGCTATCACCAGTTGGTGTTGACTGCTATTGTGAACTGGTGCTTGCCACTATTGCGAGATGGTGTTTGCTACTATGTTAATTATTATTTTTCTAAGATTATTACTGTGCTATATTATGATTGAATAGTTTGTATTATTTTTATGATTCTTTTTGCTAAATTCTTAAACCATAACAATATCTCCTCTTTTCAAAATTGAGCTCCGTCAAAATTGAAGTTAATTTCTTCATTAAATTCTAAATTACTATAGTGGTTCAATACTGTGTTATTAATTTGTTGTTGTAATTCTTAAAATTGCGAATTGGTAAGTCATCCAATACTGTTAATTGTTATTATGTTCATGGTTGGGTTCAACAATAATTTGTAACAGTTTTCAAATGCTTTGAAAATTCTGTAAACTGTTTTTGAATGGAATGTAGTGTTGGTTTTTCCAATGAAAGGTTCTAATAGTTGGATAGTTGTTTTGTCAAACACTCTAGTTGAGTCTTTTGAGTATAATGTTTGTATGTTTAAGTGTTTTCCTAGTTGATAATAACAGTAATTAATTGGAAATTTCGTTTTCAAGTTGCTAAATGTGTCTGGTGTTAATTCACTTATTTCTATTTCTTCCATTATTAATGTATTGCCCAATGCTATCTCTAATTTTTTAATAACTTTGCTAATAAATTTGTTGTTATATTTGGCAATATTATATGGTTCGAAATTATGTTCTTTTCTTGTTTTTGGATTTTCTATTGTTCTTTTTATGTATGTTATCTTGGAGCTATTAACTGTGATTTCCAGATCGGATTTTAATTGTTGTAAGCTTTCAACTAATTGTTGAGTTATATTGTTGATGTTTTCTAGAATAAGTATCATTGTTTTAATTTTGACTGCTATTTTGGAATCTTTTGCATGCGTTTTTATGGTTGTTAAATCATTTTTGCCGTGATCTAAGATTAATTATCTTTTTGAATAATGTTCAATTAAAACTATTGGTTCTAAATCTTGTGGAATTTGTTCTGGTAGAATTAAAGGTAATTGTGTTCCAATTCTGGGTGTTTTTGTTGTTATTACTGGTTTACTGTAATAGAATTTCAGCTGGTTACCATGTGCTGCTTTTCTTAATATTTTATCATTTAGTCTTAGCTTGTATGCTCTATTTCCAAGTATTTTGTGAATATAAAATGGTCTATCCCACTTGTGATCAAATTTTCCATTCCACTGTTTTTCCATTTTTGTATGATGCAACAATACTTTATCTCCAATTTTGTAGTTAATTATATTATCTGGTAACTGGTTATCATGTCTCACTTTTTGTTGTTCTTGTGATTGTTCAATATTTTGTGCTGCTTTTCTTCTTTTGTTTTCTAAAGTTCCCATTAATTTGTATGTTCTTCTAAGTAGTGTTTCCTAGAATGTTGCTTCCATGATAGTGTCACTTAGATAAGTTGGGATAGTAAGTTCAACTGGTAATGTGGCTTTTCTTTCATAAACTAGTTCAAACAGTGTGAATTGTATAGTATCTTGTTTTACTGTTCTATATGCTAGTAGTACTGTTGGTATGAACAAATCCCATTCTTTTTCATGTTCATTACTAATTTTTGCCAGTGATTCACATAATGTGCAATTAAATCTTTCAACTAATTCATTTGTTTGAGGGTGGTATGGTGATGACAGTGGTCGCTTGATTTCA
The DNA here is from genome assembly GCA_016748015.1 of Geosiphon pyriformis. Classification (NCBI taxonomy): domain Eukaryota; kingdom Fungi; phylum Glomeromycota; class Glomeromycetes; order Archaeosporales; family Geosiphonaceae; genus Geosiphon; species Geosiphon pyriformis. The sequence goes on from JAAOMT010000009.1 coordinate 735,611, forward strand.
AATTTTTGGCTAAGTTCTTTTAAGGTGCTGTTTACAAAGTGTGTGCCTTGATCTGATAGCAATTCTTGTGGACATCTATGTTGGCAAATTAAGTCTTCATGTATGAATTGAGCTACGGAAATAGCATCAGCTGTTTTAATAGCTCTAGCTTCTGGCCATTTGGTGAGATAGTCTATGACTACTGCAATATAATGGTTGTTTCTTGTTGTTATTGATAAGGATCCAACTAAATCAATTCCAATTCTGTCAAATGGCTGTCCCATTTTTATTGGTCTTAATAATTCCATTGTTTTTGCTCCTCCTCTTCATTGGCATAGGTCACAATTTCTTATGTATTGGATTATGTCTGAACTCATTTTTGGCCAATAGTAACGGCTAGTTGCACATTGAATGGTTGCTGTTTTTCCAAAGTGGCCTGAATGAATATTTAAGTGCATGTTAAATAAGATAGTTTCTTTTTTATCTGTAGTTATAATTCTTAATGGATTATCTGGATTTTGTCAATTCCAGTAATAAAGTATGTAATTTTGGATGAAATAGTGTTTTGCTAATTTTTGGAGCTTAATTAGCTCTTTTACTGGCATTTCTTTGTCTATTTGTAGTGTTTCCAAGTATTGGCTGAGGTTTTTGTAAAGGTGGTTGTTCATTGTTGTTGTGGTGGGTGGGTTGGTGATTTTTATGTGTATCTTATTCTTGACAAACAGTTAGCATTAGCATTTTTGGTATCTTCTTTGTATTTGATAATATAATTGTATGGTGCTAACATTTGTGACCATCTGGCATATTTTCTTTTTAATGCTTTCTTGTTATTTAACCAGATCAGACCTCTATAATCTGTTATAATATTAAAGAGTTGGTACCGTAAATATGTGTCAAAGTAAACACAACTCCAGACTACTGCTAAGCATTCAAGTTCATATGCTGCATAGTTTTGTTCTGCCATACTGAGACTTCTGCTGGCATAAGCGATTACACGTTCTCTTCTATTATCATCTTTTTGTGACAGAATGGCTCCAAGTCCAGTTCCAGAGGCATCTGTGACCAAAATGAATTTCTTGTTGAAATTCAGATAGATTATTATTGGTAATTTAATGAGCTTTCATCTAAGGTACTCAAAAGCTTTTTGTTGTGTTTCAGTTTATTCAAACTTTACATTTTTAGATAGTAAGTAATTAAGGGGTTTGGTGATGTTTGAAAAGTTTTCTACAAAGTGGTGGTAGTAAGATGCAAGTCTTAAAAAGCTTCTAACTTCTGAAATGTTTCAAGGTACTGGAAAATTTTTCACTTTGTCTATTTTTGATGGATCTGGTTTTATTCCATTTTTTCCAACTACATGTCTTAAAAATGCTAGCTCATTTTTCCCAAAGAAACATTTTTTTAGATTTAGTTTAAGTCCAGCATGTCTCAATCTCTCAAAAACTTGTTGTAAATGTTGGAGATGATCCGTGAATTTTGACGAGAAAACATTTGTATTATCCAAGTAGACAACAACGGATTGCTACAGGATTCTGAAGTAAATTACGTCCATTAGTCTTTGAAATGTCACGGGAGTGTTTGTTAATCCAAATGGCATTACATTGAACTCATAATTGCCATTTTGTGTTGTGAATGCTGTTTTATGCCTGTCCTTTGGGTCCATTTCTACTTGTCAGTACCCACTGGTCAAGTTCAGTATAGAAAACCATTTTGCTCCTCCAAAAACGTCGAAGATTTTTTCAATTAACGGTATTGGGTATGAGTCTTTGGTTGTTTTGCTGTTTAGTTTGCGATAGTTGATGCAAAATCTAATTTTTCTGTTCTTTTTCCTTACTAAAACAACTGGTGAGGACCATGGGCTCATTGATGATTGTATTATTCCTTTTTCCAACATGCTTTGGATTTCTTCTCTGATAAAATTATGTTTCATTAGTGAGACATGGTAAGCATGTTGTTTTTTAGGTCTGGCATCTCCAGTGGGGATTTGGTGTTGAACCAAGTTGGTTCTTTCAAATTCGCTATTTTATGAAAATATATCAGAGTATTTTAAAATTAATGCTTTTAATTGTTGCTTTTGGTCAGGATCCATTGTTCCAATGTTTAATTTGGCCAATTCTTCTGGCGTAAATTGATAGCATTCTAACAGTTGTTGCCAATTTATTGAAGTGAGTTCACAGTAGAGGGTGATTTCTGGGAAATTTAGAATTTCTTGTGGTGTTGACGCATTTTCTAGCTCTGTTCTGAGGTATCCAATAATGGTATCTTCCAGAATGTAGACGGGTTCTTCTGTGGTGTTTGCGATAGGAATTTTTATCCATTGAGCTTTATCAGCTGGAATAAAAAGGTTAGTAAGTCCTATAAGAAACTGTTGGCAAGTTTTTGGGTAAGGCTCAAATATTAGGTCTTTTTTTTTAATTGTCCTTTTTATTCTTATTTCTGATTTTCCATATGGTAGGAGTGTGATGGACTGCTTATTTTTAATTACTTTACCTTTTTCCTCTATTGTTTCAGCGAAATTTGCTTCAATTCTTTTTCTTGTCAATCCGAAACCAAAAGTTCTTCTTGTTGTTTGTGACAATTCTTCATGATTTTCCACTGGCATAAATTTCCCAATTTTTACCAATGGTAGAAAAATTGCTTATGCAATTTTTTCCTTAGATTCAATGGTATAAGGCTTTTCTGAATTGTTCTGTAGCAAAACCATCAAATTTCCAGTGTATCTGGAGTCAATTACTCCTCCTTGAATGCTTATTTTTTTTTTCATGAGACTTGATCGTGACGCTATTTGAACCATTATTCCTGGCAGAATTTCAACTGCTATTTTTAGGTCGATTTTGGTGATGCTTCTGAGTGGTAACATTGTGGATTGGTTTTCTGGATAACATAGATCGAATTCGGCATCGGTTGGATGGGCTCTTTCAGGTATTATTCCTAAGTGCCCATTGTCGAAGTATCGGATGTCGGTCACCTGTTCTAGGTCAGTATAGGCTACAAATTTTTCTGACTCAGGACCGTCAGGTGAGTCTTGTTGATTTATTAATTGATTTTGAGACTGCTGATTCTCAATTTCCATTTTTTTTTCTAAGCCCCTTTCATCTTGACACTCTTCACAGCACTGATTTTGGCATGGGATGAGACAGTTTTCGCAGAGATAAGTGTTGATTTGGGTGAAGTATTGTTCTTGCTCTTGTCGAGTGGGGCATAGTTGTTGGTAGTAGTCCTGGAATTCGTCCACTGGATCAAACATGTTGTAGCTGGTGACTTCGTCAGCTACTTCGGCTGACTTTTTCCAATGTCGTATTTCTTCAGCAGTTCCTTCTCTTATTTTGGCTTGTGCAGTGTTGTACAACTTGTCCTTATTGTGTGAGTAGTGCTGTAGTCTTTTTAATGCTCTGTTGAATGCTGCTTCGAATAGCATTCTTCCTCTTACCCAGTCACAGATGAGGATTGTGTATTGGCAAGTTGTGTCACACATTCTTCCTCTGTCTGATATGTCATTCCAGTCGCACCCTCTTGGTAACGGTTCTCCACAAGCAAGGCACAGTTCCTCGTCCCATTTTCCATGTCTTTCTGGGTAACTGTATTTTTTTTTGTTACAATGGTTACAATAGTAATGGGTGGAGTTTCTTGGGTCTTTGTTTGGTGCACTGCACGCAGTCATAGACGAGAGTTTTTTCTTGCAAACTGAGCATTCTAGCTTTGGTCTGCGTCACTGGTGGTTTCTTTGTGAACTTACCTGGTTTCATTCGGATCTTTCTTCGCTGGTCCACATTGGTACGGCTGGTAGTCTTGTTCTTTGGTCATCAGCCCAAGAAAACTGATAGGTTTCGATGGCTGGTAGTGCTAGATTTTTCTCAAATTTGAAGGTAGGTTTTTGGTTGGCACTGGGTTTTTGGAAGTAGTCACAGATGGCTGGAATTTTGGCCTGGTGGCTATTATAATTGATCAGAAGCTCTTGAGTAGTCCAGTCTAGAGTGGCATTGGCTTTTGTTAGCCAGTCATTCCCTACTAACGCTTAATATTGTGTAGCATCCATTACTAATATTTTTGTAGGTATTACTATGCCATTAATTTCGAAAGGGAATGAGTCGATTTCACCATGAGACAGCTTTGTACTTCCATTGGCTGTTATGATTTGGGATGTCGCAGCACAATCAACTTTGAAACCCAGTTGGTTTACTAGTTGAAGCGTTATGATGCTTCCAGCGGATCTGCTGTCTAAGATAAGTTTGATTGGAGTATTGTTTACAGTGGCTTCCGTATACATAGCAGTGATTGGGCATTTTTCGTCCAATGCTGCTCCACTAAACATAGCCTCATTTTCCTCTAATTCAAAAGAAAAAATAGCTGCAAGGCTGCTATCTTCAGTGGCAACTGTTGGTGGTATTGTCTGGTTCAATTTGTTGGAAGAATTCTTGGTTTTGTTTATGTTTCTACTATCATTATTTCTGATGATTAGATTTTCTGGTATATTAAGGTAAGTTTGTTGATAATTTTGGTAGTTTGAATTGGTTTGCTGATTGGTTTTGGCACAGTTTGGATTCCTCTGGACCAACGCGTTCTGGTTCTACATGGGCTGATTTCAGGCCTTGGGATGCCAATTTGGGTTGGCTATCATGGGCTGTTGCTGGTAAGCTCCTTGATTTTAATACGTGGTGGAATATTGGTGTGGTATTGGCGTGTACTGGTTTCTAAGCATTTGGGGTGGTGTGTAGTAATTATTTTCATGTGCTTCTTGCATCATTCGCATTCGACATTGACTAATCAAATGTCCTATGCATTTGCAAAAATGGCAGGTGCGCGTTTTTGTTCTGAATTTCTGGCGTGATGAGCGATTATTTTGACTGTCACTAACTTCCTGGCTGCATCTTTGGAGTGGTTGGTATGTATTTCTTCTCGGATCCAGGATGAGGTAACTTTCTATTTTCTTAGAGAATTCCTCCCCTAATTGTATTACTCTTTTCTCTAATGTTTCTGTCTTATTTTCCTTCATTATCATGTTAACTATTTAACTATGGTTAGCTTTTTTCTCAGCTGATTCAAGGGCTCTGGCAAGTGTAATGGCTTCTAGTAAGGAATTAGGGTGGGCAGGGCGTACTCTTTCTAAAATGCTGCTTTTTAATTCTCTAATAAACTGATTTAAAACCTAAGGATCAGTGTAGTATCCTTGTTTAATCACTTCAATCTGATGGCAAATTCGATTGAATCGAGCAAGGTATTGGGTAACAGTTTCACTGGTATTTTGCTTGATAGTATTGAATTCATTTTGTAGTTAGATTATGGCGTTTGGGTCGCTAAAATACTCCAGGAGTGCATTTTTAAATTTGGTGAAGCTCGTGGATTTTGTTTCCAGGCTTTGATACCACAAGTCGGCTGTGCCTTTCAGGAAGAAAGGTAATATTTGAATTGCTCTTTGGTTGTTCCAGTTATTTGTCTGGATGGCTTTTTGTGCTTCTCTGAGCCATGTGTGCATGTCCATTTCTTCTTTCTCTCCTGAGAAATCTGTTAGTCTTGTAATGTATGGTGTGGTCATTTCATTGCCATTTTTTGCTGGTGGGCTTATTGGTCTAAGAGGAGGTGAGATGATATTTCTTTAAGCATTCCTAAAGATGGCTTCCCTTATATCCAGTTCTTTTTCTTGATCATGAGTTTTTTGGTTTCTGGATTGGCTGCTTGTTTCAGTGACTGGTCTTGTGATTGTTTTTTCGCTGGTCTTTTTTTCAGATTCCGATTCAGACTCCTCTTCACAGTTTTCAAACCCCATTCTAAATTTTGGCTGAAAAAGAGGGTTTTGGAATAGTGATAAATATCCTCCTGTAATTGGTATGTCTCCCCAGTTATGTTGTTTAATTTTATCAGTATAATTAGAAGTTCTTGGCATTTGTGGAGTTGATGTTAATGATGATGCAGCTTCTAATAGAATTTGTATCTTATTTTCTGGTGAAAAATGGTATGATTTATCTTCTGGTGAATAAATACGTTGTTTCTTTATTGATTAAGTGACAGTTTTCTTTGGTGTTTGAGCTAGTGTTCCTAGTTTTTGCTGGTTACTTTTCCGATTAGTTTTTAAATTTTTTTTGGTTTTGTTGATGCATTTTTTAGTGTTTCCTGTGGATATTGGAAAATTTTCGTTGGCGTATTGCTCAATTTCTTGATGGATTTTGACAATAGTTGCGGCTATTACTGTTACTTCTTTTGTAGTGTATTGTGATAATTCTCTATACAATCCAAGTTTTGCATCATGTGGTTCTTCTTCCTTTCCTATATGATAATTTATTCTGGCGTTGATATAATAAGTGAGGGCAGATTCTGCTGGACAACACCCTTCTGATAATCCAAGATTACTTTGATTTTGTGTGTAAATAGCACAGCAGAATTCAAGAACAGTAAGATTAGGGGTTTTTGTCATCACTTTTGTCTCTTCCTTTTTAGCAATGAATTATTGCTAATTATTATTTCTTTTTTGATTTTCTTTTCTCATAGGGTTCACCAAATGTTACGGGATGGTTTTCTTGTTATATTTAATTGCTGATATCCCATTTTAATTACAATCAGTCTTTCGTGAGTTCCTCAATTCTATTTGTGTGATAATATTACTGTTATACTGAAGGCTTTCTTTTAATGTTGTGATATAAGTTATTTTTCAATTCCTGATTGTTGTGTGTGTTTATGTACTCCTTCTCAGAGGCTAAACTGAAATCTACCCACTGTCTGGGGTCTTTTCTGAGGCTATCCTTGCAATTGCCTGATGTGTTTCTCTAATCTAGAAACACAGAATGTTAATGGTCTTTAGCGCTTTTTCTAATTCTTACAATAAAGCTTTTATCAATTAGTAACAACGTGAATAATCTTGATCAAGGATTATTCTTCCAAAAGATTCAGTTGATGAATGATAGTTTCATTCAATAAATAATACAAGTAAGTTTCTTAATACTCTGGGTTGTGATAATTCAGTTTTAAATATTCTTTTTTATTTCTTTTTAATTTAAAGATTTCTTGGGATATTTAATTTGAAAGTATGATTTAAAGTGGAGTTTGTTGAATAAAATTGGATCTATTGCTTGATAAGTTATGATTTTTATTACTTGATTGTTTTTTTCCTAATATTAAAACTACTGTATATATACATGTTTGTAGTTCTACGAGAAAACACATTGTAATATTTTCTTTTTGATATTTCAACCTGGTGTTTGCTGCTATCACCAGTTGGTGTTGGCTGCTATTGTAAACTGGTGCTTGCCACTATTACAAGATGGTGTTTGCTACTATGTTAATCATTACCTTTCTAAGATTATTACTGCGCTATATTATGATTGAATAGTTTGTATTATTTTTATGATTCTTTTTGCTAAATTCTTAAACCATAACAGCATGCTTTGCAAAAGTAGCAGGTGCAAGTTTCATATTCCTTTTCTGGAGAAATACATGCTCCCATTAATGAAAGTTTCTTGTTGCAATCTTTGTATTTGAGTAGAATATAAGATGGTTGTTTCCATGGTTCTAATGTGAAATATCTAACTACATTCTATCCTCTGGTTTCTTCAAAAATTTTTTGTTCTGTTTCTTTAGCCCAATTGGATGGTAATCCAAAAGCCATAAAAATTTCAGTGACTGGTAGTTCTCTCTTCTCTTCAAATTCGAATACTGAGGCTTTTTCAGATTTTTTATTAAAGATATCACAAGTGGCAGGTACTCTGGTGTATTGTCCTTGATATAAAATCTTCAATTTCTGAGTTTCTTAATCTAAATTTGCATTGGTCTTAAGAAGCTAATCATTTCTGATAAGAGCTTAATATTGGGGTGTATTTATAACTAGAACTTTGACTGGAATGGTGATTCCATCAATGGTGAATGGGAAATTGTCAATTTCTCCTACTGGTATTTTTTTCATACCATCTGCTATAACAATTACAGTTTGGACTGGTCTGTTAACAGTTCTTTAAAGCTGTTGCATTAACTGATAGGTAATAATACTTCCAGCTAAAAAACTGTCTAAGATTAACTGAATTGGTTTTTCTTCTACTTTAGTTTCTGTATACATAGCTGTAATTGCTTTTTGTTCATTAACTACTGTATTGCTAAGCAAGAATGATGATTCATTTGCTTTAAATTCGAATAGAAATATATCTGAAAGGTTGGTATTTTGGGCAATTTAGATTGGTAGAATAGTATTGTTGGAAGGGTTTGATCTTGGTGCTACAACTTCATTTCCAGAAAGTGCAGTTTGTTGAAAATTCGATCTTTTAGGCATTGTGAGATAATTGGGTTAAGTGTAATAGTGATTGGGTTTTTGCTGATCAGAATTTCGGAGAACTAACTGGTTGTTTGGATTGATTCTGTTGTTGTTATTCTGAAATTGATTTTAAGATGTGAATTGGTTTTGTTGAACTAATCTTCGAACAGGTACTTGGTATTATTGTGTAGGTGGCTGTTGATACTGTTGAATTGGTTGAGATTGTTGATATTGCTGCTGTAGAACAGGCTGATAGTAATTGTTCTGCTGTTGGAATCTTAAAAAATAATAAGCTGGTGGTAGAGGCTGGTAATAAGATTGCTGTGTTGAAGAGTAACACTAATTACTCCTGTTTTGTTGGTCTCTTTGTAGCTTTCTGCAATCTTGTTTCCAATGTTCTGAAATCTCACAATAATAACAACTTTGATTTTAACTGTTTGATGATAATAAGTAGTTGGTTTGGTTTTATTATTATGGTGGCTAATATCTTTGTAATTGTTGCTGTTGTTGCTGGTTAATGAAATAGTTCTCAACTTTCTTTGTAAGTTGGTTAATTTTTTCTTTAGCTGCTGAGCTGGTTTCTCCAATAGCAAGATTCACAAGTTTGGTATGGTTTGCTTCTTCTATTGCCATTTCATAGTTCTTTGCATGTCTAATAGCTATTGCTAAGTTTTCTGGAACATGTGGGCGAACTTTCTTAATTAACTTGTCTTTCAATCCTGCTATAAACTGAACCAAAATCTGGGCATTGGAATAGTATTCATTGGTTTCCAATTGTCGAATTTGTCAAAGAAATTTGTTGAATCTTCCAAAATAGGTCATAACAGTTTCTGATGTTTCTTGTTTGATATTGTGAAAGCAATTGCAGAGAGTAATAAAGGTGTTGTTGTTAGTGAATTGTTGTAAGAAAGCATTTTTGAATGCTTGCCAGTTTTCAAATAGTTCTTCTAAGTTTTCAAACCATTTTTCTGCAGTTTTTTGGAGAAAGTATGAGATTGTTTTAAGCATTTTTGCCGCATTCCAACTATTTGCATCTCTTGCTTTTTGAACTTTGTCAAGCCATTCTTGAAGGCTAGTATTATTATCTTTACCAGTAAATTCTGGAATCTTTGCAATGTAAGCAGTTGTCATTTTTTCTTCATTTTCTGTAATTTTTTCTGGTTCTGATTCAGTTTTTTCACTTTCTAAGTTTTCTGAATAATTTCTTTCATTTTCCTGTAAGTAATCAAGAAGATTGGTGCTGGTTAATATTGGTTCTTGCTGTTGAGTAGGATTTTTAGGTGACTAAAAATTTTTTGGTCTAGAGAAACAGTTAAGTAGTGAATTTGGTGTTTGTGGTTGAGCAAGTGAAATTGGAAATAATGTAATAAAAAGTGGTAATTTGACACTGGTTTTTTGTTCAGGTGTTTATAAGTGTTTGGTAGTTGTCTTTGGTGTTTTTAGAATATTTGGGGTGGTACTTAAGTGTTGTTTTAGTTTTTGTTTGCCTTTGTTGTTTGTTTTTGTTTTTGATTCAAAGTCAATAGAGTATTTAAACTGTACTGGATATGTTTTTTTACAATACTTGATAATGTTAAAATTAAGTTCTTGGAAGTAGGTGGCAAGTGTTTTACTGTTAAGGTCTTTAGTTCCCAATTGTAAATAGTGCACTAAATTATTGTAGAAGTTGCTTCTAACTTCTGAAATGTTGTAATTTCTAAGAAGATAATTGTTGATGCAGTTTTCAATATACTGGTAAAGTGTCCTCTTAACAATTTCAATTCCATCTGGAATGTTAAATTTTTGCTTGCAATAAGTGTAAATTGACTGATAATACTCTAGAGTTGTTGTGTCTGGTGTGGTCACTACTTTGAAGTTGTTATTACTGTGTTATTTCTATAGGAAAGCACCAAATATTACCAGAGGTTTTTGGTCTCTTTTTTTGAATGTTGTTACTGTTTGTCTGTTGCTAATTTTACGTTTTCTGAAAGCAATTAAATCTTCAATAACTGAATTTATTTTCAAATTATCTCCTATAATTTGAACTACTGGACTTATGAATGGAATGGCCAATTCTATACCAGTTACTTTGTGTAGTTACATTGTAGTAAACATCAACTTTTTCCCAAAAATTGCTCATCTAAAAGCTTACTAAAATTGTGTAGTTACTTTGCTGTAAAAGTCAACTCTTTTACAGGAATCTTGTCTGTAGGCTACCCTAATGATTGTAATAAGAAAATAAAAGAAAAAAATAAAAGAAGTATAAAAAAAATAAAATTTTGTCAAGAGAAACGTTTTTTATCCAGGCCTGAAATCATTAACAGATTACTGAAATTGGTAGCTAATTAATTTCAAAATGTTAGTCGAGTTTTGGGGAATTTTAAGTGTAATAATCAAAGATTTGGTTTTTGAATATTTAATTTTTATTTAAATGTGTAAAAGATGATTTGTTTCAATTAAGATATCTAAAGTAAGATACTATATTATAATACCATAAGAAGATACATTTTTTTAAAGAGAGAAGCTCTTCTTTTATATAACTTGTTGTAGTACTAGTCTTTGAACTTGCACTTTTCTCTTTGTTACAATTTGGGTGAACTAAAGATACATTTTGGCAAACTACAAGTTATTTCACTGAACTATTAATTATTTCGGCCAATTTTCATTAATTTAGGCGAATTTTGACTATGTTAAATGGTTCAGGGTATTGTGTAATTTAATCATCTTAATTTCTATAGTACAAATCGGATTATTAATTGAGTAATAATATTTGATAATTTAATTAAATAATAAGTGATAATCAAAATGATAATAATATATGCTAATTAATAATAAGAATTATAAGAGTAATTTTATGCTAATTAATAGCTAAAATTCTATTGGTAACAATGCCAAAAATTCAGCTCTGAAGCAATGATGAAAACCAACTTAAGCCAATATTGAAAAAATGCAATTTTTAATAATATGAGCACTATGATAATTCTAAGTTTTAGATAATACTAATATGCTACATAATATGCCAATTTTATTATTAGTTATTGACTAATCTAAATTTATGCAAGAATATATGTACATATCTTTGATATAATTTTATAATTTTTTAATACTTTAAAAAATTTATTTGTAATATTTATTCTATTATATTATTTATTTATTAATCCAAAATTAATTATTGTTTATTAAAAATTCTAATTGTTATTAATATAATAAACAGTAATAAAAACAAAAACTTTGTTATTAAAAGATATCCAGAGATTTAATGTAAAAAAAATTTTGGACTTAATAATACCTAAGTATGTTTATTATATTATAAGTATAAATAAAAAAAAAGAACATTTTATAATAAAAATAGTGCTTATTTTTAATTTTTGTCTATCTAAGACATAAAGTTTTATGATTTTATTCTTAATTGCATTAGCACAAACAAGTTGAGAAATAGAATTCAAATATTGAAATATTTTAATTAATTCTGGGTCTTTTATTGTAAAAAGTAGTTATTAATAATTAATAAGCCAAATAGTAATCATGTTACAAAGTTTTTTATTATCAATATTAATAACAATTACCACAGAAGACTAGAGCAGTTTTTTAGTTAGATTAGTCAAAAAAAAAATAGCAATTTTATTTGTTGAAACATTTTTTTAATTAACTTATAATCTTTTTAGACATTTTGTTTTTTCTTATAATATTCTTTTATTGTAACATATACTGTCTAGTAAAAAGTCTTTAAATAGTGCCATAAAAGTTTGGTAGTGTTCATAGTTCTACAAAAAAATTGTTTATGTACATATTTTAAGACTGTACATTTAGCTGTTTTTTTTTGTTTACTTAAACTTATCAAAATAGTTCTATACTTTACTTTAAAAATTATATTTACCAAATATATTAATATTTAAACTATTTGGGTTATTAAATTCTATTATTTTGGATTTTAAATCTTCAATAATATTGAATAATGCCAACAATAAATTTATTTTGGTAAGTTAGAAAGTAAAATTGTTATACATGCATAGTTTTATATATCTTTTTAATTGATTATAGTAATTAAATAAAGTAATAATTAATAAACAATTAATACAAGTTATATCTTTTTTTAATTCCATTAAACTTAAACAAGTTTGTGAATTTTGAACCAAACTCAGACTTGTTAAACAAATTTAATGCTAAACTCAAACTAAACCTACTTTAAAAAATTGGCTTAGTTTAAGTTTGGTTTGTAATTTAAACCAAACTTGAACAACACTTAAAATTTGGTTTAGTTTGGTTTAATTAAAACTTTAGTCTAGTGTGATTAAATATTAGATTCTATTAACATGAATTGTTAATAATGCAGAAGTAATTAATATTTCTTAATTCAACAATAACATAAATTAAATGATAATAAATAATTTTATTAATATAGATATAATTCTACTTTAAGTTATAGAAAACTATCTTTTAAAGAGAAAAGTATTGGATAATTACTTATCTTTAATTCTTGTTCTGTTTTTCTGTTTTTTTTCTGCTTTTAATACTTTTGTTATATATATATAATTTATATTATATAAGATTCCACATATTTTTACTCTTTTTCTATACTACTTTCTAAAAATATGCTCATTTTTAGAAATGTGTTGTGATTTTTTAATCTGTTTTTCTATTCTAGTACTTTTTTTTCTATAAGTAATATTAGTATCATATTGATTAACTGTAACTGTTTTTTCAAAATCATCTAACCATTCAATTAAATCTTAAATATTACTTTTAAATAATGGTAGTAAAGTGTTGTTTTTTTATCTTAAAGCAGTTTGTATATTTAAAAAACAGCCAAAATGTTTGCTTGTATAAGGTTAGCAGTCATTGGTTTAGAAATAATTGTTTATGTAAAATAATCTGATTTTTTTAAAAAAAAATTAAAAAACAAAAGCAGTTTGGTAGCTTTTTTTTCTGTTTTAAAAAGAGTTTTAATTAACTAATAGATAGCAATCTAAATATAAATTTGATAATATAAATATTCAAAATTAGAAGATTATTAGTTAAAAATTATTGAATATAATAGTTAATTAATATAATTGTTTTTTTTTTGAAGGTTTTTTCAAAGTAAGCTTAATCAAAAAAATAGATTGTATAGACTGTATAAATTTTAACTGAATTGGTTTTTAACAAAAAAGCAAATCAAGCAAGAAAACAAAAGATTAAGTTTAATAAAATCTAAATTATTTCTGTTATGTATTACAAAATATTTTTCTGATTATTATAACAGATATAAATAATTATTCATATAATAAAAAATAAAATAAATTTTAACAATCTTACAGAAAACACTACTTTTATGTTATGGATTGAAATAACAAACTAATAGATAACAAAAAAAAACAAAATTGTAGAGTAATAAAATTAATCAAAAAGAAAATTAAAATAAAAGAGTAAATTAAATAAGTAAAAATTCAATATGTATGATTAATTTCATAAAAATTACAGTTGTAAATCTTTTCTGGAAATCTGAAGATAAAAAAATAGTCTATGATTGTCAACAAAATAACACTACTGCTATTATTCTATGTCTTAACTCAGCAATTTTTAGAATTAATAACAAATATTGTTGTGCTTTTTAATTATTTCTTTATTCAAGAAATTACAAAAGCAAGCAATTGCTTCTCAGATTAATTTTAACAATACAAATTAAAAAAATAAAATAAAATATATAAAGACTAACAAGTAATCTTTTATTTTAAAATATTCAGATACTTAAAAATAAAAAAAAGAAAATAAGTAATATAAAAAATAATAATTAATAGTGGATTTTATTTTATTACTTTAATCATGTTTTTTTATAGCTAAAAAACTTATTACTTATATAGTTATTAAAAGTAGTCAATAATCAGATTATTGATTAAGTCAACAATTAGATCATTGATTAAATTAATAATTAGATCAATAATCAAATCAATGATCAGGTCATTGATTAGATTAATAATTAAGTTAATAATCAAATTATTGATTATTATCTAAAATAAAGTGTCTAATTATATAATATTAATAACTAATATATGTAATCATTAATAAAAACTATGGGCTTTAACCATAACAATATAACAACAAACTGTTATTAGTCATTAATGAATTTAAAGTTAAAAACAAAGTTTTTTTATATAAAACTAAAGCTAAAAATAATAAAATAAAAAATTTAATTATAAATAAAATATATTATTTTATATATATGAAATTTTAAAAAATAGATTATATAAATTAAAACTTAATAATAAAGTTTTGAAAAAATTGCACATAATAATAAATTTAAGTACTATTATTCCAAAACTAATCTTAAATACTTAATTCTACAACTTAATATACAATTTATTTTAGTTAATTCTAAAAATATTTTTCAAAACTTAAAACCAATAATTGTTATTAAACAATTTTTAAATCTAAATATTTAATAATTAAATTATTTTATTTTACTTTTATATTAGTAGAAATAATTTTATAAAAATAATTAAAAATTATACAAAAAAGTAAAACAAAAATAATTTTATTTTTTTATATTTTCATTAGTTATTATGATTATTTACTAAAATATTTAATATTTATTTCAAAAATTAATGTTAATCTTAAAAACACTATCTAAATTATTTATAATTATTACTAAAAAACATATTAATTATATTTAGATAAAATTTGTTACAATTTTAATATAAATTTACAAAATTATTTTTCTTATAAAAGAAACACAAAAAATTATTCTGGAATTTACTTACCAAAATTTTTAAAACAAGTTTAGAAAAAAATTTAATATTTATTTTTATTAATATTTTACTAAATACTACAATTCAACAAAAATTTTAATAATGTCTTAATAAACAAAACAACAAATATTTTTTAATTTATAAATATTTTTATATTAGAAAAACACTTTACAAAAGAAAACTAGAGTTTAAAACAGCAAATTTTATATTTAAAGCTATTCAAAACCAATTTTACAATAAATTCAAAACAACAACTAAACCAATAAACACTTATTACAAACCTAGAACAGCTTTTAAACTTTATAATCTATTTTATACTTGTAAAAATGTTCTATAAAATCTAATTTTACAAATTTTAAAGATTTAATATATTGAAAAGCTTATAGAATTAAAATTTTAATAATTTTCAGACCAAATTTCTTCAATAATTCTGAACTATTATTTAGAAATTACAGACAATATTTAAACTTTAATAGAGCTTAGTTTTAAAAAAAAAATTATATTATTAGCCAAAATTTAAAATATTAATTAATATATATTATTATTTCAATTTATTACTTTTTATTTTATTAATTATTTGAATTATTATTTAATTAATAATTTAATTTATACAGAATACAAATATAACCAAATTATAATGATCAGATTATATAATAAACTAAATTATATAACATTAAAAATTTGCTAAAATATTTAATAATTCAATAAAATAATTAACAATTTACTAAAATAATTTATAGTTTATAGAAATAACTTGTAATTTAATAAAATATTAGGAAAAAAATGTTAAATCATAGAATAGTACTATAATAAATTATATAAAAAAAGAACTTTTTATTTCAAAAAAATATATTTTAATTAGAATTACTTAAATTAAACTAGAGATATATTTTTTATAAATTAATTTAAATAAAAACTTATATTAAAAAACATATATTTTTTAATTAATATTATTTTAAAATTGATTAATTACTAATTTTTGTAATAGTTAATAATTTTCAAATCTGAATTTAAAACAACTTCTTTAAAACATTCTTTTATTTTTTTTCTTTAATTTATATTTTTATATTTTTTTATATTATTAAGTAGCCTATAATTAAGATTTTTTATAAAAAAATTAACTTTTACAACAAAATAACTATACAAATTTTTGAAAAGCTTACAAACAAAATTTTTTTGTAAAAAAGTTGATTTTTACTACAAAATAACTACACAAATAATTGATATAGAATTGTTTATTTTATTATAAATTTAATAATATACATAATTTAAAGTATAGAAAAATACTTTAGAAAAAAAATTAGCTTATTAAAAATTTATCAACTTTTATTAACAGCAGAATTAACAACAAAATAATATTAAAACATCAAGAAAAAAGTAGAAAAATTTTTAATAACAATAACTATTATAATATTAATACCTAAAAAACTTGAATTTAATCTTAAAATAAATACTCTTATATTATTAAATCTGTTAATAATCTAAGATTTAATACTAAAATAAAGCTTAGTTTTTGTAATAATCAAAATATTATTATTTATTTTTTATACTACTTAATAATATTATTTTGTTTAACAAAAATATTTATGTTTTTAATATTATATATAGCTATTTTTTAGATTAAACTACTTATAAAAAATAAAAATATATATTAAATTATTATTTAAGCAAAATAAATTAAATTTATTCAAAACTGTTTGACTAATTTTTCTAAAACCAACAATTTTATTTTCAGATTACTAATTTTAGATATTAAAATCTTTGAAATATTTGTAAACAATTAAAAAAATTTTATTTTTTATTTTTAATATAATTGAAAAAATTAATAATAGTTTGTTAATAATTATATCTAAAATTGAAAGTATTAAAATTTATTTTTATATACTTTTTTAGCTATTAGTTAATAAAAAATAAAAGAAAAAAAGTTTAATTTATAAATAATTACCAATATTTAATTTGTAAAAAGCACTAAAAAATATACAAACATAAATTCAAAATCATAGTTATAATACTATTATTCAGAATATTATTGCTACTGCTTATTATTAAAAAGCCAAAAATAAAAACATAAAATGAAATAAAATTTGTTTTATTAATTACTAACACCCAAGTTTTATTTTTAAAAAAAACTGAAAGAAAAACTAATTTGTTTTTTAGTATATATATATACTAGATACTATTTATTAGAATTAGAAAAAAAAAATTTACTATAATTATATACTTTTTTATCAACTATATATTTATTTAAAACATGACCAAAATATTTATACATAGAGTATTATAATAATATAAGTTCAATTTAATATAAGTTTATGTTTTTGTAAATTAGTATTAAACAAATAATAGTATTTTTAACCAAGACTAAATTGAAACATATTATTGTACATAGAACATAAACATATATAAATATATTATATATTATAATATAAGTTTTTTTATTATATAATATTAACAAATTTAAGAGATTATAAACTATAATTCTAATAAAAATATATATAAAAAAACACAATATTAATTTTTTATATTCTATATTTGTTTATTAACATTTATTTTAACTATTTATATTAAGTCTTTTTTTAATAGAATTAATTATTTGACCACTACTAAATTAACAATAATAATGTTTTTAAACTTAATTAGTATTTTCTGTTATAAACCAATAAATTGTATTTTAATTAATTTTACTATATTATATTTAGCTAGTACTAATTTTAATGCCAATTAAGATATTTTTAATGATTATTTTTAATCTGTTTTGGTATTAGTGTATTTAAATCAGTATTTACTATAATTTTTATATTAGCAGTCAACTTATTAGCTTAATTAAGATTAAATTTAAATATAAATAACAATTTTATAATTTCATAAAATTTTAAAAAAGTTGAAATAATTTTAAAACTGTCTACTTGATAAAACAATTTTTTGATAAATTTTAACTTATTACTTAAATTTTTTTTTAAAATAACTAATATATTTACATTAAAAACAAATAATTTAATTAAATTAAAACTCTTATTTTGTTTATTATTTTTAATATTTACAACTAATAAAAAAAGATTTAAATCTTTATTATTATTTATATAATTAATAACAAATACAAATAATAAATTAGTCAACTTATATATAGTAATTTTAATGTAATATAATATTACATAATTCATATTTTTATTATTTTTTAAGATATTTGAATTAATAAAATAGGTTTTTTTAATGATTAAATTATTTATATTGCTTATTTTGTTTTTTTAAAATTAACATAGAAATCAAAGAATATAAAATAAAAAAACTGTTATAAATTTTTTATACTTATTGTAATAGAAAAATTTATGAAAAAAAATTTTTATTATTATTTTATAAGTTTTTTAACATAAATTACATGATTATTTTAACATTTATTAATTTAAATAGTTTATTAAATACTAAAATTTAATTAATTTATAAATAAGTCAATAAAAATTATTAAAGTTTAATTTAAATAAAACTAATATATAAGTTAATAAACTAAGTTTAAAAAACTTTTTTGGTTAAAATTTTAAATATTATAATTTAGTTTAAAAATTACAAGTATAAAAAAGATTTAAATAACATATAAAATTTGTTAAAAAGTATTTTATTATAATCAAATAACAAATTTTTTTTAAAATTAAATTAAAAAATTAAATTACAATGTAAATAAAATATTTAAAAAGTTAAAATTAAATTAAAAAAACTATTTTCTATACTAATAATAAATATATAAATATTTTTATAATTAATAAGAATTATAATATTTATACTATTTAAAAAAAATTTAAAAAAAGTTTTAAAAATATTTGGTCATAAATAATAATATTATTTTGAATTTTGTTAAAATTAAATTAAAAATCAATAAATTTATGATAAAATAAACATAAAAATACAAAAATTTTTTTTCTCTTGTCAATCCCCTAACCATGACGAGAGCAAAATTTTATCAAAGTTTTAATTAGTCTTTCTTTTTTTCTCTTGTTTTTTTTCTAATTATTTCTTCTGACTTTCTTCTTTTTGTTACTATGGATCTGGTAGACGCTTCTGCTGGTGGTTCTGGTGCTAATTTGGCTGAAGTGGGAACCTGGTCTAGCAAAAAAAAAAGCTTGTGTAGATAGTGTGTACTCTTGCAATCTATTATTTAAGAAGCTGAAGATGCCTGTGATTAGTGATGTGGTTAATTTGTCTACTGGCCCTTTGAGCTTAGTAGATATTGGTAATGTTGGTTTTAAGCCTGTGGTGTCCTGGAAAAGCAAAGTTGGCAGCATTTCTAGCAGTGTGAGCAGTCTCTTGGATGTTGAAAATATGGAGAACACAGTTGCTGAAAAAACTGGCTATGCTGAATCTAGTAGAGACAATAATATGGATAAAACTATGCTGAGAAAGACTTGTACACAGATGTATGTACTAGACAACTCACCAAAGCAGCCTTTATTTGACCATATGAGTAATGATAATACTGAGTTGGTGCTTCCAGCACCTAAATTTGTTAGATTCAATTGGCTTCTATCTGCCAAATCACATGTTTTGGAGAAACATAGCTTCGAACCAGTTAAATCATTCACTTTGGATGTTAAGTTGTCTGCTATGTCTAGAAAAACAAATAGTAATAAGTTAATTACAATCAAAAAAAATTTTTATTAAATTGATGGTTTTGAGGGGGTTTCCACTCCCTCAAAATTTTTTGGAATCATTAGATTCTTCTTTACTTCTGAATTGAGTCTAAAAAAGACTAAGGAATTGACAATTCATAAGAAAATTGTGGTAAATGATAATGTTAGACAGATAAACAAATGCACCAATTGAGAAATAATTATCAAAGAAATTCCAGTTGATCTTCCCAAATCAGCAATAGAGTTAGTTTTTTTCAAGTTTGGTGAGGTGGTTTCTGTTAAGTTGCAATTGATCAGGCTTTGGCAAAAGGCCTTAATGGAGTTTAAGTCAGCAGATGTTGCCAGTTTGGTTGCATCTAAATGGTCTGTTTTTATGGGAAAAGATTTGGTGTGTGTGGTTCTGGCTGTAGATAATAAAGTATCATGAGTATTAAGAGACCAGCATTGGGCTTTGCTCTACACTTTTCCTATTAGTACTATTGCTCATAATTTGTCTAGTTTGTTGGAGTCATATGGTGAGAAGACTTGTTTTATTGGTCACAATCCGAGTTCATATGTTTATGACAAATGTGTAGTAGTTTGTTTTGAGAATAAGACATCCAGATTGGCTGCTTTTGATTCTGTTCTAGTCTTTAAAGATGTAAATTTGCACTGGGCTGGTTTCTTTTTGGCTGGTTGTGCCAAGTATAAACAATTTGGTCATATCTCTGATGTGTGTTCAATGGGTGGAAATTCTGGAGTTCATATCAAATGGTTGGTGACTAATTGGGATCAGGTTCATTTGGCAGGCATTTATAAAAAGAAGCAGGCTCTTATTGTCTATCTGGTCTTGTTTGGTAAGAAAACTTGGGCCCAAATTGCTGGCAGCTTTTCTTCTAGTGTAGTTTTTTTGGTTGTTTTTGGTGCTAAGCCTAGTCCAAGTGCAAATTCTACTCCATTGACTCCCAATTCTCTTGTTGTCTCTGGTCTAAATAATTGTTTGGCATTTTTGGAACATTTTTTGGGGTTTTTGGCTAACCAAGTCTCTGGTATTTTGAGAAAATTGAGTTTTGTCAATTTGATGCTATTGGCATCTTTCTTTATAGCTTTTCTTTTTGTTGTGTCTGCATCCTCAGCTATGGATGCAAGTTCAGATATGATTTTGGATAGTGTGTTGGTGCTCTCTGTCTCTCTTTTTCTTGCTGTTGGTAATGTTGTGCTTAGTTTCAGTTCTAATAGCTCCAAAGTTTTAACCAACAAAGTGGGTGGTTTGGAGTCTAAGTTGGCATCTTTGGAGACTTTAATTGGATTAGTTTTGGCTAGATTGGATCATTTGTGCTTTGGCTTGGGTTTTCCACTGCCTCCTTTATCCCAATGAGTGGTTTGATGTAAAAGTTTGCTACATGCAATGTTTGCAGTATCAATGTTTCTGCAAAGCAAATGAATGTTGTGTGATGGCATGTGGATTCTGGTAATATGGTGTCTTTTGTCACAGAAACTAAGTTGAAGTCCAGTATCAAGCCTTGTATTGCTAATAAGTTTAAGAGTATGTGTGTTTTTATATCTGGCTTGGATAAAAGTTTTCTTGGCACTGAGATTGCTGTGATTATAAACAATTCTTTGGCTCACCATGTGTCTAAAATTAAGGAGGTTCCTGGCCAAATTATTTTGATATAGCTTTTGTTTAAAGACAAGCTTTCAGTCATGGTTCTGGGTTTGTACACTGGTGTCTCTTTTGAGATGAGATTCAGTCAGGCTTTGGAGGTGAACTCTGTAATTGTGGAAGCTGTTAACTCTAGCACTTTTGTGGTTTTGAGTAGAAATTTTAATGAGAATGGATCTGGAAGAAGTGTGACTTTCAGGTTTTGTTTGAATTTGGGTTTGGTCAATTTGTTTGCCAATTATTATATGACAAAGACTTCCACATGGAGCAATTCATAGGGAGTTGAAAAAACAATCAATTTTATTTTCATCAGTAAAAATTTTTTTTCTGCTATTGCTGGTCATTAAGTCTGCTCTGTGTCTGGTTTTTCAACACTGATTATAATGCTGTTTTGGTTTTAATTGGCTTGGGTAGACTCTTAGATGTTAGATTGAATAGCTTGTATAAACAGACTAACAAGGATCATTGGAAGTTCAAAATTAAAGATACTAATGGTTCCAAATGGACTGGATTTAGGAATTGTCTTTCTACCAAGCTTCTGATGGTTGCTAAGAGATTTTCTGGTGCTGAAACTAATAGTGATGTGGATGCTATGTGAACAATTTTGGAGAGGGTGGTGGTAAAATCAGCTAACATAACATTTTCAAAACATTGATTTAGTGAGTTTTATTGTTCTAGGAATAGACATTCTTCTAAGTTCTTTGGTTTGGAATTGTTGGTTGCCAAAATTGTTAAAAAGTTTTGGCTTAGGTGACCTGCCTAGAGTTGATTGTCTCATAGGAACATGGTCAACTTTGGATAGTGTCAAGACTCATGCTTTTGCTAACTTAGTTGGTTTGGGTGGAAAGTTTGAGATGGTTTTTGGACATTTATTATTGGTTCATAAAGAATACAAAAGATCTAAGATATATGAGTTAAAATTGGTTGAAGAGGCTTTTATTAGACTGGCTGTCTCGAAGCGCATAAAAAATTTCTGTTCTAACAAAAGTAGCATGATCAGAAGTGTTTTGGATCAGTCTTTTTGCAAAGTAGTTCTGAATTACTTAATGGTGGATAATGAATTAATTTTAGAGCCTGAGAAAGTAAAGCTTAATGTTGATAGAATTATGGAGGATTGAACTAGGAAACAGACAGTGCCTTTGGTGGTGCCTGACCTTTGGACTCATCAGTATGTTTCATTGAATTACATACAGGATTGTGCTTTTTCTGGTGTGATGAGTGCTGTCAGTTTGAGTGAATTGCTCTTGGTTGTTAATGATTTGCCTAATGATAAAGCTGCTGGCTTGTCTGACATCCCTAATGAACTATAGAAGCATGACAATAATAGAGTGTTGGGATATCTCTTAAGGTTGTTAAATGTGTGTTTGTTGGTCGGTAGTGTTTCTGTTTTGTGGAGAAGGACTTGGGTCTCAATAATACCTAAATCTTACAAGTGGGATAGGGTTCTTACAAATACATGGCCTATAGCTTTGATCGAGACTACCAAAAAGATTCTCTTTAATAGGATCTCTTCAGCATACAGCAAGTTTGGTGTTCTTTGTGGTGATAACTTTTCTGTTTTGAAGGATATATCTACCTAATCTTCTGTGTTTGTGATTGGTTCAGTTGTCGAAAACACTCTAAAAAAGAATCCTGAACTTTGGTTGGTCCTTTAGAACATATGTAAGACTTATAATTCTGTAAGTTGGCATTACTTGGAGACTAATCCATGTTGAATCAAAATGTGTGATAGGTTCATCAGATTTTTTGGTGGCATACATGATAATAGGATTGATAAGATTATGACTGATTTTGGTCTTATTGGTGGATACAGGATGTGTGATGGCTTGGATCAGGGTGAGATTTTTTCACCTCTTCTCTGAAGAATTTTCTATGATTCCCTTTTATGCAAAGTTAAAAGGCATAAGTATTTGTATGATTATCAAATTGACACTAAGTTTGTAGTGAAAACTGATAGAATTGAGACTAGTGGTGAATTATCCTTCTTTTTTGCTGTAGATGTATTTGTAGATGATACAATTTGGGTTGGTGATTGTCAAGCATTAATGCAGTATGCTCTGAATATTGGTAGTGAGTTTTTTGCAATCAATGACATTTCTATCAACAATGAGAAAACTGTGGCTATTCCTATTAATTAGGGTGTTAAGGTGGCTTCTTTGAGCATAAGTGGTCAGCCGATTTTAATAGCTAAAAAGGGTGAAGCTTATAAATACTTGGGTATTTTTTTGTCTATTGAAGGTTTGTCTAAGCTGAGTGTAACCAAAGCTCATTTAGATGTGTGCTTTTTTGTCAATATAATACTCAAGAAAGTTATTATTGACAAGCAGTTTTCTTATTTGGTTTTGGCTGTTCTGTAGCCAATTGTTAGTTACAGGACCCAGTTTAGTTTTGTTTTATTGGGGATTTGCCACAAGTGGGATACTATGGTTCGGAAAAATCTTAGATTTAAAGCACATTTGCCACATGATTTTCCAGTCAAAGCATTATATCACTCCTCATTATATGGTTTGAAGTCTTTCAAGCAAGTGCAGTTGGAGTGTAAATTAGCTGCTGTGGTTTCATTTTTTAATGCTTCTGGCATTCTCGGGCATTTATTCAATCATAGATTTTTGGATTTGCAGGTTTTGGGCTGGGCTCTGTTGAACCCCTTGCAGTTCCCTGTTAAGTTACATGTTAGTCCTGTAAACAATTTTCTGGCTGGTGTGGTTAAGATTTTCTTGAATAATGAGTTATCTTTAACTAACAATCTGTCAAGTGTCTTTCATAGTCCTAGTGTGTTTTTTATATTGTCTGTATTGGAAAATGCTCTTTATTTTAGCTCGGTTTATTTGTTAAAATGTTTTGGTGTTACTTTTAATGATAGGCTGGTTGATAAAAAAAGTCGCGTGATGAATTGGAAGACCTTTTGTTATTAGAAGAGATTAGATCCTAGAGGTTCTATTCTTTTCTGGTTTATGACTGTTTCAAAGTTTTTGCTGAATATGGACTCTTCAGTGGTTGCCTCTACTGGGGTGGTCTTCTTCCTGAACTGGATGTTTTGAATTCTGTAAAATTCTCTGATGTTTGGAGTGGTTTATATGAAATATGGTCTGATTTATTTGATGTCTACATAGATGGTTTGTTGAAAGATGCTGGGACTATTAATATTGTTGGCAGTATAGCTACATATTTTTTTTCTGTGAATCTGAGTGTTGGTGTTAAGGTTCGAGATCTGTTGTCTTCTACTTTATCTGAGTTGCAGGCAGTTGCTCTGGCATTGGAGTGCATCTCATCCTCTTGTGTAATAATATTGCATCTTAACAGCCAGGCTGCCATTGATGTGTGTGTATCTGAAATGTCTTTAGCTGTGCTGGATTTTTGTGTTCTGTGCTGAATAGAGAGACATCACATTTTTAATTTGATTAGAGATAAAAATCTTAGCATAAAGTAGGTAAAGATCAAGAGCCATTCTGGAGTTGTAGGTAATGTGGAAGCTGATGCTACTGCTGGTCATGCTACATGTTTTAAGTTGTCTTTGTCTGTAGGAGTGCATGAACATTTTCTGGTGACTGAAGTCACAGCTGTGTTTGACAATACCTGTTATTTTGTTAGGAATGTGCTCCAGTCTATTTGTCATGCTCATTGGGAGGCTGGTCCTGGCTGAGACATTATTCCAAGTAACTTAATGGGGTGTGTAAACTGGAGTGCTATGGTTAAGATGTAACATCTTGACTTCCATATGCTTACAGGCTTTACTAATCAGGGATCTTTCAGTTTGCATAAATATCTAATGAAAACAATACACCAATGGCTGCCTGTCATGATAAAGAAGAGATTATATAATAAGAGATATTCTGGTGTGTTGTGTTTGTTGTGTAATGAGGTAGAACTGCTTAATCATGTTTTTACTTGTGCATCGGATGCTGGAATTTGGAAAGAGGTTTTGGCTGAAGTTGTTATATCTTAGACTTCTTTGTTGGGTGTCAATAGCCTGTTTTTTTCTGCTGTTTTGCAGACTCTTGGTTAGTGCTCTTTGAATATGAGCCTGTATTCTGTGTTGTGTAAAGGGTTTGTGCTTTGAGATTGGTGCGTGGAAGCTGGCAATGTTTTTAATAGAAAAAAAAAGGCTTTTTGCATAATTATTAGGTTTGTTAAGTGGTTAGCTGAACTGCATTACTCTAGAATTTGGCTGGTGAAATGTAAACATAGGACAGATATGGAGAGAATGGATTTGACTAATAATGATAGTTTGGTTTCGGGTTTGTCACATTGTATCAAATCTTCACTTTCAGAAAGTATAGTTAGAATGCTTGGTATTATCGAGTCTTTTACTGTTAGTTTTGGCTATCAACAGTCCTGTTCTTTTTTTACAGGTTTAGATTATGATTCTCATATTGTTTTAGATGTGTAGTGTTGTCTTGTCTGGCCTAAGTGGCTAGCCACATGTAGAAAGTACATGAGTTGTATCTAGGTTAAACCACTTAGTTTGGCTTTGTGTACTAGATAGCAATTGGGCTTCACTCATTAAAAGGTTAATAAAAAAAAAAATACAAAATACTTTTTTTATATTAAATATTTAAATATTTTAATATGTTTTTTTAATATTAAAGATAATATTTTTTGTATTATAATTAGAATTTTATTAAATGTTTTAAAAAAAATGGTTTTAACTTTTTTTAAAAACAAAACTGTTAAATTATTTAAATTATTTAATAAGTTTTAAAAGTATTATAATTAATTTGTGTTCAATTTGTTTTAAATTTTTTAAATAAATATTTAATTTATAAAAAAATACAGAATTTTTATGAATTTTAGTTTTTATAAATAAAAAAAATTATACAAGATTAATAACATTAATTAAGATTACAAAAAAAATTTATTAAATTAAACTTTTATAACTTGTAAATTAAACAAATTTTTTTAAAATAATAATTTTTTAATTTTGAAAAACATCTTAATTTAAAATTTTATTTTTGTTATTGGTTTTATAATTAAGAATACTTTAAAAAAAATTAAATATTTTGGTTAATTCTCCAAAATACAAAGAAAACTTATGTATATTAATTAGAAAAAAGTTTACAAAAAATTAAAATATGTAAAAAATTTATTAAATTTTTTGATTATATTTACAATAATAAAATTAATAAAATTATAATTGATTTTAGACTTACAAATAAGTAATTTTATAATAATTTGGATCAAAAAAAAGTATTTATTTTTTTTATAAAGAATTTTCTATAATTTTTTTTGTGTAAAATAAAAAAACTAAAAAATATTTTAAATACCAAATTAATTTTAAACTAATTACTTATATTAATAAAATAAAATTTAAATTAATGTTATATTTTATTTTTCTATTGGTATTTTTATTAATATTATTATTATTTAAATTAATAATAATTAAATTATTATACAAAATATTTTAAATATTATAAATAATATTTTTAAATTAATATTATATTTATAAATAAAAAAAATTATGACTATTTTTATTAAGCACAAAGTTAAAAATATTTTTAAGATAAATAGACTATATATTTTAATTATAAAGCTTTAAATACTTATTATTATTTAGAAAATTTTTATAAATAAAAAAATCAAATATATTTAATTTCAAAAAACCAATTTTAATATTAAGTTTTTTATTAATAAAATATTTAAAAAAATAGTGTTTAATAAACAATTTTATTATTTGTTTGCCATAATTTTATAATCAATTATTGTATATTGTATATAAATAAATTTTGTTTTCAAAAAAATGTAAAAAATAGAATAGATTAATTAAAGAAGTTATATTTATTAAAGATTTTTTATAATTTGACTTTTTTAAATAAATTTAGACAAAAAACAAAATAGTTATAATTTTTGAATTTTTAAATATTAATAGAATTCTTAAAAAACTTTTTGATTATAAATTTTTAAATTTTTAGATTTATTGTATTATTTTATAAAAATTTTTGATAACTTTATAAACAAAAAATATTAATAAGTATAATAAATATTTTTTTGTTTGTAGTTTTTTTGTTAATATTTATTTAAATATTTTTTGTTTTTATAATAATATATTAATATTTATTATTATTAATAAAAAGTTTTATTTTAAAATAATTAAGTTTTTTAAAATATTTAAAATTATATTTGTAAGTTAATTGTTAAACAAAAACAGAATTTTATTTATTTGAATTATTTTTTATTATTAAAAAAAATTAAATCCAAAAAATTCAATATTATATTAATTTAAATATATTGTTATTTATTTTAATAATTTGTATAATATTATAAATTATTAATATGTTATTTATATTAATAAAAAATATTTAAAAGTTAATTAAATTTTAATATTATTGTATTTTAATTTATGTAAATTAATTTGTTTTAAATTTATAATATATACAAATAAATTTGTAGGTTAGGGTTGATATTATTCTGTTTAAGAGCTTTGTTTTCAATAATTGGTATCATGAATCTGTCTCAGTTTTTAAGGACTTTAAGGTTGGGGGCTAGGGAAATTGTGAATTTTGTGCATGGGCTCTGTTTAGCATTTCGGGATGACATTTGGTTAGTCCGCACCAGACACCGAGCATTTATAGAAAAGCATGGTTTGATTCCGCATGACAGCTCCACTCCAGCTTCAGTTTCTGGTTTGCCTATGGTGTTTTCGGCTGGTGTAGTTAGATTGCTGAGTGTGGCTGAGGCTTTTGGAGTTGATTTCGGGTTTCATAAGTTTTGTCCATTTTTTTCGGGTATTGGATATTTGGTTTCTGTGCATATAGGTGTATAGTGTTGTTCTGGCTGGCCCAAATGGCTGGTCACGTGTAGAAAGCACATGATTTGCACTTAGTTTAGATTATTTATATGATGTATAGCACTAGGTTGCGTTTGGACCTCACTCGTTAAAATAAAAAAATAAAAAAATAAAAATTTGTAAAAAATTTTGGTTTTTTTGAGTTAATTAAAAAAACTATTGTCTTTTTTGTTAATTTAATTTTAAATATAAAAATTAATATATATAATATTATATTATTTATATTAATTAAGCTTTAAATTATTGTTTTAATATTTAAATATATGTTGATATCTGTATATATAATAATAAAATTTAATAATTAAACTGTTTTAAATACATATTAATTGGATTTAATTAATATTATTCTAATTTTAAACATAAATATTAGATTAAAAAACATTAAATTATTAATATTATAATTTAAATAAGAATTTAATATAAAAATTATAAAAAAAATATAAATAATATATTATATAAAATAATACATAATAATAAAATTTAGATAAAATAATTAAATTTAATTTTATTAGTTTTTTAAATTTAATAAAATTATTATTAAAACTTATATTTATATGAATTAAAATTTTAAATTCTTTTATTAAAATTTATTTACTTTTTTACATTCAAGTTAAATATAATTAACATGATACTTTAAAAATTTTTATAAATTAAATCAATATTTTTAATTATAATAATTAACAAAATATTAATTTTATTTATTTATTTTTATTTTTTTATTTTAATCTGAAAATAGCCAAAAATAACATATATAATAATTTGATAATTTAATTATTATAATAAATAATTTTATATTATAATAATTTAATAAAAAAAAAGTGTATTTTAAGAAATTAATTTTATAAAAAATTATAACTTATTAAAAAAATAAAAAAATAAAACTAAAATTTTAATTATAATTGAATAGCATAAAATAAAATTGATTACAAATAAAAATAAACATTTTTACTTAAAAAAACTATTATAAATAATTTTAACATTTAAAAAATTTTAATATTTATATTTTTTATAAAAAAACTCAATAGATAAAATTATTAATAAAAAAAATTAAAAAATTTTCAGATTTAAACAAATTTTTAAAAATTAATATTACATAAATTTAATATTAAAAGTTATAATATTTTACTTAAATAAATTATCTATAATAATATAATTTATAAGAAAAAGTTTTTTATTAATTAAAAAACTATTTTGGTAATTTAGAAATAAAATTGTAAATAATTATAAAATCTAATTTTTTGTTAATAATTAATATTAAAAAACCAAAAATATTGTTAAATATATTAATATTTTATTGGTTAAAAATATTAAATCTGATTTAATAAATTGTAAATTGCTATTAAAAAAAATTATATAATTATAATTATTTAAGATATAAAAATTTTTGAATTTTTAGATTATTAATAATATTATTTAACAAAATTACAAATTTGAAAACTTTTTTAATAATAATAATAATAATTTTATTATTTATTTAATATTAAAACAAAAATAAAGTCAAATAATAAATTAATTAGAAAAAACACAACATAAAATGTTAATATAAAAAATCATAAAAATCATAAAATTTAAAATATTAATAATAAATATAAAAACAAAAACGAGTAGCAGTTAATAATATTCTTCATAAAGAAATTTGTCAATATTCCAAAAATATAAAAAATCACAAAAAAAAATATAAATTAAAATATTAATAATAAATATTAAAGCTACTTAAAATATTAATAACAAGGATTTAAAACATAAAAAAAAGAAAAAAAAACAGATAAAAAGAAAAAAACCAATTACTTTTTATAAAATTGTAATAAAAAATTAGCTTAATACTTTTTTAAATTAACAAAAATATTTATATATATAGTTAAATTATATTAAATTTACATATTATATTAAAATTATTTAAGTTTATTAATTATTTATATATATTAAATTAATTAATTTAATTGTAAATTTATTTGGTATATTATTTTTTTAAGAACTAATAATTTAAATAATTAAATAATTAAATTTAAATACTTGGATTTAAAACTTTAATTATATATTAATAATATTAATTGTAATTATAATTAATATAATCAATATAACTTAACAAATTACTATTTTTTAGTAATTATTTTTTAATAGTAATTACAAATTTAAAATATTGAATTATATAAATAAAGGCATATAAGAAATTTGAAACATAACAAAATCTGTTATTATTAAATTATATGTGTTTTAAATTAATATTATTATATTAAATTTTTTAATACTTTATAAAAAAAATTAATATATATATATATATATATATAAATATTTAAAATAACTTTTATAATAATATAATTTTTTTATATAACTTATAGTATTATACAAAATAAATTTATAAAGTTCCAAAAAAAAAATTTTATTTTAAACTAAATATATAATAATAATAACAACAACAAATTAACTAACCAATTCTTTATAATTTTTTTTGATTTTTGTATTTATAAAAATCAAAACAAAATAAAACATGGGGTTGATTTAAATTAATTTTTAGCTTATTTATTTATTTATTTATTATTTATTTATTTGTTGTTATTTTTCATTTTGAAAAAAAATATTAAAAAGTTTAATATAGAAAATTTATAAAGGGGGTTTTTTGTAAACATTTGTCAGTTGTCAGTTGTAAGTTCTGATGTCATATCCGGTTAATGATGGGAAATTTTAATTAAAGTTTTTTGTATCAAAACAAAACGTATGGAGATCGATGAGTTACCAAAAAAAGTAAAAGTAAAAGTAAAAAGTGAAGTGATATAATGTAAAGTGATGTAAAGTAAAGTAATGTAAAGTAAAGTAATGTAATGTAATGTAACAACTTATTGAGAAATAAAAGTAAAAATTAGATTTTCATTTCTTATGAAAAAAAAAAATCGTAATGGACAGTTTATAATATTTTGTGAGAAATTATAAACAAAAAAAATAAATTCTTGGAGAAAATTCGATTGCAAGGGCAACGAATAAAAGGTTGATAATAAAGGATAATAAAGGATAAAAAATAGTAAAACCTTATGAAATATTCGAAAATCCCGAAAGAAACATTTATTTTATGGAAAAGATTGATTTTTATAATTTGTTTATTATTATTATTATTATTATTATTATTATTATTATTATTATTATTATTTGTTTTTGTACGTCTTTTTTTATTTCAAAAAAAAATTTGTCGGTTCGATTCAAGATTTGTCAAATATTACTTTTTTTTTTGATAAATATTTGACTTTTTAGTAAGCAACAACATCATTTATCTTTTGACCGTTTCTGGTCCGTCCATCCGTAATACAAAAACATTTCATAAAACAATCATATAGTCTATTTTGAACCTGTTTTCTACCTGTTTAGTTGTGGAAATTTCAGCTGTAAAGAAAAGTCTGAAAATATTCAAATTTTTATTTTTTTGGGAAATGTAACAACTTTTTTTTTAATTAGAAATCCCGTCAGATCAACTAAAATACACATACAAATTAAAAATCATGAACTTGAAAGAAATTTTATCGACCACTTTTTTTTTTACGATAGAGTTTCACAGTTAATAAAGTCAAAATGTAAACTATGAGAATCATCGTTTACTTTTTAGATTCATTTGAAAAAAAAAAAGATTGGTATTCTTTCTCTCTTTGAGATTGGTTATTATTATTATTATTTTTTTTTTGACGAGGAGTAAAAGAGAGGTCCTGTTCTCGATGATGTTAATGTTTGATGATGATGTTGATGATGATGATGTTGATGATGATGATGATGATGACGATCAAACAGATACACCATGAGCGAAAAGGATTTTATGATCATAATCAAATGTTCCTAAAAGCAAAAGCAATGATATCATAATCATTACGGATCAACGATTCCCTGAATCTCCGACATTTATAGTGAAAATATGAGAGATCTGTATATTTTCATTTTTTGAAATATTTTTTTCTTTGAAATAAAGTTTTATTTTATTTTTTGAAATGTTGGTCCAAAGAAAGAAGTACCAAAAGGCGATTTCGATTTCGGGAATTCGGAATTTCTTATTGCATTTTCCGTCGGGCTAGTTTTTTATTAGAATTGATTCTCACGATCATGATTTAACCATAAAAGTTTTTTGAGTTTTTATTCGGGTTTAACGAAATTCATTCAAATTAAAAAAACAACTTGAATTGAAACAGGAAAAAAAACGAAATAGATTAATAGAGTAAGAGAGTAATAGAGTGATAGAGTAATAGAGTAATAGAGTAGTAATAATAATAATAATAATAATAATAATAATAATAATAATAATAATAATAATAATAATAATAATAATAATAGTGGAATAATAATAAAAATCATTGGTGGTTGAGGGTTAAAATCAAATTACCAAAAAAAATCAAAAAAAATAGGGGGAAAAAGAAATCAATTATAAAAATGAAACAAGAAAATTTTTTATTTTTTCTACTTTTAGAATATATATATATATATTTTTTCTTTTGTCTTTGTTTTTTAAACACAAACTCCATATGATTAGGTGAAACACCGAATACCAAAAAAAAATTACTATTAATGGCAATATTACGGACTTTATATGTAAAAATATATATATGTAATAAAAATTCTTTTATTTTCTCGCGTTTCATCGGCGTTAATACATAGTATCACCTACCTTTTTTTGATTGATTGATTGATTTTAACTTCTTTCTTTGGGAATTGAAATAGGAGTTCAAAGACATATAGAAAGATAAACAGACAGACAGACAGATAAATATACAGACAGATAAATATACAGATAGATAGATAGATATATATATAGATAGATAGATAGATAAAGTCAAATGAAATTAATAATGTTGGGTTAAAAAACTTTTAATAATAAAAAGAAATCGATATTAAATACTCATTTTTCATTTTTCATTTTTCATTCTTCATTTTAATCATTATCATTTAATAAAACGCGTCAAAGGTGTATTTCTATGGTAATTGAACTCCCCAAGTAGTTAATAATTAATGTTTCACGCGTATTC
Source organism: Geosiphon pyriformis (assembly GCA_016748015.1). NCBI lineage: Eukaryota > Fungi > Glomeromycota > Glomeromycetes > Archaeosporales > Geosiphonaceae > Geosiphon > Geosiphon pyriformis. The sequence continues at coordinate 768,563 of JAAOMT010000009.1, forward strand.
ACGCGCTACGTAATACAAACCTATTGAGAAATTGACCTATATGCACCAATGATTATCACCACCACCATCACAGTGTGTCACCATAGTTTTATTAATTTGTATGAAATTGTAAGCCATCGCGTGCAACATATGTAAACTTTTTCTTCTTTTTTTTAAACATTAATAGTTAGTCTTGTGTTTCCATTATTCTCCGTCCCAAAGCTAATTTTAATATTTTCCCCGTTCTACAAATTGCCACTATCACTCCTATTCACGCCACTATTATTATTATTATTATTATTATTATTATTATGATTATTAAGAAGGGAAAATAGTGATAAATTTGTTTTTCAAAAAAAAAATAAAAAAAAAAGAAACCCTTAACTTTTGAATATCACATATATTTTTTAAAAAAGAAAGAAAAAAAAATTTACGACGCCCAAATTAACAACAATGCCAAGCCTTTTCCGAAATTAATCTGTAAATAACTTTATCATTCAAAAAATTGCTTTTATGGTTAAAATCAAAAATTGTTCACACACACACACACACACACATGAATCTAAAGATTCCTTTTCTTTTGAATAAAATATTATTATTATTATTATTATTATTATTATTATTATTATTATTATTATTATTATTATTATTATTATTATTATTATTATTATTATTATTATTATTATTATTATTATTATTATTATTATTGAATAAAAAGAACTCGTAAAAATAAAATAAAATATTTTTTTTTCACCCTTTTCCTTTTTCAATCAGAAACGAAATAGGTTAAAAGGACCCTTTTGGGACCCCCATCCAACCCTCTCCCTATAAAATTAGCCCTCACCTCCCACTCTTCCTTCTTTACCCATTGATCTTGTTATTTTTATGCAAATAATGGTTGATATTTGATAATGATTTTCCATTTGTTTTTTGTTTTTGTTTTTGTTTTTGTTTTTGTTTTTCATAGGGAGTCTATTGAACTGGTAACAAAAAATTAACCACTCAAAACTCATTGAGAAAAAAAGAAAAAGAAAAAAAGTGCGGTAACAAACTGGTAACAACCACAACCACAACCACAATCACAATCATTATAACAACGACAAAAAAGACCATAAACTTGTCAATTTTTGACTTGTTTCTACAAAGTTTAAAACAAAAACAAAAAATTAAGGGGTTTTCATTTTTTCATAATTGATAATCATTGAAATTTTTTTCACTCTATCAAATCTTTTTATTCTTCAATAGTTGGTTAGACGCCTAAAAGTGAAACTGTTTAGTATCGAGGATGATCCTTCAAAGACTTCTCCCTATAAAGGCTAAAAGAAAAAAATCTTAATATTATCAAAAAACATTTCTGTATAATTCGGGATTTGCCATGATCTAAAAAGTTATATTATTCGATTTCTTATTGTTTCCCTTGGATGTCATTATTATTATTATTATTATTATTATTATTATTATTATTATTATTGTTGTTGTTGTTGTTGTTGTTGTTTTTAGTTGTTGCTGTGTCTGCTGTTGCTGTTGCTGTGTTGTTGATGTTGATCTTGATGTTGATGTTGATGTTGATTCGAGAACATCCATTATAGCAGCATGATCAAGTTTTTTTTTCACTCATAATCTAATCTTCTTTGAGAACAATGGAAAATTCCTAAAGATTATTATATGATTGATTTTTCTTAGAAGGTGAAAGATCAAAGATTCAGAAATAAGTCTAACTTACCAAATTGTTACCATCTTACGCTTTTTTGATAAAAATATACCCAGAGTTTCATGAATCATCAACAAAAAAAAAATGTGTATTATATAATTTAACGGAAATTTTATGATGAGAAACAAGGAGAAAAATAGAGAAAGAGCGGGAAAGTAGTATAAAAAAAAAATTTTTTTTTAGGGGTCTTGAAACTTTTCCATTAATCGTCTCAGATTTAACCCTTTTTTGAAAACTATCATGAATGTGATGATTTAATGAAATATTTATGACTTGTAATGGTGGGTGTTTGAGGATCATTTGTGATGTTTAAATTTATCACAATAAAAATTTCATCGTCAGCATCATCATCATCATCATCATCATCATCATCATCATAAATCATAATTCCCACATCATAATTATAATCATAATGAACTTTTTTGTTCGATTAGAAATATCATCAATTTTCATCAATTTTCATCACCATCATGATCATTATTTGAACAATTTACAAAATAATTTTTACCTTGTAAAAAAAAAAAGTCAATCAATTTTTTAATCGATATTCGAAATTTCTCAAAGAAAAAGAAAAGTACTAATAATAATAATAATAATAATAATAATTGTTCATCTTTTGATTTTTGGTCTATCTTGAAAACTAAACAATCTCACAAATGCAAAAAATTGTAAAAAAAAAAAAAAGATACAATGATATAAAAAGAAAAACTATTCAAAGAGAAAAAAGTGAATGAATGAAACATTTTATATTACAGAAAAAATGAATGAAAAAGATTTGGGGGGTGGGGGGTTTTTTTTAAAACAGGTTTTTGCTATCATTTAATACTAGTAGTCATTTGATTGTGATAATGATGATTTTGTCAGGATCGGGGTATAATGAGATAGTAGAAGAAAAATGTCGACAATTCAATAATTTATGGGGGGAAAAAAAAGGAGGAATTTGATTTAGATGATCGAAAAGCTTATTAATATATATTATGTTACAATTGTTTGTGTTTGTGTTTATGTTTTTGTTTGCTACTACTACTCCTATTAACAATCTGTTCAATGACCAAAGTGTTCTCCCAAATCACTACTCTCATAATAATAATCATCATCATCATCATCATCATCACCATCATCATCACCACCATCATCATCATCATCACATAGCAAGAGAAAGAGAGAGAAAAAAAAATAAAAAAATAAAAAAATAAAAAAAAAGGTTTTATATACAAGAAAAGCTGTCACGATTTACAAATCATCCACCTCCCCCTCTTATCCCAAGAATTTTCGGTGAATCGCGAACTATTAAACCCAGAATGCAGTTTGTATACTCTATTTTAACTCATTCCCATTTATCTTCTAATATGAATATATGTAAATAGTATGGATGGTTCATATACAAATCTGTCTCTATTAAGGTAATCCCTCTTCTCCTCCACTCATCCAACCTCTTTTGCCTGCATTCATTTGATTTAATGTCCTAGCAAGAGAATTTACCGCCATCTTTCCATTAAACCTCCCACCCACAATAGTATGTCGCCTGCTAATCGATGTATTACTCAACACACGTTCAAACGGATTCATTGTAAAATCCTCATCTTCCGTATACTCTGCAGCAGAATAATGACCAATCAAAGGAAGTGATCGATCTTCGCGATCCGATAAAATCGCGTCCAACATATCATCTTCATCAATTGCCTTTGGTTCCCCTCCATCTTCCTCATTATGGTTTCTTTCATGAGAAACCGTTTGTCCCATAGATTCTTCCGGAATAGAACCACCTACTTCTTCACTTGTCCGACTTTGAACCCAATTTTCACTTCCAGTAAAAGCAGAAGAAGATTGATCATCACGTTCTTCTTCTTCATCACTGAATGCTTCCGAGTGATCCCCTTCAGGATATTCGGTATTATGGTTTCGATTTTCATCTTTATCCTCAACGCTACCCCCCTCGTTACTTCCACCCTCAATACTGGCGCTACCACTATTAGTACTAGTTATACTGCTTTTACGTTCGTGCTTTTGAAAATCATCGGTTATTGATACCTTGCGATGATTCTTATTCAGTAATAAAAGTTGATGTTTTCTATCTTCAACATTTGATACACTTATTTCTTTTGATTGAGGTGATGATGATGATGATGATGGTAGTGGTGGTGGTGGTGGTGGTGGTGATAGTAGTGGGAGTGATAATGATGATGGTGATGTTGTTGTTAGTAGTGGAGATGAGGGTCTCTGAGATGATGATGATGATGATGATGATGATGATGATGATGATGATGATGATTGTTGTTGTTGTTGCTGCTGTTGGCGTTGTTGGCGTTGTTGTAATTGTAATAATTGAAGCTGCTTTTCTTTTTGTAATTGTATCTCTTTTTCTTTCTCGAGCTCTTTATGTAACTTTTCCTCTCGTGCACGTTTTTGATTTTCAGTAAATTTTGCCATTCGCAAATCTTTTTGAAGTTCATCATACATTTTTTGTTTTTGAGCTAAAGTGGCTCGAAGTAGCTTTATTTGCTTCTCGTGTTTCTCCTCCATTTGTTTAATGATGGTTTGATGTTCTATCTCAAGGTCATGATTTTGTGATTCGAATTTTTTTAATTTCTCTTTTGAAATGAAAAGTTCGTGTTCAAGTTCACCAATACGTTCATTGAGTTCACGGATTTTGGGATAATTTGAGACAGATTCAGTATCAGAAACTTCATTTGTCTCTAGGGAAGGTTTATGTGATTCGGTTGAAACGGAAACATCATCCCTATCTTCCATCGATCCAACTTTATGAACATCTTCAAGATTTCTTCTAACAATGTTTGTGGGTTCAATCGGGCGTCCGGAGCCTAATTTTTTTCTTAATTCTTGGTTTTCTGTACGTAATCGTGCAATTTCATCCTCCTCCTTCTCTAATCTGTCCATTGTTTCATTGAATGTCTTTTGTAATTCTTTACCTTGAACTTCCATTTCCATCACTTTACTTGCCCATGTATGCATCTCTTGGGCGAATTTTGCATGAGCTTCACGTAAAAGTTGATTTAGTTGTGAGGTAACACTAGATTCTTTACGCAAAGCATTTTGAAGTGTTCCTAAATCACTTTCGAGTGCGACTAGGTCGTCGTTGTGTGTTTGTTGAAGTTCTCGATATGCTTGAGCTGTTGAATCGTAAACCTTTTGGATATTAGACCGTTTTTCACGTTCCTTATTGAGGAGGTAGAGTAAAGATTTGGTAGTGGTTTCTTCCATGGTTGTTGAGGGTAAAGAGGCAGGAAGTGAATGTCTCTAAAAAGTGTATTATGATTGAATTAAAATTTTTAATTATATTTTAGTTTGCATTAATTTACCCAAAAGGGTGATAAATAGTAAGAGTATTCAGGTCACTCGATAAATTCTGGGGGTGTTAGTTTATTTGTTGTTTATTGAATTGATAAAATTAATAATAATTATAATAATAATAATAATAATAATACGCACATGTTTTGGTTTGGATAACTCGTCGTCAGTCTCATACTTTCGTACTGTTCTTATTCGCCTTGAAGCTATAGATTCATCGTCTCTTGTCTCAAACCTTCTGGTTGGTGTATAAGAGAAACCAAAACTAGAGTTTCTTCTTATATTACTATTTAGACGCGACTTTTCAAAAGAACTTTCGCGCTCTTCTTCCTCATCGAAAGAAGAAACAGCAGAAGAAATAAAGCGTTGTCTATCAAACTCGCGAAAGACCCTTGTTGGACGTCTTAGACGAGAAATTGTACTTGTTGAAGAAATATATCCGTCAGTCATTTCTTTGTTTTTACTATCAAATTTTTAAAGAATTCGGGCATGCGTTCTTGGGGGGGGGGGGCGGGGTCTAGATTTAAAGTTAAAAAAGATTTCTAATATGGGTGTCCAGCCAACCCTTTTTTTTTTTTTAAGTCTATTGTTTAAATAAGGAAAAATTAGTTGGTGAAGTGGGGAGTAAAATAAAAGAGTATTTTTGTGAAGTCTATATAGAAAAGTGAGAAAATATATCTCAAAAAGTGGTAAAGGTGCCTGCAGAAACTTTGACCTATGACTTTTGATGTCGAGGAGTTTTTGAAAGACTAAATATAAAAAAAATAATTATAAAAGTAAAATCTATATATATATATATAAATATAAATATATAAATAACGACACTTTGTAGAGATTGGTGATGATGATGATGCGGATGATATTTTGGCTGTGTTGTGATAAATAAATTTATAAATTTGTACCCCAAACAAAATTTTTTAACATTAAAATAAAAATTTTTTTAAAATGAACTTTTAGTTTGTATTCTATTTAGTGTTGTTGCTCAATGTCGAGGATACTTTTGGGATCTTTGAATTCATCTTCATTGGGGGGGTGGGGACAGAAAAGACAATGGCAAATTAAATTTTTTTTTTATTAGATCCTAATGCTTAAAAGACGCGTTTATTTTTTTTGTTACATTTTTTATAATGATTATTGAATAAGAATATATATAGAAAATGAAAAGTGGAATATATTAATTGCTAAAGAAAAAAAAGAAAAAAGAAAAAAAAAAAATCTTCATTGAGCAGATTTTAAAAAAAAAAAACTTGCTTTTTTTTTTTTGGTAAAATTCTCTAACATTTATGCTTCTCCCCTTGATAAATTTTCCCAAGTTGGGCTTTTTAATGTTTATCAAGAATTTTTGATCAACCTCTTCTCTTTCCTTCTTTCATATGTGCAGAGAGGGGCTTGACAATTTTCTCAAGATTTAAAAACTTGACAATGATCGTGAAAAAAAAATGTTGAGAACAAAAAAAAACTTTAAAATGATCGGGGTTCTGGTACTAGAACTGTTTTAAAACGGGCTGATTTCAGTGGCTGCAACGGAAATAAAGAATCATTGAACTTCCGAGATCTTTTTTTTTCAGGAATTCCACAGTATCCCCGTATCAAAAAATTATATATTAATGGAAAAAAAAAATAATCCCAAAGGTTTAGAAAATTTCCCTTTTTTTTTTACTTGAACAGGTTTTTGTTTTAATATTCATTTATCTAAACGCCTTTACCATCAATATTTTCATACCTTTGTGAAACATATTTTGCATATTGACGTGACTATATTATTGTATGTATGTATGCATAATAGTTAATTTTGAAATTCTTTTGTGTTCCCTAAATTTCTTTTTAATATATATATATATATAATGCAACTTACCCAACATGTGCAGTAACGGACATTTTTTTTTTTTTTTTGTTAAAAGGTTTTTGGACATCATTCTAATTTATGACAAAATCTTTTAGTGCATCAATATTTTACCAATAAATTTATATTAAAAATATTTCTTAATTCAAAAATTCCATGTGACTCAAAAGAAATTAAAGACCAAATAGTTACAACAGACATTTTAATTTTGTTGTGGTAGCATTAAAAATAAAATAAAAATAAAAAATAAAAAATAAAATAATTAAAAACTTGATGCTCGAATCAATAAATAGTACTGTCCAGCTTTTTAACATAAAATTTAATTAAAGTCAACCAATAAAAATAACGCTTTTTTTTTTTTTGTTTTGTTTTGTTTTGTTTTGTTTTGTTTTGTTTTCTCAAACGTTTCTGAGTGAAATAAAGTTTTAAGTTTTCAGCACTTAAAAAAGTTTAAATTTCTATTTTTTAGTTAAAAAGATTTTTTAATTAGATAATTATTTTTCTATTGATATATTTTAATAAATTATTTAAAGATTTATTACAAAATTTTTTAATATTCTTGTACCATAATAATAAAATTTGAGAGAAAATGTTTTAAATTTTAATAATATATTATGAAAAAAAATTAAAATACTCTAATTTTTGTAATAAATTTTTAATTTTTATTTGTAATAAATTTTTAATTTTTATTTGTAAAAATTAATTATTTAAAGCTTTAAAAAAAAATTTAAAAATTCAAAAATATTAAAAAAATATTTTTAAATATAATTTTATTTATATATTAATTCAAAGATTGGGTTAATATTTATTAATTAATACAAATTGCTTATAATAAAAATAATTTTATGATAATTTTATAATAATTTTTAAGCTAAATTTTAAGTTAAAAAAAACACAATTAAAATAAATTAATTAATTACATTTTTTAAAAATTATTTTTTGGTTTTAATTATAAAATATAAAATATAAAATTATATTAATAAAAAAAACATGTAAAAATCTTAAAATAACCAGTTGTTATTAAATTTTATATATATATATATTAATTAATTATTAATTTCAATTAATATTTTTTTATTTTAAAATATTTCAAAATTATTATTATTATTATTATTTATTATTATTATTATTATTATTATTATTATTATTATTATTAATTCTAATAATTTATTTACTTATAATTCATTTAATTATTTTTGATTATTTAATAATCAATTTATTGAACTATAATTAATAATTTTACATAAATAAAATATTCAATTTATTGAACCATAATAACTAGATATATTTATTTTTAATTTTCAAATTTTTAGACAGTAAATTAAATTACATTATATATATATATATATATATAATGTAAAATAAAACGAGTAAAATAATTAGACAGTAATAATATTAAATATATTATTATACTTTAATCATCATCCAACTACCTATCTAAACAATTTATTTGACTCCTAAAATTCCATTTCATTTTCGCGATCACAAGTTCCAGCAATTTCGAATATCATTATCGAATAACCTCAATCCCGATACTTTTGGCACTAGCAATTATACTCTTAACAATCGATTCTAACTCCAAATGCACCATATTCTGCTGCATCTTTTTAAACTTTCCAATCTCATAAACATGCTTTAAAGTCACCTTCCCAACTACCAGAGTACCTGGCGTCGCACTTCCCTTCTGCACCCCAGCAGCTCGTTTCAAGAACCAAGATACAACTGGTGGTCTAGTTTCAAAATTAAAAGTTCTATCAGGCTTCACGGTGATTACAGTAGGGATTGGAGTATCAGGTATCATATTTTTCGTTCGGTCGTTGAATTGTTTGCAAAAATCGATGGATTTAACACCTCGTTGACCTAAGGCTGGCCCTAAAGGTGGAGTTGGAGTGGCTTTGGCTGCGGGGATGATAAGACGAATGACCGCGGATTTACCTGCACTTACGGTCGGAATAGCGCCCTTCCGTGACATTATTGGAAAAGTTATTTTCAACTAGAATTATTATTATGATTATTATTATTATTATTATTATTATTATTATTGATTTGAGAAAGTGTATAGGTAACGAGATTTTTTCAATCAGAGAATCTCTGATTTGGTGATAAGGATCTTTCTATTGCATAAATTTTTAAAAAAATCTGACGATTCTCCATCTTGGAAAGAATTCCTACACAAGCCCCCAAGGAAAAATCATTTAAACCTAAAAGAATTATGTTAACCAAAAAAAAGGGTATTATTAAATCATAAAATTTCTCATCAACATCTTAGAGTTTGTGGCTGTTGCGAACTTTTATATTGATATTTAACTAAAAACAAAAAAATTCATTAAAATTTGTTTTATATAATAATTACTAAATTTTTTAAATAAAAAATATGTTATCAAAAAAATTTTTAATTACATATTATTAATTAATATATAATATTTTATATTCAATACTATTGAACTACTTTTTATTCTTAATGTTTTTTTTTTAATTAAAAAATACATAATTACAATGTAAATTATTCAATTATTTACTTAATAGCATTCTATAAAAGTATTTTTTATAAATAAAATAATAGTAAATTAATCTTTTACTAGTTTTAGAACACCGTTTTTATCTTTGGTTAAAAGCTTTTTCTGATATAATTTCTGTTTTTTTTAAAAGTTTTAAAGTTTTAAATAAAAAACTGGTAACCAAGTTATTTTTTTCTATTTTTTTTCTTATTTATTGTCCAAATGGCCAAAAAAGCCAAAAATAAATAAAAAGTAATTCCTTTAAGTTTCTGTTATATTTATTAATAATTTTTTTAAAGTGTTAAAAAATTCTTTTTTTGGTATTTCTAATAGTAAATATTATCAAAAATTTTAATTATCTTATTTAATATTATTAATTTTAAATTGTTGTTAAATTTATTATTAATAAAATTTATTAAATTTCTAATAATTTAATTTAATTTTAAAGTATTTTTATACTTTTAAACTATATGTATTATTAAATATATAATAAAATAATTAATAATATGCCAATTATTTAATGTAATTACTTTGTAATAAACGTTAATTATTTTACAAAAATTTTTTATTTCAAGGTTTTTTAATAATTTATAATTATTTTGTAATAAAAAATCAAATCTTTTACAAAAAATCTTAATTATAAACTTCTTAATAATATAAAAAAACAAAAAAAACATATATTTTTTAAAAAAAAAAAATCTTTTTCTTAAACTTAAAATAATTAAACTATTTATTAAAATTGGTAAATAATTAATTTTTTAAAATATTAATTAAGATTATAAATTATTAAAAATAATTAATTTTGTTATAATATTATTTTAAGTTTTAATATATATTTTGGTAAATTACAAGTTATTTTAATAAATATTTCTGTATTATAATAATTAAAATTTATAATTATTTTTAAATTTATTTTTGTTAAAATATATAATTTTAAGTATTTTAAATTAAATTTTGTATTTATTTTATATATTTATTTACTAAATTTATAAGCAAATTTATGATTGGATTATATTCTTATTTTATAAAAACTTTATATTAGAGACTATTTGTAATTGTTTATAAATATCTGTATAATAAATATTAATATAGCATTTTATATTTATTTTATAAAAAAGTTAAGTTTTCAAATTACATTTTTTTCTGCGAATTAGATAATAAAGTTTATAAAAAATAGTTAAATATCTATGTAATTATTTAAGAAGTGCTTTTTAATCTTATTAGATTGATATTATATATATTTTAAACACTTTTTTTGTGTTCTTTTAATATTGTAATATATTTAGTTTTGTATAAAAGATTTGTTTTTAAGAATTGGTTTGTAAGTTTTTTTCGATTTTTAAAAATGTTAAAATTGTCAATAGTAAAATAATGAACTTTGTATATAATTTTAGATTAATTTATAGAAATAATATTTGGCTTATTTATTCTAAACATTAAGCTTTTATGGAAAAAAGTAGTCTGATTCTATAAGATAAAACTCTTTTTGTAAATATTATTAGTCTGTTTTTTGTTTTGTTTAATAATATAATTAAGCTGTTTAGAATTGTTAAAATTTTTGGTGTTAATTTTAATATATATAAATTATGTTTATTTTTTAAATATTGAGAACATAATTTATATATATATAAATATAAAGTATTGTTTTAATTGATTTAAGTAGCTAATTATATATAATTAAATATATAATTTACACTTAATTTAAATTATTTAGTTTAATGTATTATACTAAACAATATTTGAACTTTATTTATTAAACATAAAAAATATATATATTATTTAATTTAAATTTAAATAATTATAAATATATAATAGTAATTTATTATAAATATTATATAATTTATAATAATAATTCTGATTTTAAAACAAATATATATATTTGTTAATGTTTTTATTGTATAATAAAAAAATTTACAAAGATTATTTTAATTATAAATCAGAAATTTAATTATATTTAAATTAAAATAAGTTATATAAACTTTAAATATATATTAATTTTATGATTATTAAAATTAAGTTAATTTTGATTCTTTTTAAAAATTGAATTTTGTTTTGGTTTCTTAAGTTTTAAGTTTTAAGCTTTTTATTATTATTTTTTTTATTAATAAGTATAATTCTATTATTATCTAGTATAAAGAATTAAACAAAAAAACTCCAATTAAATATAATTTATGTATTTATTATATATAACTAGATACTTAGTTTAATTAAAGTAATATTACATATTTATTTAAAACATTACATCATTATTCAATCTGAAAAAAACAAACAATATTTACAAGAACCAAAATTAATAATAAAGATCTTATTAATACTAAGTAATTATATTATATAATTTATTAAACAAAAAAACAAAGAACAAAACAACAAAAAAACCAAGTTTATATTGTTAACTTTATCATAAAACTTTATATCTGCTCTAAATTTTAATTTAAATACTTATATTAATATCTTATAATATTTTATAAATTGGTAAGCAAAATTTATTACTATTATAACAGTTTTTTTCTTATTATCAAACATTAATACTGTTTTTTTAAACCAGTTACTTATAATAAAACTTAATAAAAAAGTCTATATAATTGCCAAAAAAAAAACCTTAATATTAATTAAGAATTTTTATTTAGCAATTATTTTTTGAATTATATTTATACACAAATTAATATTTTTTAAACATATGAAAACATAAACAAAGAGCTTTATTTTGTTGTACAGCAAATATAGTACACTAAAATAGCATTTGTTATAAAACTTTTTTTTAATAACAACTGATAATTTCTTATATACAGTTTTTATTAAATAAGTGCACAAACTTGATAAAATTTTGTTAGTATAATCAGAATACATGTAAAAATTTAGGTATTAAACAGCCACAGTTTGGATCCACTTAATATGCTAAATAAATAAATTAATTACAATTTTCAAACCAGAACTTGTTATATAGCAAGCACAACAGATTAACTTAAAAACATTATACAAAAAATAACAAGTATTTTTAAACACAAGTAGACAATTTGTTATAATAAACTTTTCCTAAGCATAATGAAAAAAAATAAGAACAAACAGCAATACTTATAAGTATGTCTGTTTAATTGTTGTTTATATTATCTAAATAATTTTTAATTTTTATTTATTTTACCAAAAAATTTTGTTTCTAATAAAATTAATTATATGTTGTTATTTAATCTAATAACTAATATAAAAATCAGATTGTCATAGACCCAAATTTAAAAAACACAAATTAATTGTTACTTGGCTATTTAAGTATAAGACTATAAACTAAAACAAAAGTACATATTTTAGTATTAAAGCAATAGTTTGTAATTTAGTCATTGTTAAAAACATCAGACCTCAAACTTTTATTTTAATGCTCATATTAATGTTTAAAAAAAATGCTGCTATCTTATAAATCATAAACAAAAAACCAGTATTCTTCAATAACTTATTAGTATATACACTAAAACTTTTAAACCAAACTTCATATAATTGTTTTTAAATAGCTAAAAACTTAACAGAATCTAAAACATTCAAAAAACTATTAATAAAAAACATACTTAAAGACACATAACCAGAATTAACCATAAATTTAGAAGTTATTTCAAACCAAAAAAGCATTAAATTTCTTGGATCAAGTCTCTTTTAACAAGTCTACTACACTATAGTAATAAAATACCTTCAAAATTTTGAATATTAAAAACTTGCCAAAATAACAAAAAGCATTAAAAAAATTATTAATTAAGAAAATTTTATTGTTTAAAAAGATTTTTATAATATTTGCAAGAAAATTGTTTATTAAATTAACTTTTAACTTTATTAAATATTGTAATAGATCTATTGGTGTTTATTTTAAAACCTAAATATTTAAAAAACAATAATTAACCAACCATCTAAAAATACTAAACATTAAAAAAAACAACAAATATAACAATTTTTTTTTGTTTAAATTTGCTTAAAAAACTTTAAATTATATAAAAAAAAGTAATACATAGTTTTATTAGAAAAATTTTTTAGTAAATTAGTCTTAATTTTAAGTTGTTTGTATTAAAATATCTTATTTGCCACATATGCTTCTTGAAACAAAATTAAACTGTATTCTATAATTTACAATTGGCTGCAAAACTACAAATACCAAATATGAAAACTGCTTATTTAATAAAGCTTTTCTTAATATTAAGTTAGAAAAAAACCTAATATTTAAATATATATTAGTCAAAATTAGCTTTAACATACTTTTAGTTAACAAAAAAATACCCAAATATCTGTAAGACTTGTCTTTTTTTGTTATTATAATTGACAATTTACTAATAAACAAAGAAATATTTTTGATTTTTTGATTAATAAGAATAACCACTATTTTTTTTGTTATTAATCAAAATATTATTAATAGAAAAAAACTCACTGGCAATATTCAGAATATGTTGTGTAAATGCATAATTATTTTTTATTCAAATTGTTTTATTTATAAAAATACTAGCTGCAAAAAAAGTTTCTATTTGAACTGGCCTTAATTCTGCCTAATCTGACTATAAATTTAGTATTAATTCAGTATTTGCACAAATTTTTATGCCTTTTAACTTTACACAAAAGTAGATTGTAAAAAATTTTTTAAAAAAAAGACAAAAAAACTTTATTTTAATTCAATTTATTATGTATTTTGTATTCATTTAAAAGCCCAAAATCTGTTATAATTTGATTGATTCTATTTCTATACAAATTGCCAAAAAAACTAATAAATTTATTATATATCTTTATTTACTTTAGACTTTACTACAAATAATCATAAGCCTTATACATATTTTACAAAACCAGCCATATTTTTTGGCTTTTTTTCAAAGCATTTTTTTATTAAAGCCTACTGTAAAAACAAAAACTTGTGTAAAAGTGTCTTTAAGTACTGAAAATTTGTTTTCATAAAGCACATTATACTATAAGTAAAAAAAATACAATCTAACAAAATTTTTAACAAAACTTTCTTAACTGTTTTAATCAAAGCTATCAGTTTGGTATTTATTAGCATTTTTTTTTACTTATATAGCTTTGGAATTATAGACACTTAAGCTCTCCTTTAAAAAATAGAAACAGCTCTTAAAATTAAACAACTATTTAACAAATTCAAAAAATACTCTAAAATACTTTTATTATAATGTTTTTACAGTTTATTTAAGATATTAGACAAATCAGCAGCTTTGTTATCAAAAAGACTTTTAATAATACACTTAAACTCATTCAAGTTAACTGTTTTTATAACTTTAAAAAAACACTATTATCTACATAATTCAAGAATATATAGTAATAAAACCAAAAATTATTTTTAATTTTTGGTATTAAATGTTTTTTTGTCTAATTTTTTATAATTGTATCTATCTTAAATTGATTTTTTAGGCTCTAAAACCAATTTTTTTCTAACCACCAAATAATTTAATATTATTTTATAAAAAAATTTTTATTTATACAAAAATTTTTTATTTTTTTTTTAATTATCTTTTTAATAGTTATGACTTTGGCAAACTTCAATTTATGTAGTTTAAAAGTCTGATCTTTTTTTCTAGTTTTAGACAAAATACAAAAAATTTTTTCTGTTTTTGCTTTACTTTAACTAAAAAATATACTTTAAAACCAATATTATTAACTTTTAACTATATTTTCATAAGTTAATCAACATTAAAGATATTACTAAATACAATAGTTTTGACAATTTTTGAAATTAATACTTCTAACTTATAAAATCTAAAAAACTGTTTGTTTTTAAAAACATTAAATACATTATAATAATGCTTAAAAAAATTTTTATCAGCTAATTTAATCATTATTCTTCTTAAAATTTTTTATATTAGATCTAAATTTTTCTGTTTTCTTGTATCCCAAAAATTTATCAAAATTATAGACATTCTAAATAACAAGTAATTTTTAAAATGTTTTCACTTTGTATTTTCAGCATTTTTTATACCAAACTTTCAATAATTCTTATTAATCTGCATATAAATAGCAAATAAACAATTATTTAAAAGACCACCCAAACCAAAAAAAACCAAAACAGCTTTGTAATTAATATTAAAAAATTCAGAAACATTAGAAATCTCTTGGTTTAACAATATTAATAAAAAATATTTACTAACAAAAATATAAATAATAGTCTTATTTACGTTTTTTGAATTGTTTTAAATTAGTAATTTGAATGTAATATTCTCATAAAGTAAATTATACAAATCCAAACTAAAATACCTTTTAAAACTTATATATTATCTAAAGTTATTCTTATTAAAATCTTTATTCAAAACCATATAAATGCTAATATTAATAGCATTGACAATAAAGTTATTAATATTAGCAGTCTAAAAAAATATAGTTTTAGTTAAAGAATTAGTATAAAGCCCAATAATAAACAATAAAACTTTGTTTTTAAAAAAAAATAAACAAAAATAATTTGATCAAGAATTTCAAAAATCTTAAAAACATAATAAGCCAAGAAATTTATTATTATTAATGTAATATCCAATCTTTTAAAACTTACATTTATGCCAAAATTAAACACACAAATTCTATTAAATTTGTTTTTAATCTAAAATTTAGTATTTGCTTTTAATTTAGTTTTAGTAATAAATAATACTAAATTGTTTATGTTTTTATGTTATTTGACAATGTTATTTTGCTTAGCTTTATTATTTATATCTTAAATATTACAGATGGTAAACTTCCAAATCAAATTATTTATTAAGATAAAAAAAATACCAGAGAATTCAAGCTAGTATACAATTGATCTAACTTTGTCAAAATTAAATTAACAAAAATTTTAAAAGCTACTATTTTTAACTTTAAACTGTCTACCTTAGTGGTTAAAACTTTAGAATTACTTAAATCCAAAACCAAAATCTTGGCAATTGTCAATAAAAAAAAGAAAATAATATTTGTAATTTATTTAAAACTATGTTTAAATTCAAATTCAAATTAAATACTATTGAGTTTACTAAAGCAAAAAAGAAGAAAAAAGGAATCAATAATGCAATGATAATATATTTATTAAGATTAATCTTAATTAATATATAATTAATATATTAAATTTTAATTAATTTTGTTAATTTTAAAAACAAAACAAATTATGTTTTTATATTGTTACAGATAATTATTTGGGATCTAGAAACAAATAACAAATCCATAACTTAGTGCTCAATGGTTATAATAGTAATGGTATCTAAAAGTTTTGATTGAATCTTTTGTATAATAAACAGAGATTCAAGTGTTGTTTTATCTATCACTTCCTGAAATTGCAATTTCATTAAATTTTTTTCTTAGCATAATAGTTAGTAATTCTTTTGGTAAGCTATACTCTATTTTTGAGTGTTCTACCCTTACTCCTGGATTTTTTAACAGTTACTTTGACATCAATAATTCTGCACATTTAATTTTTAATCAATTAATAAATAATAACAAAACAAAAAAAAAGAAAAAAAAAAAAAAGATAAAGATAAAAGCCAAGGCAAGAAAAATTAGTATTCTGTCAATAGTTGTAATTAAGAGCTATTGGTCTAGTGTAATTAGGTATCAATTGCTATTAACATAAAGTATTGATAATAGACAATAGATTGTGATTGAAATAAGTATTTTTATTAATATAAGATGTTAAAACTTGGTGGTTTTAAACTAAGAATTCTAGTTGGGAATTTTGTTCTTTTTGCTTCTAATGTTATTGTTATATATACATAAATTTTGTTATATAAGATTTCTTGAATTTCTCAATTCTCTAGCCAGGAATTTTGGAATTTCTGGAATTCTGTAATTCCTTAAAAAAAATTCTGGAATTCTGAAATCTTGCAATTCCTTATACTAAAATCCTGTAATTCTAGAATTCTGTAATTTTTCTAAGAAGAATTCTGGAATTCCACTTTTACTGTGTCTTATTCTAATTGGCTAATTTGTGTACTAATATATAATTCCTATATTTTATGAGTAATAATTTTTTTTTTTTTATATTTTAACGAGTGAAGTCCAAACGTGACCTAGTGTTATACATCATACAAATGATCTAAACTAGGTGCAAATCATGCGCTTTCTACACATGACCAGCCACTTAGGCCAGTCAAGACTACACTATACACTTATATGCACAGAAACCGAATCTCCAATACCTGAAAAAAATAGACAAAATTTACGAAACCCAAAACCAACACCAAATGCCTCAGCCATCCCCAGCAATCTGACCACACCAGCCGAAAGCACCTTAGGCAAACCAGAAACCGAAGCAGGAATGGAGCCATCACTTGGAATCAAACCATGCTTCTCTATAAACACTCGGTGTCTGGTCCGGACCAACCAAACATCATCCCAAAATGCTAAACAAAACTCACGCACAAAGCTCACAATCCTCTTAGCACCTTTTCTAGAATCTTTAAAGACCAAGATAGACTCACGAAACCATTCATCGAAAACAAAACCCTTACACAGAGCAACACCAACTCCAACCTCAGAAACACAAGAAGCTAAGGCCTGTAAGACACATGAAGAAGAGTGAAAAAGACCAGAAAGAGCCTCCCAAGTTGAAACATGTGTGCCCAACAAACGAGCACGGCCAACGGCATCCTGAGGACACGAAAAGACATAATCCGAGGTCTCAACATCACCACAAAACAGACAGACCACATTGGGGTAACTCCTGTCATATAAACGCTTGCGCACAGCAACAGGAAGCCGATGATGGAGAGCCTTCATAAAGTAAGTATGACATCCCGCCATGCGCATGCTGGTAAAACTGGATGCCAAGTGAGAATCGGGGTGCCACACCATAGAAGACATAGACCAATTGACATCAGCACGCAAATTATCATCCATAACACAAGAACCCACTCCAATCTCCCAATGAGCTCAGTGAAATGACTGGAAAACATCACGAACAAAGTGTCTAGAATTACCAGAAACCGCCGTGCCACCAGCACATAGAAAATGTTCACTGACTAAATGAGGTAGGTGCCAAGCAGAGCGAGCAGCACCCTTGACAAGTGCATCAGCACGCTCGTTGTCTGAGACACCTGAATGATCTTTCACCTTAACCCAATTCACATCCAAATTCTTTTGACAAATGATAGTGGCAATGTGATAACACTTGATCCAACAGCGGTTCCTGAAATCCGGACGAACCAGTAAAGACTCCGACCTACATGCATCTAAAGCAGCCTGGCTATCCAAGAACAAGTCAATCGAATGAGAAAAAGGAACACACTCAAGAGCCAAAGCTATGGCCTGCAGTTCCGTTAGAGTAGAAGAAACCAAACCAGACACCCCAACACCCAAACCCAAGTTAATGTCCTCAAAAAAAGCGGCAGCACTTGCTCTCATGTCAGCAGTGCCCAGACCAGAAAAAGACCCATCCGTATACACAGAAAGGCGGGCAGCATTAATGGTTGGCAAAGTGTCACGAATCACACCAAAATTATGAAAAAGACGAATATCAGACACAGCTTGACCATCCACCAAAGAAGAACCTAAGGAGAAAGGAACAACACCACCAAGAAAGCGAATGGAAAGATCAAACCAGAAAGGGACTGGACCACGAGGGTCTAGTCTCTTCCAGCATTTGAAGATACCCCAACTGAAAACATTACCATTACAGTCACGAAGCTGTTCCACGAAAGCAATTCCATAACGCCTGAGCGAAGAGATGCACTTGACAAAACAGGATTCACCAAGAACCAAAAACATAAGAGTACCACACCGACGATAAAAAACACAATCCAGAAGGCCTCCCAAAGACAAATCACACCCAGAAAAAATGCGAACCACACCCACCAAAAAATTATCCGAGGGACCAATACCAACATGAACCAGAAACAGCAAAGGATGACGAGGATGCCAGCTAAGAACCTGGAGGTCATGAGACCTATGAGAAAACAAGTGACCCAAGACACCAGTAGAATTCGCAAAAGCAACAACAGAGGCCGATTTACTCTCAACCTGTATCTGTTCAAAAGTTTTTAAATTGTACAAAGAGGGGTGATGAAGTACATCACTGGGGAAATCACATGGCAACCCAGACTTGGACTTTAAGACCTTGCGAACCAGAGTGTCCTATTTACTACAAACACCAACAGAAACGAAACTGAACTGAATCCTGTAGCTGATAATAGGAAAAAGAACTGCAGACACCAAATATGCACACTGTTTGTCCGAAATTGCCTTTCTTAAAACAAGATTCGCAAAGAACCGTACATTAGCCTGGGTCTTAGCCAAGCTGGGCTTCGAAAGACCCTCAGAAGACAAAAAAATACCCAAATAGTGATGAGATTCTCCTCTCTTGGCAATGGAAATAGGTGCACCACTGATAGTCAAATGATGGGGATGGCCACCGTTTTGTCATTGTTTATAGAAATATTGTTAAACCTAAAAAACTCGCTAGTAACATCAAGGATGTGTTGTGTAGCAGCCTGGCTGCTACCAACCCAGATAGTATCATCAACAAAAGCGCCAGCAACAAGAAACGAAGACAGCCCAGCTCGAGGATCCATCCGGCCAGTCCTTGATATAAAATGAGAATTCAACCTGTAGCCATACACACTATCCTGTCTCTTGACCTCACACAAAAGTAAATCATAAAAAATATGCCAGAGAAGAGGCGAGAAAACTTCCCCTTAATCCAGCCTATCATGGACACAATACCCATTAGTCAAGCCAAAGTCGGTCATCACTTTGTTGACGCGACCATTGTGAATACTGCCAAAAAATCTAATAAACCTGTCACACATTTTGATCCTGACTAGACTCCTCCTAAGATGTTCCCAACCAACCAAGTCATAAGCCTTGTGCATGTCCTGTAAAACCAGCCAAAGTTCACGGTTCTTTTCCAAGGCATTCTCAACCACAGAACCAATAGCAAAAATGGGAGATTAAGTTGTCATACCTTTCAAAACCGAAAAATTGTCCCCACAAAGAATATCAAAAGTGCTGCAAGCCAGAAAGATCCTATCCGAAAGGATCTTGGAGAGAATCTTGCGGGCCGTTTCAATTAAAGCTATAGGACAGGTGTTCGTGAGAACTCCCTCCCATTCATATGGTTTAGAAATCATCGAAACCCAAGCTTCTCTCCAAGGCCCAGAGACCGACTCACCAACCAAACAGAAATTCAAGAGCACCAAAAGCATATCCAAAACAGATTTGTCACAATGTTTCCATAATTCATTGGAGATACCAGAAAGACCAGCCGCTTTTCCATCAGGAAGATCCTTAACAACAGCTAACAACTCATCAAAACTAATTGAACACATGACATCAGAGAAAGCACCATCAAATACGTAATCCAGAGGCCAATATTGACGGGCCCAATCCTCAGATAAGTCAGACACCACCTCACGTTTTCTGGTCCATCCCTCCATAATTTTGTTCACCTTAGACTTAACCAAATCAGGCTCTAAAATCAACTCATCTTCTACAACCAAATGATCCAGGACCACCTTGCGAAGAGGACACTCCAAAACACTCCTAATGATGTGACCCTTGTTCAGCTCAAAACTCTTTATTCTCTTACCAATAGCTTGCTTGATTGAGGATTCCTCAGCACACTTGGATTCCGCTAACTTGAAGGAGCGGTATGATTTTCTAGCTTTGGCCAGTGCAGAGCGAATAAAATCAAAATTAGAATCTGAAAGAAACAGAGACTTAACCACCAATGCACCAGGAGAGTCGAGTCTGTGCCACACCTCTAACAAAGAAGCAAAACCATCACTAGAAGCCAAACGTGAAGCCTTGACCAACTTAGAAACCAGCAGCTCCAGCTTGTGAAACCTAGAAGAAGTCTTGGTGAACACGCCATCAAAACCTTTGAACCATTTTTTCTTAAATGTACCACCCACTGAAAGAACCATAATCTTGCGAACAATGTCCCACATAGCATCCACATCTGAAAATTTTACTGCCACACCAAAAGCATCCAAGAACATAGAGACATTAGCAGCCGAAGCATCCCTGAACTCCAACCACTTAGCTTTATTGGCACTTTTGACATCAAACTTTCAATGATCTTTATTCGCTTGCTTGCGAAGAGAATTCAAATGCGTATCCAAGAGCCCACCTAAACCCAAATCCACTGAAACAGCCTGATGGTCTGTGTCAAAATACTCACTGACATTCAAAACCTCATGACGCACTATCGCATTGACAAGACTTGAAAAGACAAATACGTAATCAATTGTTTTCTTAACGCCCCTAGAATTTTCCCAAGTGGGCATTTTTGCAGCCGGGCTGCCAACTAAAGAATTGACCAGACCCAAATCAAAGCATCTTTTGAAACTTGTACTTTTATGAGAGCCGTTTTCATTAAAATCACCACCGAGAATGATGAAAGAAGATTTGTTGACAGTCTTTACAATGAGAGAATTGATTTCACCAGCTTGAGAAAACCGAACCACTGAAGAAGCACCAGCATAAAGCCCCAAAATCGACACAGAAAGTTTACTCTTAAAAAGTAATTTAATAGAAAGGAGCCGACCAGGCACCTCAGAAACCTTGCACACATGACGAGCCAAAGAAACATCCATGATAACAGTAACACCCGCACCCAAGTGACCAGAGTCCAAACCAGAAGTAAATACTCGGACACTGTCGAACTTGTCTGCAATCCACAGACGAACCCTACTCTTTAATTTCGTTTCAGTAATGATAGAGACTAAATTGTTCATTTCCTTATGCCACCTAATAATGTCTTCTTGCTTAGCAGGATTGTTCATGCCCTTGACATTGCACATAGCAACTTTCTAGACTAAACTGCTCATTGAGTAAGAAGTAGAGATACCAAAAGCGCACCTAAACTGTCTACTTTGGCCGAAAAGCCCAGAACCATTTCTATTAGACACTTCATGCTGTCTTCCAGCTTAGACACCGAAGACATATCAAAAGACACTGCTCCCACAACATTCTCACCACTAGTAGACACACTCAAACTCTCACTCATCACTACATCTGCCCCTTGATCCTGTGATGAAGGAGTCACCAACAGCTGACATCCAGGGCTAGGCTGGGAAACCGTTGGCCCGAGTGTATCCAACCTCTTAGCCAGCTTACCAACTTGCTTCACGAGGCTGGCAAGACTGCACTCAAGAGCGGCAAACCTATCGTTGACTTCCATCATAACCAGTTAGGATGGCTTCATCTCTGAAGAAGAGCCATTTGTTACCACAAGATTCTGACCAGAGAGGGGGAGCAAAAAAAACCCGCGAGCAACCTTTGTCCAAGAGAGACCACCAAAAGAGACTGGACAGACAACTGGAGCCGAGTGTTTGGCATAGATGGTTGCCAGTCTGCTTTTATCTGTATCTGAGAAAACCCTACGCAGTGAACTACTAGAAGACAATTTCCCACCAACTGCACAACCCAATGATGTGTGACCCAATTTCTCACACTTGGCGCATCTAGCAGAAATAAGATAAGACCAGCGGAGATTGGTGTTCCTGAGTACTGGCGTGGTTCCCACAGCAGTGTCCAATGATTCAGCAGAGTCGAAACAAACAACAGCACACCTGGCCCGAGCATACATAACAGAATGACGATCAATGACGCACGTTTTCCCACTCACAGATCTAACAAAGTCCCAGATATCATGAGCATTGGTTCCCATCGGCAATGTATAGAGCAGTGCCCTATGTTGGTCCCTAACATCCCACGCTTCCTTGTCTGAATCAGCCCTAGCCATACGCACAGCATCTTTCCCGATTAAGATGAACCACTCAGCTGCAGCCAAATCAGCCTGATCCGATTGTTCGAATTTCACCACCGCCTTCTGCCACAGCCCGATTAACTGCATCTTGATCGTCCTAATAACTCCAAACTCGGATAGCACAGCACACACAGCCTCAGCTGATGTTCCAACTGGAATTTCTTTCACGACCACAGCCCGATCTGATCACCCAGAAGCTTTTTTGAGATCGGTGTTTACTAAGATCTTCGCATTCGCAGCTTTATCAGTAGCTTTCATTAGACTCGATTTGGAAGTGAATGTTGCCCTAATGATCCCTGAGAATTTTGAGGGGGTAGATGCCCCCCCCAAAACCATTGATTCCAGAAAACAACTTTTTCACCACCACAAGTTTTTCCTGAGAAGATTTGCCAGCCACTTTATCCAAGCCAATATTCAATGCGAATGATTTCCTGACTAAAACATTAACCAAATTTCTCACAGAAGAAGGGAGCTCAAGAGGAGCATCCGAGAGAACACCATCATCACTACCATTTTTTGAGAAGTCAATTTTCCCCAATGGCTTGCCCAATGCCTTTTTGGTTTTAACCTTCGAACTTGTAGGCGTCTGATCATAATCTCTACCAGCCAGAGCTCCACCTTCATCATAATCAAAGCTGGTTTCTTCCACCAGACACTCCTCTTCCATATCAACACTTTCAGATTCAGTAGTGTCTCCAGTCTCCGAACCTCATAAACAAACACCAAGAACTTCAGTAGCAACCCTTCCGTTATTAACACCCTTTGCCAACACACCTCCCTTCCTCTTTTTCCTTAATGCAACCACTCTAAAACCACTCTCAGAACCAGAAACTTTAGCAGTCTTTTTCATAACAGCAATAACAGAGCCAACAGTGGCCTTGTAATCAAAAAACGGTTTTGATTTATCATACTGAATGGTAAAAAACTTTTTTCAAAAAAACTTTTAACTTTTTTTTGGGAATTTTGGATGAAGGAGAGAAAGAAGTTTTTTGAGTAATAATATATAACTTTAATTAATTAATTTATTAAACTATTTAATTTTAAGAATTAAACTAATTAAATATAAACTATACTTTTTTTTTCTTTATTTTTTAGAAATATTGCTAATTTTAATAATATTTAAAAAACATTTAATAATTATTAAAAAAATTTTTAATAAATAATTTTACTTTAATATTTAATAAAACTGTTAAAATTAAATTAAATTATGTTAAAACTGTGTTTAATTTTTGAATGACTTTTTATATTTAAAATTAAATATTAAAAACAATATTAAGCTTTTTTGTATAAAGTTTATATCTTAGATTATTTAAATAATATTAAAAATACTATAAGTATTTTTAACAAAGTTTTTAATATTAAATTAAAATCTATTAAATAATAATAATATAATACTATGTATTTTAAATTATATATATTTTTAGTTTATTAATTAATAATTATAATATTTAAATTTAAATAATTAGAATTTAAACCAAAAATAAAAACTTTAATTTTAATAAACTTATTTATAATTTAAAATCAATATAATTTTTTAAATTAAACTGATATTATGAATAATTAAATAATAAATTAGCTTATAAATTAATACTTTTATATTGTTAAATAATTTTAAAAATTTTAATAATTAAGCTCTTTATATAATATTTGATATTAAACTTTTTTAATATAATAATTAGTTTATTTTGGTGTTTTTATCTTTCTAATAACAATTTAACCAATTAATTTTATGTTTATTTTTGTGTTTTTTATTAAATAATCTTTAATATTATAATTTTAACACTTTTTTTAATTAATTAATAAACAAAAAACAATAATAAAAATAAAAACAATAAAAAAACATAAATTAATATCTTATTAATAGTTATAATTAAGAATTATTATTTTAATATATATTTTTTTTATTAATATTTAACGAGTGAAGTCCAAACACTGCCTAGTGCAATACATCATACAAATAATCTAAACTAGGTGTGAATCATGCATTATCTACACATGACCAGCCACTCGGACCAATCAGGACAACACTAAGCACCTATATGAACAGAAACCTCATCCTCTATGCCTGAAAAAAACAAACAAGACTTACAGAATCCAAAACCAATACCAATTGCCTCAGCAACACCCAGCAGCCGAGTCACACCAGATGACAGCCCTAAAGAAAGCCCAGAAATTGAGACAAGAACTGACCCATTGCACGGAATAAGCCCATTCTTTTCCATAAAAGCACGGTGCTTGGCACGAACCAACCAAATGTCTTCCCAAAAAGCCAAGCTAAACTCATGCACAAAGGCCACAATGTTCTGACCCACAATTCTGGAATCCTTAAAGACAGAAACAGACTCATGAAACCAATCCTTGAAAACAAAACCTTTGCATAGAGCAGTACTAACTGAAATGTCAGATACACAAGTAAACATTAGCTGTGAGACACCTGAGGAAGAATGAGCCAAACCAGAGTGCACACCCCAAACTGCTGCATGAGCGTCCAACAACTGAGCATGACCATTGGCATCAAATGAACAAGAAAACACATGGTTTAAGACCTCGACATTACTGCAAAACAAACACATCACACTGGAGTATTGCTTATCATAAAGCCGCTTACGCATGGCAACAGGAAGCCAATGGTGCAATGCCTTCATAAAGTAAGTCCAGAAACCAGCAGTCCGCTTGCTAGTGAAGTTAACAGCCATGTGAGAATTCGGATGCCAAACCAGCGATGACTTAAACCAATCAATATCTGTACGCAGACTATCTGCCACCACCCCCATATTACAACTGATTTCCCAATATGCATGATGAACTGACTGAAAAATATTCTGAACAAAATGTTTAGAATTACCAGAAATGGCTGCTCCCCCACCCCTAAGATAGCATTCATTGACAGAATGGGGCAGATGCCAACCAGAGAGAGCTGCAGCCCTGGCCAACTTATCAGCTCATTCATTGCCTAAAACCCCTGAGTGTCCTTTTATCTCACACCAATTAACTTTTAAATTTTTATGACAAATGACATTAACAATATGGCAGCGTTCAATCCAACACCGATTCCTAAAATCTGGGCAAACCAATTTTATTTCCAACTTGCAAGCATTCAAAGCAGCCTGACTGTTCGAGAACAAGTCGACTGAGCAAGAAAAAGGGATGCACTCAAGCGCCAGAGCAATAGCCTGCAGTTCTGTCAAGGTAGAAGACATCAAACCAGATACCCCCACACCCAAACCCATACTAATGTCCTCAAAGAAAACAGCAGCCTCAGCTTTCATATTAACAGTCCCTAAATCACTTAGAGATTCATCTGTGTAAACAGAAAAATGACCAACATTAGAATTGAATAAACTGGTGCCAATGATGCCAAACTCATGAGAACGAAGAACATCCGAAGAGCTGTGATCAGCCAAAAGTGTAGAGCAGACAGGAAGAGAAGACATGCCACCAAGAAAACGAACCGACAGCTTAAACCAGACAGGAACTGGACCATGTGGGTCTAACCGCTTCCACTGTTTGAAGGTCTTCCACTTGAAAACAGTCCCATTTTGGTCTCATAGCTGGTCTATGAAAGCAATCTCATAATGCCGAAGTGAAGAGACACTCTTGACATAATTTGATTTACCAAGAGCAAGAGACATAGGGGTTCCACCCTGATGACAAAAAGTGCTAGTCAGAGAGCCACCCAATGACAAATCACACCCAGAAAAAATATGCACCACACCCGCCGAAACCAAATATGAAAGTTGCTTATCAGATACTGCCTTTTTCAGGACTAAATTAGAAAAAAACCGGACATCAGAATGTGCCTTAGCCAAACTAGGCTTCGAAAAACTCTTAGTTGACAAATAGATCCCCAAATAGCGATGTGATTCCCTCTTCTTGGCGATAGAAATAGGTGACCTACTGATCAGCAAAGAAGAAGCCGTATCATCACAATTGATGAGAATGGCAACAGTCTTATCATTATTAATCGAGATGTTATTGATATTGAAAAATTCACTAGCAACATTGAGAATGTGTTGTATGGCACTTTGACTGCTGCCAACCTATATAGTATCATTAACAAAGACACCTGCCACGAAAAATAAAGATACACCAGTCTAAGACTCAGCACAACCACATCCAAAAATAAAATGAGAATTCAATCTATAGCCACACCCATCCGCCTGTCTCTTAACTTTACACAAAAGAGGATCATAAAATATGCACCAGAGGAGTGATGAGAACACTTCTTCCTGGTCCAAGCCATCATGTATCACGTACCTGTCCATCAAACCAAAATTCATCATAACTCTGTTAATGCGACCACTATGGATGCCACCAAAAAACCTAATGAACTTGCTACACATCTTTATCCTAACCAAACTGTCCTGAAGGTGTTCCCACTCAACAGAATCATAAGCCTTCCGCATGTCTTGCAAGACCAACCAGAGCTCACAATTCTTCTCTAAAGGATCCTCAATAACCAAACCAATGGCAAAAATGGGAGACTGTGTTGTCATACCCTTTAAAACCAAAAAATTGTCCCCATGCAGAACATCAAAAGTACTACAAGCCAACGAGATCCTATCTGAAAGAATCTTGGAAAGAATCTTGTGGGCAGTTTCAATTAAGACAATAGGTTGGGTGTTCGTAAGAACCCCTTTCCACTCATATAGCTTAGGGATCATTGAGACTTAGACTTTTTTTCAAGCACTAGGTATTGACTCACAAATTAAACAAGAATTTAAAAGCACCAAAAGCATGTCCAAAATTGATCTGTCACAGTGTTTCCAGAGCTCGTTCGAAATCCCAGAAAGACCAGCAGCCTTGTTCTCAGGCAGACCAAAAACCACACTAAACAACTCATTGAAACCAACAGAAAACATTACACCAGAAAATGCACCATCAAAAACATACTCCAAAGGCTTGTACTGGCGAGACCAAATATCGGAGATATTAGGCACCACCTTGCGCTTCCTAGTCCAGCCTTCCATGATCCCATCCACCTTAGCCTTGACTAAGCTGGGCTCCAAAATCAACTCATTACCCACAACCAGATGATCTAGTACCACTTTGCGAAAGGGACACTCCAAAACACTCCTGATAGTGTGACCCTTGTCTGATTCAAAACTTTCCATTCTTCTATCAATAGCTGTTCTGATATGGGATTCCTTAGCACGTTTGGATTCCAGCAACTTAGCAGAGCGGTAAGACTTCCTTGTCTTAGCCAGAGCCAAGCAAATCCTGTCAAAACTGGAGCTTGAAAGAAATAAAAACTTCACCACCAAAGCACCATTGACATCGAGCTTCTCCCATGTATTCAACAATGACACAAATTCCACACTAGACAACGAACAAGACACCTTAACCAGCTTGGATACCAGCAACTCAAGCTTGTGAAACCTAGAAGAACTCTTAGTAAAAACCTCATCATAACCCTTAAACCATTTCTTTTTGAATGTTCCAACTGCTGAGAGAATCATTACTTTGCGTACAATGTCCTACATAGCATCCAAATCTGAAGATTCCGCAGAAACAGCAAAATCACTCGAGAATATTAGGCCATTGACCAACATAGCATCCTTAAAATTGTTCCACCCTTTCTCGCCAGCATTCCCGAAGTCAAACTTCCAACAATTTTTATTAGCCTGCTTGCATATCAAATTCAGCTGAGAGTCAAGCAAGCCACCCAAACCCACAGAAACAAAAACAGTCTTATGATCAGTATTAAAAAAATTCTCGACTTCAGTCACACCACGATCCACCACAGCATTAACCAAGCTCGAAGAGATGAACATATAGTCAATGGTCTTGCAACACCATGAGAGTTACCCCATGTCGGCATCTTTGTAAGCATACTTCTACCCAAGGCATTAACCAGACCCAGATCAAAGCACTTTTTGAAACTGGCATTCTTACAAATGTTATTCTCATTGAAATTGCCACCCAAGACCACAAAAGAAGATTCATTTACCATCTTAGCAATCAAAGAATTGATGTCGCCAGCCTGTGAGAATCAGACACTTGAAGAGGCACCAGTGTAAAGACCCAAAACAGAAACCAAAAGTTTATTTTTGAAAAGAAGTCTGACAGAAAGGAGCTGGCCAGGCACCTCAGAAACCTTGAAAATGTGCCTTGCCAAAGAAGAATTCATGATGATTAACACTCCAGCACCCAAAGAACTAGAATCCAGACCAGAAGTAAAAACCCGAACACCATTAAATTTGTTGGCCAACCATGGACAAACTTTCTCTTTAAGCTTTAACTCAGTGAAAATAGAAACTAAATTGCCCATATTCCTATGTCAACAAATGACATCATCTTGCTTCACAGAATTGTTCAACCCACGAACATTACACGTAGCAATTTTCTACACCAGACCACTCATTGAGAAAGAGGTAGAGGAAGAGCACCACCTGCCAAAGCCAAACCATCCAAGCACGCCAATAGGCTCATGACCAAAGCAGAGAAACCTTCCAACATGTTTTTCAATTTCACAACTTCAAGTGAGGCAGTTGAACCTGTAATGGCAGCAGTCTTGTCACTAGTGGCATCATCCAAATCCACTCCCATTACTATATTCTCCTCTTGATTCTGTGATGGAAGGGTTACCGGCAGCTGACATCCAGGGCTAGGCTGGGAAACTGCCAGTACAAATGAGTCCAACCTCTTAGCCAACTCACCAATTTGTCCCGTGAAGCTGACAAGACTGCTCTCAATATTCTTTAAATGGTCTTCCAATTTACCACTAACAGTCGAGAGAGGTTTACCATAAGATATAGAACCAGATTGAGCTGAACCACTAAATAACGCTAATGGAAGTGGTTTACCAACCACAGAGGCCCAGGTTTTTCCACCGAAAGTCAAAGGGTGAGAAACAGGGGCAGATTTTTTTTCATATATCTTAGCCAAACGGAGTTAATCCTGAGCTGAGAGAAGAGCTTTCTTGCTCCTAGGACTTGAGGATGCACCAGCAGTACAACAAGTGAGAGAAGTATGACTGGAATTTCTGCAAATTGAGCACAGTGCAGCAGTCAAACAAGACCAATGGAGACCAATGCCTTTTATAATAAGAGTGTTTGCCATTGCCTGAATAAGACTACCCTCAGAATCGAAGCACACAGTGGCACAGTGTGCCCAGACATAACTGACAGAGCTGTGTTCAATAACACATGTTTTCCCACCAACCAAACCAATGAAGTTCCAAAGATCATGAGTGGTGGTGCCCATAGGAAGAGTGTAAAGCAAAGCCCTAAACTCATCTCTGGCGTTCTACATTTGTTTGTTAACATCGGCCCAGGCCACACACACTGCATCTTTCCCAATAAGGACAGACCACTTAGCCGCCAAGAGATTAGCCTGAATTTGATCTTCCAATTCGACGATCGCCTTTTGCCATAGACCCACCAACTGTATTTTGATCAACTTAATAAGTCCAAATTCAGAAATGGCTACATGTACTGCTTTGATGGAAGTTTCCACAGGAATTTTTTTCAACACAATTGCCCAATTCGTACGATTGTTGATGGGGCGCTTAAGATCAGTGTTTACTATAACACCATGATCATTTGCCAATTGAGCAGCCGCCATCATCGTCTTTTCAGAAGTGAATGATGTCTGAATGATTCCACCAAATTTTAAAGGAGCAGAGGCCCTCCCAAAACCATTCACACCTGAGAAAATTTTTCTGACAAAGTTCAATTTCTCCTAAGATGATTTCCCAGCAACAGCCACAAGATCAATATCCAAAGCAAAGGACTTGTGAACAGACACTTAAATAGATGGTTTGATAGACAAAGGAGGTGGGAGAAGGAAGGAACCATCTAACACGTCATTGTCTACATCGACAGTACCATAATCAATTACACTTAGAGGCTTCCCTAATACCTTCTTGGTCTTTACACGCAAACTCTTAGGCGTTTGATCAGGATCCCCTTTTGCGAAAGCACCATTCTCACCATAGTCAACACTGGTTTCCTCAACCAAGCACTCCTCTTCCATGTCAATACTCTCAGATTCAGTAGTGTCACTCATCTCAGAATTCCATGAACGATTACCAAGAGCTTTATCAGCAACCTCACTATTATCAACACTCTCTGCCAATACACCACCCTTTCTTTTCTTCCTCGATGCTACCATCTTAAAACCACCCTCAGAACTAGAAACTTTAGTAGCCTTCTTCATAACAGCAATAACAGAGCCAACAGTGGCCTCGTAATCGAAAAATAGTTTTAATTTATCGTACTGAATGGTAAAAAAACTTCTTTCGAAAAAACTATAGACTCTTTTTTGGGAATTTTAGACGAAGGAGAGAAAGAAGTTTTTTTATAAAAAAAAAATATATTTTTTAATATTGTTAATAAAAATGTGTTAATATTAATAATATTACTTTAAAAATTAGTAAATTTTAATAAAAATAATATAGATTTATAAAAATTAAATATTAAATAATTTAAATAATAATTTTATTTAGATATATATTTATTTTAAATATTAAATTTCTAATTGCTAAAGTTATTTAATAAAAGTTAAATTAAACTTGTTTGGTTTTTCTGTTTTTATTATTATTATTATATATATATAAATTTTTACACTTTTTTTGAATTATTTTTTTTATTAAAGATTTAACGAGTGAAGTCCAACTGCTATCTAGTACAGAAAACCAAACTAAGTAGGTCAGACTAAACACAGTTCATGTATTTTTTACATGTGACCAGCCACTTGGACTAGTCAAAGCAACACTATGCATCTATCTTAATACACAAATCACCACTCAAACCAGAAAAAAAATGGCACAATCTATGCTTACCAAAACTAACAGTGAAAAACTCTATTACACTGAGCATACAAACCACTCTATCCGACAACAAAGACTCCATACAATGAGACAAGTTCAATACCATACCATCATCATCAGTTAAATTGGCCTTCTCCATATTCACTCTATGCTTAGATCTAACAAGCCATACCCTAGTGCAATGCAACTCCACCATATATCTGACAAAACTTACCAAAGCTAGAACAGCCTTTTTTTTACTCTCAAAAACCAGAGTGGCCTCAATGAGCCAACTCTTCAACACAAAACCCTTACAAATTACAGCATATAAATCTACATCCAAAGAACATGATGAAAGTGAATGTAGGACAATTGAGCCAGGTGAGTAGAAAAAACCAGTCAAAGATATCCACTTATTAGCAGCTTCTACCAAGATCTCCTCTTGGAAAACAGTGTTCCCAGAACAACTAAAAACATGATCAAGCAACTCCATCTTACTGCACAGCAAGCACAAAACTCCAGGATAATTTTTGTTATACAACCTCTTTCTGACTACTACTGGCAGCCATCTATGCACTACTTTTATTAAATATATGCGCAGATTAGCTGACCTCCTACTAATAAATTCAGAAAGCATGCATGAATCAAGATACCAAACATTAGCAGTAACCACCCAGTCTACTTCCTTAAGCATAACACTCAGAATCACATCATAACCAGGACCAGCCTTCTAACAAGCATGGCAAATTGAATGGTATATATTACAAACAAAATAACAGGCATTACCAAACACAGTAGTGTTTTCAGCAACCAAAAACTGCTCCTGAATCCCAACTGGCAAAGTGAGAGAAGAGGCAGTGACTTTATTGGCTAATTCATCAGCCTTAACATTGCCTAAAACCCCTAAATGTCTTTTAACCTTCATCTACTTAACTGAGATGTTCTTTTTTTTGAGATTGGCAACATACAATCACTCAATCTAACACTGATTGCGAAAATCAGACATAGGTAAAAAAGCCTCAGATACATAAGCATCAATCACAGATTGACTGTCCAAATACAGAGCCATATCACATGAAGCTGGAACATACTCCAAAGCCAAAGCAATGGCCTGTAATTCAGCTAAAGTAGAAAACAGTAAACCAAACACTCTGATTTCAATGCTCATGTTAACCACTAAAAAGTAAGCCACAGCCCCACAAGTTACTTTAGCAGAACTAGCATCTTTTAAAGACCCATCTTTGTAGACTTCAACACAATCTGACCAGACATTCAACAAACTGTTATGCACATCTGAGAAATCATTGAAATTCAAAACATTCAACACAGACAGACCAAAACTAATAGCAAATCTGGGTGCCAGAGTAATGACATTGTTTATAAACTCAAATATCAATGTAAATTAGTGAGGAACAGGACCTCTGAGATCCAGTTTTTTTCACTGCTGAAATGTTTTCCAATCTATCACCACACCTTTTTTGTCCAAAAGTCTGTCACCAAATGCAATACCAAAACACTTCAAAGAAAGAACAGAGTCATAATACATTGAATTTCCCAAGATATTAGATATTGGAAACCTACAAGACCCATGAAAAACACTGGGCAGATTGTTCACTAAAGACAACTCATTCTCCAAAAAAATTCTTACAATTCCAGCCAAAAAATTGTTTATAGAACTGACATACAACTTGACAAAATATTGCAAAGAGTTTAGAAAAAACCACCCCAAAACTTGTAAATCCAAGAATCTATGCTTGAAAAGATGCTCAAGAATACCATGTTCATTGGAAAAGGAGATCAGAAAAGCTAGCTTCCCTTTAGACTGGATTTGTTCAAAAGGCTTCAAACCATATAAAGACGGATAATATAAGACCTCATTGGGGAAGTCATGTAACAAAGCAGCCTTGGCTTTGAGACTTTTCTAAATCATAATGTCCCATTTACAACAAACACTTGATGAAACAAAACTAAATTGTATTCGATAGCTGACCATGGGTTGCAAGACAGCTGAAACCAAATAAAAAAATTGTTTATCCATAATAGCTTTTCTCAACACTACATTAAAAAAAAACTTGACATCCCTATGAGCCTAAGCCAAACTAGGCTTAAAAAGACCCTCCATAAACAGAAATATGTCCAAGTACCTATGAGATTCACCCTTCTTAGCAATTGAGATTGGCAGACCATTAATCAAAAGTAAGGCATTCTTGACACCTCGATTAATGAGAATAGCCATTGTTTTGTCATTATTAATTGAGATATCATTGATAATGAAGAACTTACTGGCAATGTTCAAAATGTATTGTGTCAATACTTAACTACTCCCAATCCAAATTGTGTCATTAACAAATGCACTAGCAACCAAAAAGAAAGTCCTTCCTCCAACAGCCTCAACTCTGCCAGTCGTAGTTACAAACCGGGTATTAATATGATAGCTGCACAAATGTTCATGCCTTTTGACTTCACACAAAAGTAGATCATAAAAAATTCTCCAAAGAAGTGGAGAAAAAACTTCACCCTGATCCAAACCATCATGCACTTTATAATTATTTGAAAAACCAAAATCTATTATCACTCTGTTAATTTGATCTTTATGAATATTACCAAAAAAGCTGATAAACTGACTGCACATTTTAATTTGATGCAAACTGGTCTGCAAATAATGCCAGCTTACTAAGTCATAAGCTTTGCTTATGTTCTACAACACCAGCCAAAGTTCTCTATTCTTCTCCAAAGTATCTTCCACCACTGATCCAACAGCAAAAATAGGAGATTGATTGAAGTGCCCTTTAACACCAAAAAGTTATCACCATAAAAAACATTAAATTTACTACAAGCCAATAAAATTTGGTCAGACAAGATCTTAGACAGAATTTTCTGAACTGTTTTAATTAAAGCAATAGGTCTAGTATTCATTAACACACCATTTTATTCATAAGGCTTGGGAATCATTGATACCTATGCTTTTCTCCAAGATACAAGAGTCACACCCATTATCAAACACGAATTTAGCAGCTTCAAGAGAAAAGTCAGAACCTCCAAACTACAATGTTTCCAGAGCTCATTAGGTATTTCTAATAATCCAGCAGCCTTTTCATTCAGCAGATTGCCAACAACTAAGGACAATTCCTTCATATCAATCTCTTTTATTACACCAGTAAAAGCATTATTGTCAACATAGTCCAAAAGCATATACTGGCGAGACCAAAGATTGGGCATCTGCGAGAGCATTAATCACTTTCTCGTCCACTCTTCCATAATTTCATCAACCTTAAGTTTGATCTCACCAGGCTCAAATACTAACTCATCATTTACCACTAAGTGATCTAAAATGACCTTGTAAAAAAGATGCTCTAAAACACTCTTTATCATTCTTCCTTTGTCAGAACAGAAATTCTCCATATGATGGTTAATAGTCTTTTTAATAACAGCATCCTCGGATGCTCTTGATTCATAATATTTAGACTTCTGATATTCTTTTTTCACAATTGACAAATGCTTCAATAACTCTGATGAACCAGCACCACCTAGAACCAACCTGGAAAACTTAGAAGCCTCTTCAATATCAACAGCCAACCAAACCTTAACAAGCCGGTCAGATTCCAAAAAATCTCCAGAACTAAAAGCCTTCACAATTCTTGAGATGAGCTGCTCAAGTTTGAAAAATTTTGAAGACTGTCTGTTTTTTGAACAATCATATTCACTAAACTAATGTCTAGAAAACACCACATCAGCAGCATGCACTAAGGTTTCACTCAATGCCTCCCACATTGCATCCAGATCACTGTTGTTCTTTACTTCTTGAAACTCATTTGAATATATTAGCAATCCAGCCAAAGAGAGCTCCTTAAAGTGTATCTATTGTGCCTCATTGGCATTCCCCAACTTAAATTTCCACTGGTCTTTATTGGTTTGTTTACAAACACTGTTAAAACAAGTGTCTAGAAGTCCACCCAAATCAACTAAAACCAAAATTGATTTATGATCTGTATCAAAAAATTCTGACACATCATCAACAAAATATGATACCACTGCAAATGCCAGATTACTGCTTACAAAAATAAAGTCAATAACTTTTAAAGTGCTCCTAGAATTGCCTCAAGTAGAAGTCTTGACTAAAAAATGTCCTTAAAACAAGTTAACCAACTCTATGTCTAAACAAAACTTGTAATTGGCACTCTTCTTAGACCCATTCTCATTAAAGTCCCCACCCAAAACAACAAAACTGCTAGAATTAACTGCCTTGGCTATAAGAAAGTTGATCTCTGAAGCCAGCCCAAATCTAACCTCAGCAGATGCACCAGCATATAAACCCACAAATGTAACCAAAAGTTTGTCCTTAAAGAGAAGCCGAACCAAAATAAGACAACCAGAAACTTTTTTCACTTTAGAAACATGGTGAGTTAAAGAATTGTTCATAATAACCACCACCCCAGCTCCAAGAAAACCTTTATCTAAACCAGATGAGAAAATCCGAACTCTTTTAAACTTATTCATGATCCAAGGCTTAGTGCTAGAGCTTAACTTTGTTTCCATAATAAATAAGACCATATTCTCAGATTTTTTATGCCAATGCATGACATCTTTTTGTTTAGTAAGAACATTAATACCTCGAATGTTACATGTAGCAATCTTCCAAATAAGATCACTTATTGAGATAAAGAAGATTTCTGAAAACCTGAGCTGGCACACAACAGATCTAACTTCTCTAAAACAGAACCAACAGAAACCTTAAGAGCCACCAATTTTGACTTAAGACTGTCAACCTTGAAAGTTAACACTCTTGTGCTACTTGAACTAAGAACTAAGACATCATCAGCAGCAGAAGAAAAGAGTACAGGACAAGCATCAGGAATATCCAAAACCATATCCAAATCCACACTAGAATTCACAACTACAGACAAAACTGGAATAAGAGACTGAAAGACAGAAATCAAGGGGCTCTGTTCAGAGATGGGTGCCAAAGGCACCAGTGCAATGCCATTTAACCATTTTACAATGTCCAACACCTGATTAGACAAAAGCTCGAGAAAATGCTCTAATGTTGACAAACGTACATCTAAAAAAGAGTTCAATAAAGTGAAAGAGAGGTATTTGCCATCAGAATTCATATCAACAATAGAAAAGGGATCAGAGTCTGTCTTGGCAGAGTGATCATGAGAAGTGGATGCAGCCAAAATTACTTGAGCCCAAGACCTGCCACCAAAAACAGCCAGATGAGAGATAGAAATGTTTTTTTTGGCATACAATTTAATTAGATGAAGGCAAGTAACCTCTGAAATATCTTTTTTAAATGGTTTAACTGGCTTGAGAGAGAATGTAATTGTGGCATCACACTCCAAAACAGAATGACCAAATTTCTCACAACATTCACACCGAACCAGATTCATTCTTGTTCAAAAAAGTTTAATACCACTAAATATTGGCTCAATACAATAAGCAGACTTCAGATCCTCTTCAAATTCAAAGCCAATCACAGCACAACAGATTCTATTGCCAGTATTAACAGAATGATTGATCACACATGTTTTTTTACCAGCCCTATCTAAGAGAGTGCCAAGATTATGTGCTGTCATTCTCACTGATAGAGTAAACAAAAGCACTCTAAACTGATCTCTAGAAGCCCATATTTTGCAATTTTCCACAGCCATAGCCATATGTACAGAGTCTTTCCCAATGAGGAAAGACCATCTAGATGCCAGTTGCTCAGCCTAATCTAAACTAACAAATTCTACTATGGTCTTTTGCCACATGCCAATTAATTGAACTTTGATTAACTTAATATCACCAAATTCAGATACTGCAGTGATGATCATTTTTTATGCATATCCATGGAAATTTTTTTTATAACTACAGCCTGATCTGAATGGATACTTTGTTTTTTGAGATCAGTGTTTACAGAGATACTTTTTTTTCTGGCCAATAAAGTGGCCATATTCATGCTTTCTTTTGAAGTGAAGGTAGATCTGATGATCCCTTCAAATTTTGAGGAGGTAGTGGCCTCTCCAAAACCATTAATAGTTGAAAAAATTTTTCTAACAAGCTGAGTTTTTGCTGTGACTGATTTGTCTTTTACTGCAAAAATATCAATATTCAAAGCAAATGATTTTTTGACTAACACTTCCACTGGAGTTTTAATGATCTTTGAATCAATTCACTTTTTTTCCAGAGAAATAGACAAGTGAAGGGGAAGCACAATTTCATTATCATTCATAGTAAAATCAGGAGAGCCAAATACTGCACCAGTATTGATATGTTTTGCCTTGGGAATGGTTGCAGCCAAACTCAAAAGAGACCCATTATGTATACCAGTCATGCCCACATTCTCATCATCACCAAACAGACTATTCACATTAGAATACACACTATTACCAGGCCCAGAATTACTTAAAAAGATATTTTTCTTATTACCAGAGTGTTTAACATTCTTAAGAACCATTTTTTTCTTTTGAGCAAAAGAATCACCAACAGAATCATGGAAAGCTCCTTTGAATGCCTTTTTTTTTGACATATTATCACCTGAAGCAGCTTTTAAATCCACAATGAAAAAGTTATTACTTAAAAAAATATTGAAAAAACTAGCAAGAAAAAATTAGAAAACTTTTTTATCAGAAAATGTGCTTTTTGAGAATTTTTAGAAGTAAGAAAGAAAAATTTTAATAATAATTCAAAAAAAAAAACTTCTTTACTGGTATTTTTAAAATTTTTAGAATTTTTAATATTATATGTTTTAATAATTTTTATTATATTATTGGTTAATTATATTATATTTTATTTATTATTTTTTTCTGTTTTATTTTATAAATAATACTAATTATTAATAAGTAAATATTATTATTAATAAAAAATTAAGTAATTAATTAACATAAAATTTTTATAATTTTTATTATTAATTAAAATATATTTTTATTATTAATTAAAATATATTATTATTTTAATTTATTTTTTATTATTTAGTTAAATTATTAAATATTATCATTTAATTAATAATTTAATTTGTATAATATATAAGTATAACTAAATATAATAAAATATTTAATAGTTTACTAAAATAATTAATAGTTTGTAAAAATAACTTGTAATTTAATAAAATACATCTTTAATTTACCAAATATTAGCAAAAAAAAGTGCAAAATTATAAAATAGTATTATAATAAATTATTTAAAAAAAAAGCTTTTTTTTTAAAAAAATAGTTTTGATTCAGAATAATTAATTAGTTATAACAAATCAATTAAATAAAAATTTACTTTAAAAACCAACGAATTTTTTTCTAATTATTATTGTTTAAAATTTACAAATTTTAATTAATATTCTAAAATTAATTATTTACTAATTTTAATAATTACTTAATTAATTTTAAAACAAAATAATTACATATTATTAAAAAATTTATACTTAAAAGTTTCTGTAAAAGAATTGATTTTTATTGCAAAATAATTATATAAAGTAATTAACATAAAATTAGTTATTTTATTATAAATTCAATAATATAAACTATTTAAAGTATAAAAAAATACTTTAAAAATAAATTAATTTATTAAAAATTTAACAATTTTTATTAATAATATTAAAAAAAAACTAAAATCTTTAATAATAATATACAAAATTATTCTTAAAAAACAATTTTTTTAATGTTAAAAACATAATATCAAAAAACTTAAAAACTTAATCAATTTGGCTTTAAAACTGTTAGTTTATAATTATAAAACTGTTTTTTTTAATCTATTTAAGCTTTTATTGTTAAATTTAAAATGCTTTTTAATAAGTTTACTGGATTTTGTTTTATAATTTTTTTATATTTGCAAAAATTATTTGTTTTAATATAATTAATAATTAAACTATTTAGTTTTTTAATAACTTTAATTACTTTTTTATAACTGCTAAAAAATATTTATTATAAAACCAGATTTTGAATTTTGTTTTTAAAAATTCAGATTAAAATTTTATAATAATATAGTTATTAATATATTTAAAAAAAATTTAAATTTAAAATATAATAATAAATAATAATAATTTTATTAATTTGGTAATTTTTTGGAATTTTTAAACAGCAAAAATTAAAGTTATTAAAAAAGCTATAAAAATTTCAATAAATAAGTTTAATATTTAAAGTATTTAGACAATTGTATTAAATATAATTTAACTTTAATTATTATTATATAATAATTAATTACTTAACTAATTAAAACTACTTTAACTTTAACAAAAAAATAAACTTTTTATTACTATTTTGTTATGTAATAATAAAAACAGCAAAATACTTTTTGAAATTTATTTTATTATTTATAAGCTAAATAATTTTAAAGTTAATTAGTTATCAATTTTAACAGAATAATTAGTTTATTCTTATTTAAGTTTAAAAACTTTATTAAATTTATTTTTAATTATTTTATAACATTTTTTAATTATTTTTTTATTTAAAAATATAAATTGTTTAAATTAAAAATAATTAAAATTTGAATTCTTATATAAATGTAATTTTTTAATTTTATAAAATAGGTTAACACAAAAATTAAATATATCTTTTTAAAATATTTTTTAATATTGTTATGACACTATAATAAAAGATTAAAATAAGCCTAATAAGTCCAATTAATACTTAAAAAATAAGTATATTAAAATTTAACTGTAAATTAAATTAAATTTTGTTTTTTTATTTATAAATTTAAGTTGAGTTATTAGATATTAAAAAATAAAAGGCTTTTTG
Organism: Geosiphon pyriformis; assembly: GCA_016748015.1. NCBI lineage: Eukaryota > Fungi > Glomeromycota > Glomeromycetes > Archaeosporales > Geosiphonaceae > Geosiphon > Geosiphon pyriformis. Next base: position 809,056 of record JAAOMT010000009.1, read on the forward strand.
TATTTGTTCGCAGCGGACGCGTTGTATATCAGTGATGTCACAAGTTCACTGCCTGATCACGCTCCAAATTTAAGCAGTTTCAACGTTTTTTATTTAACACCTTTTAAAGCTGTGTATAATAACAGTTTTCAGGAACATGGAGTTCATGAGCAATCTCGGCTCTAATGCCGACATTTATCGACCTTCTCTTTTTGAATTAATTGCTCAAGGCAAAATGCATGAAATGTTGCAACCCGCAGTCAAATACATACTGTCTGTGAGTTTTTTGCCAAATTTTATTGAAGGACTTTTACAAATGAGAACCTTTATTTTTTGCTTTGCAATTTTAAAATTCAGGTCTATGCACAAAGATATCCTCGATATCTTTTACGCATAGTAAATAAACATGATGAGATTTACACTTTCATTATGTTTTTCGTTGAACGGCACTACTTGAAGGAATGGGGTGAGTTGAATTATGAAAATAGTAAAAATCAGGAATGAACAGTTTTAAGTCTTATGTTTTCTATATCTAATAAGCCTAAACTTCCTATTAAGGTGCTTCTTTTGCTGAAAATTTTTATGGGCTGAAACGAATACGTAGTATTCAGTCTAGTAGAAAATTAACCTTGACAGCAAATGAAGAAAAGATTGTATCACTTAGAAATGGGGACATATGGCGTTCTCTCTTAGTATTGGTAATGAGAACATGGATTTTTAAGGCTTAAGCATATATTAAGAGGCTTTAAACAGCCTTATCTTCGAATCTTTTTGTCATAGGTTGGTATTCCATATGCAAAAGGCAAATTAGATACACTATATGAAAGAGTTAGTGGTGGAGCAGGGGCAAGATTTTTGAGAAGGGAAAATACACAAAGGGAACTTATAAATGATGAAAGGGTAAGCAATGTGTTGCAATGTTTGAAAAAATAAAATAACTTCTCTGAATTAGTCTTCCCGTTCTTTGTCTAGCTCCCGCTTTCCAAGCGAGGGCTCAGTGCAATGCGCTTTATGTTCAAAACTTTATACCCATGGGTTAATGGGTTTTATCATCTTACGATTTTGGTGTTCAACATTGGGTATCTCTTTGAGAAGACTCCCTTTTATACACCAGGATTTCGACTTTTGGGAATTGAAGTTCGAAGAATGGGCGCTCAAGACTATGTATGTGCATTTTATAAGCTTAGATCTTATTGTAACATAATTTAATAACAATTTATTCACTCAAATAGCGCGAACATTTGGAGAGAAAATCTGCTCAACTGACTAGTTCAAATGTAGAAATGACACGCCTAGAAGTCGGGAAACATATTTTAATAACTATCTTATCTCGAGGGTTTGACTTTTTGAAAACTTTGCTACCCATGTCCATACTTTTTTTCAAATTCTTAGAGTGGTGGTATTCAAGCGAATATAGCCGGCGACCTGGCGGCGAAACTGGAATTGAGGTACCTCCCCCGGAAAGAATAATGGTACATGGAAATATTTATTTTTTACAATTCTCGAGTATATTATTAATCAACTTGTTTTTTTTAGCCTGATCCAAATGGAATTCCACTTCCTAGTACCTTGAACACCTGTGCACTTTGTTCCAACAAATTAACAAACCCAACTGCACTGCCATCTGGATATGTTTTTTGCTATACATGTATATATAGATATGTTGAAGATTACGGATGCTGTCCAATAACCTTAATCAAGGCCGATGCTGATAGTTTAAGGAAAGTATATAATTCAGCTTCATAAAATTACCGAAATTATCAAGTATGCAAAAATTACTGAATTTGTTGTGATTGTTGTTGATGGGGGTGATGGCCTTGTGGTTGTCTTTGAGAATCATCATTTAAGAAATTTAGGGCTAAATCGTTCCATTTTTTCCCGGCTTTTGATTGCTCTGCTAGTGTATTAGCTCAATAGATGACTAAAAGTTAATAAAGCATCAAAGCGTTTAAAAAAATATAGTTGCGAATCTAAAAGTTTTATGTACCATCCTCTCCATCCTCTGAATTTGTTGGTAAAAGTTTTAAGGGCACTGTAATGTCTACCGATTCAAAACCCTCAATTAGTTTAGTGGTCCCACCTTAATTTGATCTCTGATATTTAAAGCATCTTACCATCGTCGGGTAAGCTATCTCGACCCCATTTATCAAGGAATTCTAAGTGTTTGGTATTGCGCATGTGCGCGTGATTGAACTGGCCATCCTATTTCGTTACAAGTAATTAATTTGGGGTAGCAATTGAAAACTCGAGAAAGTTAAGAGATTTTTACTACCGTGTTTTTTGAAGTATTTGATGCAACTCGCGGAAGTGCTTGTTTTACGGGGTTGGAAAAATTCATTTCAGTGAAACTATAAAGTAAAACATTAGTTGGCGATGATTAGCGTAAATATTAGCCCATATAGTGCAAATAAGGACCTCAGAGTTTTGAGATGTTACTAATTTCTGGCCGTCCACATGACAATGAAGAGCAAATAAGATTCTTGTTGGCAATCTTACGTTACTATATAATATACTCGCCTTGATCTCTTTCATCTATTTCATGCTCTTGGCCGTGGCTTTTAAGTTACCATCGTTGACTCTTCAAATATAGTTCTTTTTTGAGAGCGTTCCACTTTGGTCTTTAAGTACGAGAATTCCTCCAACTCGTTCTCAACCCTTTTCTTCCTGTTATGCCAAACAACAAAAAGGCCAACCCCGCCCCACGTACCATTCAGACAAGGTCAACCACTACGCGTGGCATGGGTAATAATATTACTAAACAAAGCCAACCTACCGCACCGGCACCGAGAAGTCGTAGAGGCCGAACTGTCAACCAGCAAAGGGGCGGAGCCGCTGCTTCTCCGACACCGGTTTCTAGAACGTATGCATTTCGAGTTCTCCCTAATCGTGTTTGACAGTGTTTTCACCTTTATTTTGGCTTTTCAGGTACTTGTTTATTAACTAACGCGGTATTTAATTTGCTTTTCTTGCCGCTCTGTTGTAACGTAAGGGCTAAAAGACAACGGGTGCTTGTATTTGAAGAAAAAGTGGAGAATTGGTTCGATCAATACCGAGGCAAAGTTTAAATCTGAATAGTTGCAAGCATTTTTTAAAGCATTCATATTTATCTTAACGAAAAAATTTGCATTTTTAGACCCGGACGATGATGAAAATAGAATTGGGCATCAAGGATTCGAACAGTGGATGAATGATTTGCGAATCGACATGGATAGTGTGAGTTGCATATATCACCTATAATAATTATATTTCTATCTTTGATAATAATATATTATTGAACTACTTATAGGAATACCCTCTTTTAATTTGTTGGAAACTAAAAGTATCGACTATGGGTATGATTTCTTGCATCAAAAACTTATAAATTCTTCCAGAAATTCATGCTATGAAATCCAATTTTAGGTTATATAACCAAAGAAGAATGGAAGACCGGTTTTAAACAATGGGGGTATAAGTCCGATACACTTTTGCTCTTAGTTGCCCTCATTATTTCAATTTATTGTAATTAATACATTCTCAAATCTTTATCAGCATTGATTCTAATGCTCAATTGCAATCGAGAATACCGGAACTGAGTAATGTGTTCTCGTCCCCTGATTCATTCAAAGATTTATATCGCTACACGTTCGATTATGTCAAAGATAAAAATCAGCGTTGTATTGATGTTGAGGTAATAAGTGCCCTCTCTAACTAGTTTGAATTTCACTAATAAATTTAAACCCTACCGACCGGATAGGTGGCTTTGTTCATGTGGGATCAATTATTCGCCAAACGACCCTCACCTCATGTTAAGGAATTCAGCGAATTCTTAAAGGTAAGACATATGATTTAGACAACAGTATACATCATTCAGAAATATTAATTTTCTATTTTTCTTTATTTCAGCAAGCGAAACAACCAAAAGTGCTCACACGAGATCAATGGACTAACTTCTTGGAGTTTGTTAGTACCATCCACCAAGATCTCTCAAACTATGATCTAGAATCAGCATGTATTGTTGAATTTGAGCATCATCAAATTTTTCAGCACAACATAAAACCTAAGATTTGATTATTTACATGCTTTGGTTTGCTTGAATTTTAGGGCCCTGTTTGTTTGATGAATATGTGGAATGGAAGAAAGCCAAAGATGGGATAGTTAATTAGATATTTTCTACCCGTGGATAACCGACTTCACATGCTTGGTATCGTCACTCAACATGCCCAGATAAGCCTGATTCTTACCCTTTTATTGAATCATGTTAATAGATTCTGGATTTTAGAAGCAAAGGAATATGTATCTGGCCAAAATATATTCCAAGGCGGCAACATTCGAAGGACTACAGTTTCAGCTCGTATAATAACTAATTATTTTAGGATAATTTTCTTTCTTTTTATAGTTTTGCCATTTTCTTGTCGAAAGCGAGGGTGCCAAAATGAATTTGGTTAGACTCAAATCCCAAATGTATCGATAACTTAGCTGCTCTACATTTTTACAATTCCTATCATTATTCTCATCGACCTGATTTCCGATCCTTAATCCTTATCCTCTTCCATAAAATCAGGATTTTTCCTTAGCAAGACAAACCCTTCGAGCACGTGCGATAAAGAAATATCTAAAAAGATGCATTAAGGAAAATTAATTGCAAAAGCTTTATGTTATACCAAAGTAAGGTCAACAAGTAAAAGGATACATTCTTCTGTAGCAATTTCAGCACGTTCAGAGTGTGCCAACAAAACCGGCGTAGAATGTGTCTGAAACCCGGTTATGGTTTTGGGCCTTCCGGCTTGACCCACTACATCGACAGCCTAGTTAATTGGAATTATTATTAGTAATTCAAGACTATGCTCAAGTTGAAGTTATTCTATTGCATTCAACTTACCTGCCCAACACGAACTGTTACAGGCAGACTTTTTAAATTTTCATCAAGGGTGATCAAAAATCGTGGATACATTGCAGTGGTTAAATAATATAAAAACCAATGGTGTTTGCCCAGTATAACTTTTGAAAGAAAATAATCCGAGAAAATTTTAATATAGATTGGTGAAAGAGCTAAATCAAAATGCGACTCACGCGTTTTGGTATCCGTGAACGCAATCAAGGTTGCTAACAATCCAGCTATAGCAATTGGGGACATTAACTGACGATCGGAGTGATATGGATTGATTGATATCGTTCCCTTTCCCATGTGTAACAATCCCTATAATTGGTGTTTGTTTAGCAGGGGATCGTTAACGACAAAAGTAATCGAAAGTACAATTTGGAATACCTGAGCAATCCGGACCATAAATAAACAATTTGGTTCTTTATGATAATAGGATGCTAACTGTCTGAGCATTTGTGCCAAACGAGCATTATTTGTGCCAGCGCCTACAAGACCCATTGAAAATATAGCATTGATGGCAACATCTGCGTCATTGTCGTGTGAATATTTGCTGAGCGTTTCTATGACACTTAACAAGGGATTTGAAGCACATAGCAAACCCAATGCTAGAGGAACTGTTCGACGGATAACAGGTTCACCATAATGCATCTAGAAAAATTTTCACAATACATATTAGTTAATTTTTTGCGGAAAAGATATATTGGTGTCAATCTCAAATTACCAAGTGATTGAATGATCTCAGTGCCATTTCGGCCCCAATATCCTCACCCATAGCAATGAGTGCAACACCTAGAACAGCAAAGGCTTGGTGAAGATCATCCTCCTTTTCCCTATCTAAGTGATCGTTACACAGATGTAGCATTTTCTGCACCTTTAGCACATTTCCAGTGCCTAATTTACAAGAGGTTTAATAAATTGTTGATACGGGAAAGACAATCGTAAAAGATTTTCGAGGAGACAAACCTGCATAGGAACAAATTTCCACTAATACAGCAACTTGCTTTCCAATCGGATGTTCGATAGCTTTTAAAGTCTCTAGTGTAACTTCGGCAGCGTCTTGCTTTCCTGCAATAATATAAAATATGTGTCATTTATATTCTTCAACCATAAGATATCCGGATTCTTTTCTCACCAAGATATAACAAAGCCAATCCAAGTCCCATAAACCTTCCCCAAGTTTCTTTTAACTGAGATTCCTCGCGTTCCATCATGGTTTGTAAAATTGTACTCGTGATATCTCCATGACAATCACCAACAAATATCATCCCCAAAGATAAGGCGGCCAACGAAGCAATCTCCATGCTCAGGCTAGTGTCACTAACTAATGGTAAAAGTAATTCTTGAAGGCGTTCTCGATGCGAGCCGGAATAAGCCATACCAAGACTAATTCATAATATTTTGTCAATATTAGGTGAAGAGGTTGTTTTACAAGAAAATCAACAACTTACCCAACAATTGCACTAATTCGCATTGTGGCATTTGGATTCTCAATTTGATCGGACAATAATGCTAATGCAGGATCGTTCTCGTTACGAACGCCAGCATTTACGAGTCCAATGGCAAGAAGAGCCCCAGCCTGAAATTTCCCGACGCATTCAGAAATAGGTTTTTTGATGAGAAACCAAGGACAAGGAGCCAAATTACCAGCAAATATGGAAATTCGTGTAGTACTATCTTTATCACACAATCCCTACCTACAAGCAAATTTTAAACTCAGTTTGATAAATCAATGCTATAAATAACGTAATGATAACCAATGTATGTTCGTAGGTAAGGATCATGAAGGAACAGGCTTTTAATCGCTCCAGTATCTGAGATCTTACCACGAATAACCATCAAAGAGAAAATCTATATAGGGGAAAATGGTGCCTACCTTTATATATTCTTCATCGGAATACTGATATTTATCTATCTTTGTCAACCCGCCTTCAACATCCCATAACATAATTAACCCGAGCGAAGCAGTAGCACTTAACATCCCTGTAAATAAAAAAACTTAATCAGCGACTTAATCTATTCGGGAATTTCAATAAATATTTACCCTGATCTTTATTTTTATAGATCCAAGTGTTTCCTTCTTCTACTGATATTAATTTATCGTTCCCAAACCCAGCGTTTACAAATGCGTTTACAAATGTTGAAGCAAGGTTTTGTCGGGCTGAGTCTACGTTGCCACTCGTAAATCCAGGACCTAAATATAAACAGCTAAACATAAAGCTCAAATTTCCTTGCGTATTCCCACTCGAAATATGGAGAATCAAGACTCACGGATGTTTTCTAAGTGACTTTTATAGATATCCTCTGGTGTTTTTGCTTCAACCACATCTAATTCATTAGCAAGGGCAATGAAGTTTTTGGATAAATGCGTGTTATTCAGAATTTCTTGAATAGATTCATCTTCGATCGATAATGATATTTGGGATCGTCCCAAATGAAAGGCAAGTTGTTTCTGCAAGAGTCTGATTGAAAAAGAAAAAATTAACCCGAGCAGCAAGCTCCATATTATGTCTCATGATATGAAAAATACCCACATATCGATTTTTCCAGCTGCCTCAAAGTCTTCACGAATTAAATCATGATCTTGAAGACGCACGGCAACGGATAATGCTTCTGTAAATTTGTGATGTTGGCGATATATTGTGTGTGCGGTACGAAGAAAAGCGACATCATCCGGAGGCACTAATAAATTAACGCAACTTTGAAAACCCAAATTAATAAACTGTCCAAGCAGACGCTAATAAATTGAGAGAAAAAAAGTAAATTATTACCTAACCATATAGAGACAAACCCGGGCGTATGTATCTCTGTCAACGAATTGGGGAAGCTGATCAATGGCTTCTAATTCAAGCAATAAATCGACCGCATCAGCTTCCGCGTTGTGCTTTAAAAAAAAAGGTATAATTTCAAGGGCAAGTTTCATCAAGTCTTTAAAAGGAAGATCATTTTCAGAGCGACTGAGAAATTCTTGACCAATTTCCGTTGATAAATGTCTGCAAAAGAGATACAGGGATAAGATAGACGTTAAATAATTGCATATATTAAGTTAAGTAGGCAATCACATACCGCACATATTCATGTCCCCAAGAGCCAGGATCTTCAGGCGATCCTTCCAATCTGTATTTGAGAGAATCCCTTTTTCCTTCATCGTAGGTCATAGCCAAAACAGATAATATATCGGCGAGGGCAAGCTACAAACTAAATTCAGTAAGATTTAATCCATATTACGAGTGGAGAAAATTAGAGGAGTTGACCTTGTTGTCTGATGGTATCCAACTTTGATATATTTCAGTCACAGTTGAATAGTGAGGCCTTAAGAATTTCAATGGTTTAGGGACTGAGGTCATTGAGCTAGTGGATGTCCGAATCAGAGTACGTAAACTTTCCAATGCAGGCCTATGCAGTTCAAGATTGTCTTCCTGGGATTAGAGAAGAACATGAGTCTGGGAAATCAATCATTGATCTACTTGGAATTATAAAAGGTATGTAGTGTTATGCTAACCTGGAGCCTTTCAATAAGCATCTCCAATTCATTTCTTAACTGAAGATCTTCCTCGGACTAATTAAAAAATCAATGATATGGTAAGAATCTAGGACGCAAAAAAGGCTACAGCTTGAATAATATCACGCGAGCGCTGTATCGAACTCATTGAACACGTATTTACAACGCCTTAAGGGTTTACTTCGCGTTCCGCAGAAAAACCAAGTGATTCTAAAATTTTGGTTTAATAATAATAAACTCGCCGAGAAAAATGCGTACCAATTCCTCAGGCTCGTCTTTCTTATCCTTATCCCCATTGGTTTTAGGTTTCCCTTCGGCATTTGCTTTTTGTTTATCTTTTTTAGGCGCATCCTCCGCTGGGACAGGAGTTGTTAAAGTATCACGAGCCATTCTTAAAATTCTTCAAGACTTCACAACTACAGACTAGATCCGTTTCTCTATCAGTAATTCTTAAAAGGGCTCGATTATTAGTGTGCGTAAGCTAGCTTTACTATCAGCAGTACCATTGCCATCATCTACAAGTTCACTAGATACTGATATTAAAAGATGGGAAATCATGATGTGCTGCGTATACGTCATCTTTCTAGATATAGAAAAAAAAATCAGTCTCTTTAAAAAATTTTCGTTTTCACTTTATTCATCGTAGATAATTAACTATGGTATGTTGTTATATTTATAAATATACAAGTTGTAAAAGCTACTCACTCTAGAAAGGCCTTGAAAGGCTCAATATTCAAACAAGCAAATTTTGCTAGACCTGTTTAGAGGGTTTATCAATTTCTTGTGATCTACACTGGACGTCGCAAAAGAGAATTATGATGAATCAAAATTTAGAGCAATTTCATCCATCTGATTAAAGCTGGTTTAGAGTCAAAAATGCCTAATGATTTATCACCTTTATTGAAACCTAACAATATTTTTAAAGGCACGCGGTCCGAAGAAACATTTGAAAAGGCTTGCTGCCCCAAGTCACTGGATGCTTGACAAGCTCACGGGTACTTATGTAAGTAAAGTATTTTTTAACTGATTGATTAATCCTTGTGATTCCAAACATTCGCTTTCAAGCATCCTTGACGAGAGAATAATTTATACAATAGGCACCTAAACCTTCTCCTGGACCGCATAAGCTCCGTGAATGTCTACCTTTAATCGTATTCTTGAGAAATCGTCTCAAGTATGCGCTAACGGGTAAAGAAGTAAAAAGCATTTTAATGCAACGTCTTGTAAAAGTTGACGGTAAAGTGAGAACTGACACGACATATCCTGCTGGATTCATGGGTAGCTAATGTTTTTGTGTAAAAAAACCCTAAATTTAATTTTTGAAGACGAGTTACATTAAAATCAAATTAGATGTCATCACCATCGAGAAGACTGGCGAGAATTTTCGCTTGATCTATGATATCAAAGGTCGATTCACGATCCATAGAATTACTACAGAGGAGGCCAAATACAAATTAGCTAAAGTTAAGAAGGTAGAAGTGGGTGCCAGAAATATCCCATTTATTGTTACTCACGATGGTCGTACTATTCGTTACCCGGATCCGGTGATTAAAGTAAATGACACGATCAAATTTGATCTTGAAAACAACAAAATAACCGAGGTCATCAGATTCGAAGTTGGAAATATAGCCATGATTACCGGCGGTCGCAACATGGGTCGTGTTGGAGTTATCACTCATAGGGAGAAACACATGGGGGGCTATCATGTAAGAAAATATTCAGTAAAAAATCAATAATTCAAGTATCTTTGTATTAAAATATGAACGGAATTTTTAGATTGTCCACGTGAAAGATGCACAAGAACGACAGTTTGCCACGCGTCTTAATAACGTTTTTGTGATTGGTGAAGGTATAAAGCCTTTCATATCGTTGCCCAAAGGCAAAGGAGTCAAAGTAAGCGTTTTTCTTAAAAGCTCGAATTGTTCTGTTTATATCGATGAGATATTTTGATGTGCTACCTTTTTCAATATTAACTGCTAAAATCTTTGTAATTGCATTTTACAGCTCACCATTGCTGAAGAACGTGATAGGTTTGTAGGATTTCAACTGCTTTATTTTGATACTCGTCCTCACTAACTCAATAATTCTATACGATTATAGGCGTCGTGCTCAAGCTGCACAATAATAAACAATTGGTGAATTTGAATAGATCAGTAGACTTCTTATCGATTGGTTATATTTATCTGACAATGTGAAACGAGCATAGTTATCGTAGATTCAACTAAGCAAAATTAGTGCGAGTATAAAATAACTAAACCTTTTATTTTCTATAATAAAATTCAGAGATAAATGAAAAGGTGGGATCGCAATATACAAAGGCTCTATGATACAAAATGGCTCGGGGATGTGTATGCGAATGTGATAAACTAGAAGTAATCGTGATGACTTCTAAAGCTTATGTGAATATTAAAAATTATTCTAAGGAAAAACTGTGCAAACAAGCATTAATTTGCAAGAGAGTAATCAATCATAATTTAATTTCAGTAATCTTCCTAATCTTCATCCTCTTCATCTGAGGTGACGTAATCATCCATGTCTTCATCAATATCCTCATCTTCATCTGACGGTTCATACCAAAAATTCTCATCATGTTCATCCTCCGTTCGGGGTTTATGGACAATGAAATCATCGGCTGCAAATGGTGGAAGACATGTGTGCATATAAATCTTTTATAATGTCTAAAACAAAGCTAAAAGTAAAATCAGACACCAACCACTAGTCGGTATTTTTAATCCTTCCGGGATATGTTTCTTTGAAGCGTCAACTTGGGCTGTTAACCGAATATAAATTTAATATCGAATATTTTCTCATAAATATATTGATTAATTGATACTTACATAGCACGATTGCATTGTACGATTCTCGGTCTTTACGATACAAAACCTAGAGCCAAACATTCCAAGACATTTTTTAAATATTGAAGGTAAAGAAGGTATAAATTTTCAGGTTCCCATTAAATATCTTACCCCAGCATCCTATACAGTTAAATGTCAAAATTAAGTTAAAAAAGTTGAAGCAGGCAAATAAATAGGTTGCCGATTCAGTTACATACCACGTTAGCAGGACTAGAGCAGTTTGGATCAACAAGCAAACTAACAATGCTTACCAGAATGCCTGTATCAGAAGAAAATCTAATTAAGAGAAATGTCCTTAAAGAACCATTCATTAGCTGAGATGCTTACTTTCTACACTTTGAGTTGGATTCCAACGTTCCTAGAATATAAAGAATTTATATATCGTGAGCAAGACGTATCGTTCAAAGGAAAAAAGTGATCACAGGTGTTTTTAATCTGAATAGATTTTTGCCTACCGCTGCAGACTCTCCGCTTGTGGGATCGTCACCAGGTGGATGAAGAATGGATATGCATAGGCGACCATCAGTGTATACTAAAGATTGATTACTAAATGAGAAATGCAACAAAAGAAAAGGTAGAAATCATGAAAAATCTTATTTACCATTTGGGTGGAAGAAGTCATTGTAAAATTTAAAAGTAGGTGGGTTGAAAGGATAGTCGTGGGGAAATTTGAGTGCAGCCTAACAAAGTATTGTTCAATTAGCTGTTTGAAATGCCTTCTGTAAAGAAGAATAATGATGTTACAAATCATTACCTTAAAATAGCCACCTTCATATACTGTGCCTGGAGCACCTATGATGCCGACATCCCTGAAGAAAGACCCGTGTTTGTGATTAGTTGCTCAAGATTAAGTAAAAGTTATTGACCTTAACTATACCATTCAAACACGTTACTATCGTCATGCAAAGCCACGGTAAACCCAGGTACAGGATGGCTGCTTAGTTCTAAGCAAGTAGAAAGGGTATAGTTGAGCTTAGTTATTCTTTTTGGCCAGCATCGACATACACCAACCTTTGAATTGTTTTAACAAAATATTAGCGGCGCTCGACATTGTTGCTTAGCTTTTCAAGTCTGGATGAAAAGTATTAAGTGATGAATCAAGGTAGGTTTACTAACATAGATAAGTTTTATATTCAAACGAAGTGAGTTCTCCTTGGTCTTGCCCAAACCTCATTGTTTCTGAATGCATAGGTAATGCACGTGACAAATCCCAAAAGGATGTTCGCTCCGCAAATGGCGAAGTTCCAAATTAATAATAATGCAAAAAATCGATCATGATAGGAAAACAGGGTAAATCGAAGCTGCTCGTTATAGTCCAACCTCCGTATTATCAGTTATTAACAACTGATCATTTAGTGGTGACTTATCACTTGTAAAGTTAATAATGCAATTACTAATACTTTTGAAAATATTCTACTCTACCTAAATTTAGTAAAATGGCTTTATTAACAGCACTGAAAATATAGGCCGATATAAAAAAAATTCAATTTTTTTGTTTTTGGTTAAATGTTTTTTAAAGTTTTAATAATATTAGTATTATTATAATGAAGAATTGTTGCCTAAATAACTAGCAGTTAAAAGCAATTTTTTTCTTAAAATTATTGCAAAAAATCTTTTTTGAAATTTTAAAAAATAGTTTTTTCTTAACAATTTTATAAATTAAAATTCAATAAAAAGTAATTAATAATTATTTCTATATTAACAAACAATTACAATAAAACAGCTTTTCAGTTTTTAAAATATACTTAAAATTTTAAATTGGTTATGTTATTTATATTTATATTTTATTACGAATTTTGAAATAATTAAAAAAAATATTAAACCTTTTTTTATTTTTTATTTTTATATATGACTATAAAATACAAATTTTTTTGTTTTAGAATTGGCAATTATATTAAATAATAATATTATAAAATAGAAATCAATTAAAAAAACTGTTTTTTTATTTGTAAAAATAGAAAAAGAAATAGAAAGTTTAATAATAAAATGAATTTTATTTTTAGTAAATTAGCATCTTAAAATAAATATAAAAATATAAAAACTAATATAAAGTATAAGTTAAAAAAATTTATAATAATAAACTTTGGTTTTAAAGTTAACAGTAAAAATAAATCTTCTTTGAATTTTAAAACCAATATTTTTAAAACAAAAAAAGTAAATATTAGCAAAATAGTAATTTTTTTATTGAATATAATTTTTTATAAAACTAATAATAAAGAAATTTTTTTTATTTCTATATTTTATTGTTTTAAAGTTTAAATAGTTGATTTTTATAATATTTAAAAAAAAACTAAAATTGTTATTAAAAAATTTTATATTTAAATCTTAATTTTTTGGTTATTAAAAAAAATATTACAAATAAAATATAAATAATTAGAAAATTATTTTTGATTTTTAATAATTTTAAAAGATTATTTTGTTTGTTATTAATAATAATATGTTTTCTAATTTATTATCACTTTAGAAATATGAACTAATATTAGGTCTAAGGCCTTTAAAATAATTGGCTAATTAGTAGACTTAATTTTTAATAGTGCTATATTGTTTAAAGTTGTTCAAAGAATGTTTTCTTTGAATAAGTTTTCTTATAAAATATCAACATAGTGTGTTTTTAATTGGTTTAAGTGGTTTGTTATATGTAAAAAAAGTGTAAATTGTATTTAGCTAGGACTTTTAGTTTTAGTTCTGTATACTAAATAGTAATTGTACTGTATTTGTTAAACTTTAATAAAAAAAAATTATTATTTTCTTAAAATTTCAAAAAACAATTAAATTTATGTTTATATTAAAAAAAACTATAGTATTAATTATTAATAAAAATATTTTAACAAATAATAGTTTTTAAAAACAGAAAATATATTCAAATTAAGTTGTAATTACCAAAAAAAATTTCATAAATATTTTCAAAAAAACAATTATTTTAGTCCTATTTAAATTTAAAAAAGTAGTATTAATTCAATTATAATTAATTAAAATATAATAAAAAATTATAATAAAGTTTGCCAAAATAAATTAAACTAATTTTTGATATTTAACTATTTTTTTTTTAATCAAATTTTAATTTAACTAAAATTATTGGTAGTTAAACAACTTAAAAACAAAAAACTAAATACAAAATTATGTTGTTTATTTTGTTTATAAGTACTATTATAATTTAATATAATATATTAACAAATAATAAAAAAGAACAATATTATATAATAATAAAATTAATTAAAAAATAATTTGATTTTTAATAAGCAAATTGGATTAGTAAGAATTCAATATATAAGATTAGTTTCATAAATATTTTAATTATAATTTTTTTAAAAAGTAATAAAAGAATTTAAAAATAAAAAAATAGTTTATATTATTAATAAAAAATAATACTAATATAATTTTATACTTTATATTAAAATTTTTAAAATTTAATATTAGATATTAATTGTATTTTTTAGTAAATATTTATTTAATATACTTTATAAAAACTAATAATTATACAAATTAAGAAAAAATAAGAAAAAAATAGTAAAAAAAACAAAAAGTTAATATATCCAAATTCTCCAAAAAAATATTCTTTAAAAGAAAAAGTTTTTTGTTTTTTTTTTTTTTGTATTATTTTTTTCAATATTTTTTAAGCAAATAACTTTTTTGGAATAAACTTAAAAGCTGTTTCAAATAGCAATATGTCTAAGAAAAAAGTGCTTAAAAGAGCATTTTACAGTCTAATTAAAGACATTTTTTCTCAAAAAAAAAGTTTTTATAAACAATATCAAATACTTTGACAATGAAAAAAAAAATTTTGGTCAAATTTAACATTGGTAATAGTATATACTCGAATATAGATAATAATTTTAATAATAATAGAATTAATGATATTTTAGTGAATATTAATAATAGTTTTCTTCTTGGTTTAACTGCAACTACTTTTAAAACTAAGAAAATTAATACTGGCTTAAACTGTAATTTTCTATTGATATAATTAACTATGATATAGATAAAAATAAAGGTCTTCTTTTCTCTTTTCTTAATATTTTTTTAACAAAAAATAAGTTAATCCAAAAATTGTCAAAACTTAGATTAAAATAATCATTAAAAAATCTTTTGCTCTTAATATCAATTTCTTTGCAATAAAAAAAATCAGCTATGACAAAGACTAAAACTATTAAGAAAAATTTTTTAACAATCAATAGTTTTGGAAGGGCTATTATTTTCTCAAAATTTAAAAAAATTATCTAATTAATGTTTATATCTAAAAAAAGTATAAAAAAACAGTATTATTGACTGAAGATAAAAAATTTTTCATAAACACTAATATTAAAAAACAAGAATTTTATTTAAATCAGACTATAATAATTAAAAAAATTCTCATAAACATGTTAAAAGAAATAATTATTGCAGCTCTTTTCAAGTTTGGTCAAGTAGTATTAATCTGTTTATAATTAATTGGACTGTAACAAAAAACTGTAATAGAGTTTGTTAAATTGACTTAAACAAATTAATTAGTGGCAAAATAGTCATTTTTAATTGAAAAAGACTCTGTACATATAGCCAAAACCATAAAAAATTGTAATATTTGAATGTTAAAAAATTAATTTAGGTGTTTTTGTTTACTCTATCAGTAAAAACAACTGCTTATAATTTTAATACTCTATTAAAAAAGACTAGTAGAAAAACTTACATTATAAATTGATTATTTAAAACTGACAACAGAATTCACTGTATTGTAATTAGTTTTGAATCAAATAAAAAGTTAGAGTTTGTCTTTTATACAAAACCAATTTTTGGTGGTGTAAAACTCTTTTGAGTTAGGTTGGATTTGGTTTGATGTAAAAAATATGGACAGTTTAGTCATTTTGCTTTGGAGTATAGTGTATTTGGTTTTCTTAATTCTCTATTTGTGAAAGTATTTAAAAAGTTTGTTTTAAATAAAAATTATCTTTATCTTGCCAAGTTATATGTTAAAAAAAATGTTTATATCTTTTGCTTTGTTGCTTTTAATGACAAATCTTGGGCTTAAATAGTCTTAATAGCTTTTGTCTTCAATAATTTGCTCTTTAGTTCTGGTTTTGGTTTTTTTCTCCTTGATGCTTTGGGTTTTAATAAAATTTTTTCTTTTACTTTACCAAATAACTCTTCTTTAAATGCTTATTTGGCTTTTCTGAAATTTTTTTTGGAGCTTTTAGTAAATCAAGTGTTTAGTATTATGCAAAAATTAAGCTTTATAGATCTGGTACTTTTAATATCTACTTTTCAATTCCTCTTTTTTACTAGGTCTGTATCTTTGAATTCGAATTTGAATCTAAATATAGTTCTGAATGACATATTTATATTGCTTATTATCTTTCTTTCAATTATAATTAAAAAGACTTCAGATTTGGGTTTGAACAAATCAAAAATTTTAACCACCAAATTAGATGGCTTAAAAACAAAAATGATTGTTCTCAAAATTTTTGTCAACTTGGTTTTGACAAAGTTGGATCAATTGTGAATTGGCTTGAATTTTCTGGTGCTTTTTTTATCTCAATGAGTGATCTGGTTTAAAAATTTGCTACATGTAATATTTAAGATATCAATTTTTTGCCAAGCAAAAAAACATTATTCATTGGCATATAAAATTAGGTAATATGGTTTCAATTATTATGAAAACAAAATTAAGGTTTAGTATTAAACCATAGATTATAAGCAAGTTTAATAAAATGTAAATCTTTATGTCTGGTTTAAATAAAGCTTTCTTGATACTAAAATAATCATTATTATAAACAATTTACTGGCTTAACATGTTTTTAAAATAGAAAAAATTTCTGATCAAGTTATTTCAGTAAGACTTTTGTTCAAAGATAAATTGTCAATTATAATTTTGGGTTTATATACTGGTGCTTTTACTAAGATTAGGCTTGATTAAGCATTAAAAGTTAATTTTTTTATTGTTAAGATAATTAATTCCAGTACTTTTATAGTATTAAGTGAAAATTTCAATAAAAATAGTTCAAAAAAGAATGCAAGCTTCAAGTTTTGTGTAGATCTAGGGTTAATTAACTTATTTTATGGATATTCATTAGTTAAGACTCTTATTTGAAGCAATTTCAGAAGCATCAAAAGATTATTAACTTTATTTTTATAAACCAAAATCTTACATTTATAGTTGTTAACCATAAAGCTAATATTATGTTTGAGTTTTTTAATATTAATTACAAAGCAGTTTTAGTTGCAGTCAGCTTGGATGGTTTTTTAAACATTTATCTTAATAATAATTATAAACAAACTAATAGAAATAGATAAAAGTTTAAGATTAAAAATGCTAATAGTAATAAATAGTCATAGTTCAGAAAGTGCTTATTGAACAGATTCTTAAAAAAGATAACTGGATTTAACAGAACAAAAGATTATGGTAATTTGGATACAATATAAAAAATTATAAAGAAAATAGTGATAAGCTTTGCTGACAAAATATTTTCTAGGCTTTGGTTTAGTAAGTTCAAATTTTCAAAAAACAAACAATTATTGAAGTTTTTTAAGCTAGAGTTGTTGGTGGCCAAAATTGTAAAGAGCTTAGATCAAAATCAGATTTCAAAAACTGATCACTTTATTGATATCTAAATTATCATTAATAAAAAAAAGCTCTTAGAATATATATTATATTTAATAATAATAAAAGTTTGAAGAGAATTCTATATTATCTGTTAAGAATCAAGAAAATATATCATAAATCCAAATATTATGAATCTAAAATTGCCAAAAATAATCTTATTAGAAAGACTATAAACAGCCATATGAAAAAATTTTGTTTTAATAAAAAAAAATGATTAAGAGTGTTTTGGATCGACTATTTTAAAAAATAATACTTGACTATTTAATAGTTAATAATGAGTTAATTCTAAAATCTTGTGAAGTCAAATCTATAATTAACACAATTATAGAAAAATGAATAAAAAAATGCATAATGTTTAGTGTTTTATCTAAGCAATAATCTACTCAATACACTTTTTTAAAGCATGTTAATAATATTTTTTTCTCAAAAATAATATATAATATTAAGTTTGATAAGTTTTTACAATTTGTCAAGAATCTATCTAATGAAAAAGTTACTGATTTTTCTAGTATTTTTAATGAACTCTAAAAACATGATAATAAACAGGTTTTAGATAGTTTATTAGATATTTTTAATGTGTATTTAGTGTTAAGTATAGTTTTTATATAATAAAAAAAAGCCTGAATTTTTATAATACCAAATTCATACAATTAAGAAGAGATTCTTATGAATACCAAACCAATTGTCTTAATTAAAACAGGTTGTAAAATCTTATCTAAAATTTTTTTAGATAGAATTTTTCTAGTTTGTAGTGATTTTAATGTTTTGTATAATAATAATTTCTTAGTTTTGAAAGGCATATTTACTTAAACCTCTATTTTTGCTGTTGGTTTTGTTATTAAAAATGTATTGAAAAAAAACAAAAAGCTATGACTGGTTCTCTAGAATATTTGTAAAATGTACAATTTTGTTGGATAAAATCAATTAAAAAGCATTTTAATTAAGATTAAGATATGTTTTTGTTTTATTGAGTTTTTAGAAATATACACAATAATTAAACCAACCAAGTAATAACAAATTCTGGGCTTACCAAAGAGTATATTATTCATAATAAACTAAATTAGAATAAAGTTTTTTTGCCATTACTATGAAGAATTTTTTATAATCTCTTGCTTTATAAGGTTAAAAGACATAATGATTTGTATAGATACAAGTTAAATTTAAAATTTTTTATATGAATTGGCAAGTAGGACTTTAGAAGTAAAAAGACTTCTTATTTGGCAGCAAGTGTTTTTATAGATAATACAATTTGGGTTGAGAATAATATGTTCACTATTTAGTATATTTTAAATATAGCTGGCAAATTTTTCAAATCAATAATATTTTTATTAATATAGACAAAACAGTTGCCATTTCTATTAATTGAAAAATAAAAGTTTTTTGGTTGTTGATAAGTAGTTTAAACATTTTTATAGCCAGAAAAAGTGAATTTTATAAATACTTGTGTATTTTTTTATTTACTGATGGTTTTTTTAAACCAAGTCTTGTTAAAGCTCATTTAAATATCAAGGTTTTTACAAATTTGGTCTTAAAAAAAGTGGTATTTAACAAGCAATTTCTGTATTTGGTATTTGTTGTTTTATAACCAATAGTTAGTTACAGATTACAGTTTAATTATGCTTCAATAAATATTTGTATAAAATAAGACAGGATGTTAAGAAAAAGGCTTAAGATTAAAGCCAATTTATTCAAAAATTTCTTCAATAAAACAATCTTTTATTCTAAGTTGTATAATCTAAAGACATTTAAGTAAATAGAAGCTGAAAATTTTCTGATGAATTTGATAATTTTTGCTAACTTAAATGACATTTTCAGCAGATTGTTTGAATACAGAACTATGAATTTGCAAGCTGTCAACTGAATGCTTCAGCAACTTTTGTGTTTTTTGATCATATTATTGATTAATCTTATGAATTGCTTTTTGGTTAATATAACCAATATTTTGATGATGTGTAAATTATCTTTAAGTAATAATTTGCTAAATGTTTTCTGAATTAGTAATATCACTGTTGCAGATGTTTTGGACTTGGAATAGTATTTGAGTGTAGTAAATTTGCTAAAAAAATTTGATATTATTTTTGCAAACCAATTGTTAGATTGTTATAGCATGTGTTTCATGTAAAACAACTTTTACAAATAAAAGAAACTGGATTCCAGAAGTTTGATTCTTAATTAGTTTAGTTTGTTGGTAAAGTTTATTAAAAATGACAGTTTGGTTGGCAGTAATAATCTAACTTCTCATTTTTTTTTTGGTTACTGCTTTGGCAAATTTGGTTATGTTAATAAACATTTTATAAAAAATGGATCAAATAAAATAGTTGTTTATATAGATGTTTTAATTAAGAGTTTAAAATCTGTTTACACTTGTAGTAATATTGCTGTCTATTTTTTAAATATTGACATAAGTGTAAGAATAAAAGTGTATAGCTTGCTCTCTTCAACTCTGGAAAAATTGCAAGTTATTACTTTTGCCTTAGAATGTGTTCCAGTGTCTAGCTCAATTGTCTTGTTTATAAATAGTTAGGTGTCTTTAAATATAAATGCCTTAATTAAAAAGTTTATTAGTCTCAATTTTCATGTTAAATGCTGGATAAAAAGAAAACAAATTCACCAAATCATTAAGTTTAAGAATTTTTTAGTCAATTAAAATAAAATCAAAGATTATTTTGAGATTATTGGCAATAAACATGCTAATTTTTTTGCCAATATTGCCACTATGTCTGATTTTATACTGCCTATTAAGGTGTTATACCACTTTTTAGCTATTAAAAACAGATTTATTTTTAAAAATATCTATTATTTTGTTAAATGTCTTTTTAATATTATCAGTTTTGTTAATTGGAATTCCAAATATGTTGATAATATTGTAGATAATATTCTGTATAACATGATTAATATAAGTAAAACATTTAGTATATGATATTCTGATGGTCAAATTCAATCTGGTTTTATTAATTTTGCTTCTTTAGCTTTTTGGTCTTATTTTATAAAAGCTCTGCACTACTAATTATCTGTGGTCAAAAAAAAAAATTATATAATTTAAGCTATTTTAATGTGTTATATATTAAATATTGATTGGTATTACTTATAAAAAAATACAAAAAAAGAAAGCTAAAAAAACAAATAAAAAAATAGATCAATAGAAAAATAGTACTTAACACATAAACACAATGTTAGAAAATTATAACACATTGCTTAGTAATATGCATATTACTAATAAATTATAACATACTGCTTAATAATATGAACAATATCAGTAAATTATAATATACTGCTTAGCAATATAAATAATATTAGTAAAATTAGAGCATATTGCTTAAAAAAATATAAGATCTCATAGAACAAAAAATATGTATATATAGCAAGAGTATTAGAAACAAAAAAAGCAGAATCCAATTTAGAATCAATACTTACAATTCCTTAATTATCTCATACCTTTTTTTTAAAAGGTAGTTTTTTACAACTTGAAGCAGAATCAAATTACATATTAATAAAATAACAATTATTATTTGAATTCATGTTATCATTACTTGATTAAAGAATATTAATCATCTTTATTTTATCAACATAAAGTGTTAATAAAATTTAACACTTAATTATATTAGAACAATAGCTCTTGATTATGGCTATTAATAGAATACTAATTTCATTTTTTCTTTTATTTTCTTTTATTTCTTTTATTTTCTTTTATTTTATTGCATTTGTTGTTTATTAACTGACTAAAAGAATTAAGCTTTAAGTAATTTAACATCAAAAATAGTCTAGTAAAAGACCTAAAAATAAGGGTATAGAACTCAAAAATTGAGAATAGCTTACCAAAAGAGCACAACTGTCAGAATAAACTGGCCACTACACTAAAAAAAAATTTAATGAAATAATTATTCCAAGAGACTACTAAAACAATCATTAAATTTCTGTCTATTATATAAAAAACTCTACCAAAATCTTCAGATATTAATACTACCAGCTATTAAACATCAAGTTACAGATTTGTTATTTGTACCAACTTCTCAAATATTTATTTGTAATATTGATTAAAAACTTAGACCACATATTTTCTTGTATTTATGATAATAACACTAGAAAAAATTTAATTTTAAAGACTATTGAAATTTAGACTAATTTATTGAACACATGTATTATTGACAATATAGTAATTTAATCTCTGTATAAAACTGAATCTTCTAATTGTTTGTACATATTGCTAGTCAAAGGCTTTATAATAAAAAAGTAAATAATTAACATAATATATTTATTGAGTAGTAATTTTAATAGTGTATTGTTAGTTATCAAATTGGTCCAGAATTTTACTAAGAATTACAAATCTACTATGTGATTGACAACTGTTAAGCTAAAAGTGCATTATAAAAAATATAGTTTTCTGTTACATAATAAATTTGTAATATTAATCATATTAGATTTAATATTTTTGTGATTCTTTAATATTATTTATGATTTTGGTATTAGATTAGGAGTTTATGTTTATTTTGGTTTATATTCTTATTTGTTTAGTATACATTTCGGTTTTTTGCATGACTTTTTGATTGTAGATAGTTTAAATGCTTAGTGTTATTTTAATTAGTCTAAATAGCTGATTATATATAAAAAAAACATGAGTTATATTTAATATAAAAGCTTGTATAGTTTTATGATTTTAGACAATAATTAAACTATACTTATTAAATGCATAATAAAAAAAAAATTCAGTTAATAATTAGATTAATAATTTAGTCAATAATTAAATTAAAAATAAAATAATTAATGAATAATATTAGTGACTAATATATATAATTAATTATAAATAAATAAATAAATAAAAGCTAAAAAATAAAAGTTTTAATTATAATAATACTATTGTTTATGATTTTTTAAAAAAAATTAATAAAAAAATAGTTATATATCATATTTAATTATTTTTAATAATAAATTTTATATAGAAATAATTTTTTCTAATTATGTTTTTAATTTTATTAATATTTTAGATATTTTTATAATTGAAACTTTTTTTGAGTTTTTATTTTTTATTTTAAATATTAAATTAAATATATTAAAACAAAATATAAAACTTTTATTAAATAAAATATTAAAAATATTTTTTAAATTAAATACTTTGCTTTTATTTTTTATTTTTGTATAGTTTATTGCTTTATTTTTTAGTTTTGAGTTTAAATATAGTATTAAATATGCTTTTTAAAAAAATTATTAATATATTATTTATAAATTTTAGTGTTTTTAATTTTTTAGTGTTTAAATTAAAATAAATTAAGTTTTAATATTTATAAAAATATTAATATTTAAAAGTTTTTTACCAAATACAACTTTTTTTTAAGATATTAATTTTAATAATATTAATATTAAAAAAAAAGAAGTTTAATATTGTTTTTTTATCAAAATTAATTAAGCCAAAACAGTTTTAAAAACTTTAAGTATTTTAAAATAAATAATACAAATTAACAGATTTTAATTTAATATTAATAATTTTATTAAAACTTTAAAAAATTTTTTAATATTGTTAATTCTATTATTTATAAAAATTATTAAATTTTTAATTAGCTATTTATTTTTAAAATATAAAAAGATATTTTAATTTATATATGTTGTTAAATTTATAATAAAATAATTAATTTTGTGCCAATTATTTAATATAATTACTTAGTAAAAAAATTAATTTTTTACAAAAATTTTAATTGTAAATTTTTTAATATTTAGTTTTTCTATAGTAAAAATAACTTTTTACAGAAAATTTTCTATTATAAACTTTTTAATAACACAAAAAAAAATGTTTTTTATTTAAATTTAAAATAATTAAATTATTTACTAAAATTAACAACTAATTAATTTTAAAGTATTAGTTAAAATTGTAAATTATAAAACAGTTTAATTATAAAAAAGTTTTAATTTTTAAAATAAAAATTTATTTTGTTAATTTGTAATAATTAATTAATTGACTGACAATTTAATAAATTAATAAATCAATATATTTTTCAAAAAAACTTTTTTTTATATATTTTATTTTGAATTTTAAGTTTTTTTGTTAATATTTTATAATATTCAATGTTTTGTTAAATATTTTTTAATATTATAAGTTGTATTTAATAAAAAGCTAAATTTAGTATTTAAATTATTAATATATTTTTAATTTAAAATATTAATTAAATTTACTTGGCTTTAATTATCATTTAAATTTACAAATAATTACAAATTTTATACAATAATTGTTAATAATATTTAAAAAAATCATATAATATAATATATTTTAGCATTTTATGTATTTATTATAACAAAATAAAAAATTTTGGTTATGTTTTTATATGTAAAAAAATGCTGTTATTTGTAAAAAATTGTTTATAAAACAAAATATAATTTAAAATTTATTGATAAAACCAATATTTTTATATTTTTAATGCTATAATCTTTGGTATTTTAAGATTTTATTGGTTTTTAATAATAGTAAAATTGTAGTTTTTAAGCTAATTGGTTTAATTTACAATTTAATTATTAGTTATAAAAATAAATATCTAATTATTAAATATTAAATTAAAGTTTATAATAAAAAATAATAATTTGTTAATATAAATTTTTTTTTAAAATTTATGATTTTATTGTTGTTTTATTTAAAAAAATTGTTTATATACTTAATATATTAAAGTTATTATATAAATAACTAATTATATATAAATTGTGTTTAATTTAAAATATTTTTCTATTATATTGTATTAAATAATAATTAGACTATATTTATTAAACAAAAAAAATAACAACTTTATTATTAACTTGTAATTAAAGTTTTAAATTAATTCTAATTAATTGTTTTTAATAAAGAAAAAAATAAATGATTTTAATAATTAAAAATTGCTTTATTTTTGTATTATTTAAAAAAACAGTTTAGCAAAGTGTTATTTAATTGTTTTTATACTTAAAAAAACTTTTTGGATAATTGCACTATTAAAAACCACAATAAAATAATAGTTGTTTTATTATTATTTTGTTTGTGGTTATAAAAATACAAAAAAGAAAAAGTTTAATTTTTTTGTTTATTAATAATTGTATAATTGTTGATTAAGTTTAAAATAAAAACTTATATATAAATTAATTAAAATACTTTTTAAATATAATACTCTGTGATAATATTTATCAAATAATCATTTGAAATGATAATTGGTTTGATGTAATTATTCAACTTGAAAACTTAAGATGTTTTTAATATCTTGAAACCTTAGCAAAATTGGTCTGTGCCCAAGCGATCGAATTTGACACAGATAGTTTAACCAGATTATGTCGTTTATTAAGGATTTACAGTTCTCAGAACCTACAGACTAAGGAAAGTGCTATTATCATAATTAATACAAAACGGACACTGCTAGAAATGTCAAAACTAGTTTAAAGGACGATTACTTATTTAAATTTAAAGCCTCTTTCGCATTTCATTACGATTTAGGCTTGAGTAGCTTCAATAATCCGTCAAGCTTTCCCGCGAGAGCCAAGTTACCCTTAACCTTCAGCTTGCCTAAAATCAAAGCCTTTGGACCTAAAAAATCATTAAGAGAGCAAGTTATAACTGCACGAGGCTGAATAAACAATTAATTGAATAAAAACTGGTAAATACCATTCAACTTCCCAGAATATAAGTCGACAAACGTATTATCAGCCATTGTAAGGACAATATCAGGTTTCTCTTTACCGGGACCTATTTGAACAGTACCATTTTTTTTCAAATCCATCGTCCAAACTTGCTCGTTACCTTCAGGATTCTTTATGCGAAATTCAAAAATTCCTTTTGCCTATTGAAATCATATTAATAAAATGAGTCATGAGGTACTTTTCAACTTGAATAATCATTAATAGTATACCTTGCTCATAGGGTCTTTCGGGTTGGCTTCAATTTTTGATTTTAAAGCTTCAAAGACGGCTGATGATTTGTATCCCGGGACGTTAACCGACATTTTCAATAACCAAAAGGTTTAAATAATAAGTTGGATACCGCAGTAGCTTCCTTATAAAGCAAATCGACCTTGATGTTGTTGTGAAAAACTTATTAAACTTGAAACAAAATTTAAAACATCATATTCAGAGATCAAAACTTGGTATTATCATTGTGGGAACTTGGCAAGTCTATTGAAGCATCAGTAAATTGATAACTTTTCTTTAAATATTAATTAATTCGATAAATCATCAAATTATAATTAATCAATTACTTGATGGGCCTTGTATTATCATCAACCAGGCGTCTCTTCCGTCCTGATAATAATCCTTAATCGATTTTCCAAAGACTTTGAAGCCGAAATTCCGATATAAATTTATGGCACCTTTTCTATTTACATCCACATACAATTCAGCATTGCTTTTCTTTGGGACCCCTGTCTTTTCTAATCCCATTTGCAATAAACAGGTACCTATTCCATTTCTTCGCATCGAACTGTTGACACAAAGCTTTAAAATATGTGTGATTGGCAGCGGATGAGAAGAGTGATAAGAGTATATTAGATAGCCAGCAATTTCCAAATGTTTTTTATCTTTTGGCTCATTGTCGGCTTCACGCAGTGATAGCATTTTTTTCTTTCTGGGGTTGCTTTCCTTGGATTCCACAAATCGCCCCAATGAAGCAGTCAATCCTTCAATTTCTTTTTCATAGTAAGCAATCAACATTGTATTGGTTTTTTTCCCGATTATTTCTTTTATCTGCATCACTTCATTCTTTGGGAATGTTTTACGTTCCATCGACTCAATTTGTTGCACAATTGAATCATGATGTCTTGCTAATGCCTTTGTTGGAAAAATAGAAAGCTTTAAATTTCGAGGCAAATTCATTTATTTGAACATGTGATTAAAAAAAATGATCTGCAAGATTGCATTTAAAAAAAGATTGGGACAATAGAAATTTAAAACCTTGCTTTTTGCATAATTAAAAGAGCGCCGTATGTCTAATATTACTACCCGTCGAACTTCTCAAAGATTAGCTGTTGCTGCCGCGAGTGGTAATGCCCCCGGCGTTATTGGTACTATTGAAACCGAATTTAAGACGGAAATCGGTCAAGTTCAAAAGCTGGGAAAGAGTAGAGTAAAAACGGTGAAAAAAGAATTTCTAGAGCCTGATATCGTAAAGATAAAACAAGAAACTTTAGAGGAGGCTAAAAAACATGTTAAAACAGAACAGGAATCAGCCGCTTACAATGACGAACTAGAAAATCCTCAAAAGCGAAGAAAGACAAACAAGCAGGAACCAGGTCAAACCCAAGAAGTGATGTTTGTTGAGCGTCTACAGAACGTGACGAAATATATTGGTGCTCACGTTAGCGTTGCGGGTGGAGTTCATAACGCTATAACAAATAGTCTAAATATTGGGTCAAAGGCTTTTTAATTTTTTAATTTGGTTTATTCTCGAATCATAATTGAAATTATTTCAATATTATTACAGCGGTAATGCGTTCGCAATATTCCTCAGAAATCAACGTAGGTGGGTGTCACCCCCTTTGAATCCCGAACACATTTCCGCGTTCAACATGAAGTGTGCAGAACATTCCTATTCAACAAAACATATCTTGCCACATGGAAGCTATCTAATAAATCTCGGCAATCCTGATAGCGAAAAGAGGGAAAAAAGTTATGCTGGTTTTTTAGATGAGCTTAAACGTTGCGAAAACTTAGGGCTTAGCTTATATAATTTTCAGTATTTATTCAAAATTCTATTTGTTAGTTCTCGATTTAGAAATCATCTATTTTATTGATTCCTGTATTTATTGTTTTTGATTTTAAGCCCAGGATCCACAGTAGGACAATGCAGCATTGACGAATCAATCAAACATATTTCTGATTGTATCAATAGAGCCCACAAGGAGACTTCAAGCGTTGTGTGTGTCATTGAAAATATGGTAATTGGATTTCCGCTCATAACTTCATTTCATATTCTGTTACTTAGATGAATTTTCAAATAGGCCGGTTCAGGAAATGTGATAGGAAGTAAATTTGAAGAATTGGGCAAAATAATATCCAGGGTTGAAAGTAAGAATCAACATATATTTTTTAAGAATATATCTTTTCTTATTTAGATGAACTCGTTTAGATAAAAAAAGAGTCGGTATTTGCCTAGATACTTGCCACACTTTTGCCGCGGTGAATATACCTTCTATGGGTTGTCTTTACGAGAATATAACTAATGAGAGGTAATTAATGAATTTATTTTACATAGGGTTACGATCTTAGGACAAAAATCGCGTATGAGTCTACCATGGAAGAATTTGCTCGTCATGTAGGATTTGAATATCTTCGTGGGATGCATTTAAATGATTCCAAAACTGAGTTGGGATCGTCACGGGATAGACATGAGAATATAGGCAAAGGTTTTTTGGGATTAGAGGCTTTCCGCCTTTTGATGAATGATAATCGATTGGATGGAATACCTTTAATACTAGAGACCCCTCTACCAGATGCTAATACTTGGCAAAAGGAAATTAGACTTCTTTATAGTTTAATTGGAAAAGTTGAGGGTGAAATTCTGGTGACCAAAGACGATGATGTGGATCAACCGAAAAAGGAAGTTCGTGATAAAAAGCTTAAAAAAGAACTTTAATTTCGAAATTTTGATGCAAATATAGCACCATATTATCATCCAAATAAAGATCGATGTGATGAATTCAGGTCAATAATTAAAGATCTACTAGATCTATCAACATATTTAATAATTACCTTTTGAGATCAAGACAAGTTTAATCTATGGTTTCTGAGCACTAAAAGAGAAGGTAGCATGCGGGTGCTTTTTCCCTCAATTCTTAAGTTTTTGCGTTCATATAGATAGGAGATTCTCCATAAATCCATTTGGCAAAGGGGATCAATAATGTTAATATCCAGTGTTGGGACAAAAATATTACCTTCCTTACAGGGTTATAATTGGAGGCGACAATTCAAATCTTTGTTCACCCTATCAAAAATACATCAGGGACGACAGAGAACGCTGCGAAATAAACACTTCTTTAGACTGATACCACAGAGACGTTCATATGGAAGAGGCGCACCTATAAGTGAAAAGGTAGCTATAGGTACGAAACAGCGAGGCATGCTATAATATGCTATAAAAGAATAATTTAATTGTTCGATGATAAATTATTATTATCAATTTTTTAGGAAACGATTCTCAAGCTTTTGTATAACATTGGCTCGCGCCGAGAAGTCGAAGTATATCTACGTCATTTTTCTTCGGTAGAATCACAAAAGTTTGCGGTGATCAAAGTGGGTGGCGCTGTGTTAACGGAGGAATTAGATTCTCTCGCTTCCTCGTTAACTTTTCTCAATCGTGTCGGGCTTTATCCGATCGTAATCCATGGCGCTGGGCCTCAACTAAACAAACTTTTGTTGGAAGCAGGGGTTGAACCTATCTACGAGGAAGGTATTCGGGTAACTGATTCAAAGACACTCGAGATTGCTCGTGAAGTTTTCCTAGAGGCAAATTTAAAATTAGTGGAGGCATTAGAAAGATTGGGCACACGCGCCCGACCGATTCCTGGAGGTGTTTTTATTGCAGACTACTTGGATAAGGAAAGATATGGTTATGTCGGAAAAATAAAGGGTGTGCACAAAAAGGTGGTCGAAGCCAGTATCAAAGCCGGGGCTTTGCCCATCTTAACAAGTTTGGCAGAAACACCCGGAGGCCAAATTTTAAACGTGAATGCAGATGTAGCCGCTGGTGAATTGGCCAGAGTAATGGAACCCCTTAAAATAATTTATCTCAGCGAAAAAGGAGGACTATTTAATGGTGAAACTGGAAAAAAGATTGACGTCATAAATTTGGATGAAGTAAGTTCCCAATTTATTATTTTCGCGATTTTAAATGAATAAAAATTTACTTAATTTGTTAAAGGAATACGGTGATTATATGGCACAACCTTGGGTCAAATATGGAATTCGGCTCAAGATCAGAGAAATAAAGGAATTACTCGATCATCTTCCTCGAACTTCCTCTGTAGCCATCACATCTGCTAGCCAACTACACAAAGAGCTTTTCACTGATAGTGGCTCAGGGACCTTGATAAGGAGGGGATATCGTCTTATGAAACACAATTCGCTCGAAACAGTGAATAAAGAGAAATTGACGGAACTGCTTAAATTAGATCCTTTAGTTGCCTCCGACTCAATGGGAACTATATCTTTTCTTGAAGATCTTTCCAAAAAATCGTACACCCTATATAGGGATGAACCACTTGAAGTTATGGCTGTGGTCACCCATAAGAGCAGTGGGCTTAAGGATATTGCGGTCTTGGAAAAATTTGTCTCTACTAAGAATGGGATATTGAATAATGTGACCGATAATGTATGGTCTATGGTTCGTAATGATTGGCCCAAATTGGCCTGGATTGTGAGTGATCATGACGAAAACAAAGCATGGCACTTTGATAAATCGGAAGGCAGCTATTCAAACAGAAAACAAACTATTTTCTGGTACGGGATCAAAGATGTAGATGAAATATCAACTCTACTTAAAAAATTTATTCATACACCAGCGGCATTCGGCCCCTCAGGCTCACCAAATGGGATTCCAAATGGTAGACGATCTTATTCAACCTTGCCTAAGAAATATTGCGCGCGTTCGGATCGACGGCATTTTACCAGCACTTCAACCACTCAACCAGCAAAGGTCGCCCTTATCGGAGCCCGTGGATACACCGGTCAAAATCTTATAACATTGCTTAGCACACATCGTTATTTGGCGCTGTCTCATGTCTCATCCCGCGAACTTGAGGGGAAAAAATTAGAGGGATACACCAAAGAAGAGGTTAGATATTGCAATTTGAGACCAGAGCAAATTAAGGAGATGCAAAAAAATGGCGAAGTTGATTGCTGGGTAATGGCATTGCCAAACGGAGTATGTGCTCCTTTTGTGAAGGCTATTGAGGACGCCAAGATCAACAAAGGCTTGATCATTGATCTAAGTGCCGATTATCGATTCACAGACCAATGGATATATGGCCTTCCTGGTAGATAAATTAAGCTTTGCAAGACCACTCATCTAGTAACTAAAGTTCTTGGGATTAATATACTTTGATTTGATTTTGTCTAATAAATAGAATTGGGTAATAGAGAAACAATCCGAAACGCGATGCGAATATCTAATCCAGGATGCTATGCCACCGGAGCGCAACTTTCTATTGCTCCTCTATTGCCTTATATTTCGTCTCCACCTACTATTTTTGGCATTTCGGGATATTCGGGAGCTGGGACAAAACCATCACCCAAAAATGACCCAGCATTCTTGAAGGACAATATTATTCCATATTCTCTCACTGATCATATTCATGAACGAGAAATTTCGCATCATCTCAATCAAACTGTAAATTTCATTCCTCATGTTGGCTCATTTTTCCAAGGGATCGCTTTGTCTGTAAACATTCCCCTTTCTAAAACCTTCAAATCATCGGATATCCAAGAGTTGTATCAGGAAAAATATTTGGGTGAAAAATTAATCAGGGTGATTCCAGGTGTACCCCTCGTTAAAGATAACGCCCAAAAACATTTTGTAACTATCGGAGGTTTTGGTGTCCATTCTTCAGGAAAGCGAGTAATTATGATTGCGACTATAGACAATTTGTTGAAAGGAGCTGCCACGCAAGCTTTACAAGTATGTAAACTTTTTTATTAATCAATTACATGTTTCTTCTGGTGTTGCGACTTTCTAAGTTTCTTGGTATATTCTTAGAACATGAATCTTGCGCTAGGTTATCAAGAATATGAGGGTATCCCGCTGGAATAAAATTGAACAATCCGTAAGGATATTTACTTTTGGTTATATTTTTGAATTAAAAACCAAGAATTAAAATATATTTAGAGTGTAAGTTGTTCCACAATAGTATGTAGGACAAGTAGAATGTGTATTATTAAAACTTGATGGCGTTCCAAAATTGATGTGATCCATAAATTCATCATCGTATATATGTAAAAAAAATCTTCCTATCTTATGAAGTCATGAAACATCATTGATAAATCCTAGGGGAATTAAGGAATAGGTTTTAAAGTCAACCGCGAAAAAGGTGAATTAAACTAAAATCATTCAAACCTATTCCCCAAAAAGACGCTGCACACGCTTTAAGACACTATCCTTTTCAGGATCTAGAGAAAAAACAAAATATCAGTGTGAAAAACTACGGGAAAGCATATAATACTCATAAAATACCGTATGGATGATCCTTGGAAGGAATCTCGAGGACAGTGGGAAACGCTTGATCATACTCATCGACCAATGGTCTAATAACATCAGCGACCTATCAAAAGTAGCAAAGTAAATATCAATAGTAATAATAAAAATCAAAAAGCGATTTTGCGATAATTTGGATGTGCAAAACAAACGTGTTGATTGATCAAAATAATGGCAATATCTTTTCGTTTTGTAAATTCTAAAAATATTTCTTCA
Organism: Geosiphon pyriformis; assembly: GCA_016748015.1. NCBI lineage: Eukaryota > Fungi > Glomeromycota > Glomeromycetes > Archaeosporales > Geosiphonaceae > Geosiphon > Geosiphon pyriformis. Next base: position 841,216 of record JAAOMT010000009.1, read on the forward strand.
ATTTTTGCTACTGGGGTTTCTAGGTAAAAAAGTGAATATACGATAGTGATCCAGAAGACCATTTAATAAAAGCTTTGTTAGAGGTGTGAAAGAAGTTCAGGTGAATAAAGGTGGCATAAAGGAAAAAAAGGCTTAAATCAGCAAAATCTTACTTGCGTCAACAACCAAAAAGTTCTTTTTTTGCTCTGAGTTAATATGGCCGATTCCGGCCAGAAGGAGCCCGGTGACAGAGTCCTGTTAAGGTATTATCATTTTGTTTGTATAATAGAGAGTGGAGAAATAAAAAGAACTTTGAGCGGGCAGCTGGGAGCTGAAGGCCTTCCATACTGAATTAGACGCATACTTCGTCGCCAACTACTGCCAAAAAATGTCGTTCATTTTGTTGTAAAGCCATTTTTTCCAACAGGGATGATAGAATTTTCTGAACCCAAAGCCAAATGTTCTATCAGATTATGATTGGGCATTTCCTTGATAATCTGATTTTAGCTAAAAATTTCCTGAATGACACGAGTCGGAAACTTTATCTTTGTGTCTTTTAAAGTCCCTTATTGCCCTTTTTCAATAGCCCCACTTTGTATAATGCCTAAAATCAAATCAAAAAAATTGGGTTACAGTCATAGCAAAGAAAAAAGCTCTCCAGCAGCAGCAGCGTCCTCTTATTCTACTAATAATCGTGCGTTTGCTCCTCTATTTAATAAAGATCTCGGGCAACACATACTTAAAAACCCGCTAATATCTCAAGGGATCGTTGATAAGGCGAGAAAGTTGAAACCTGATTACGTCTCATTATTTCAAGCTATTTCAAATAGTAATTTAAATGTTTTCATTTTAATAAGGTGGGTCTCAAACCCACTGATACTGTATTCGAAGTGGGGCCCGGTACTGGTAACTTGACCATGAGAATACTAGAAAAAGCTAAGAATGTAATAGCAGTTGAACTGGATCCGCGCCTTGCTGCTGAATTGGCTAAAAGGGTCCAAGGAAAGTGAGTATAATAACCTTATTGAACTAAAAATAAGTATCTTAATACTTTTCTCTAAAGAAATAACAATCTTTCATCATTTATATAAAAGACCGGAACAAAAGCGTCTAGAAATTATGATCGGTGATGTAATCAAAATGGAATTACCCTATTTTGATGTCTGCATAAGTAACACCCCATTTCAGGCATGGATTATACATAGATTCTTAACTTATGATTTCCTAACTTTAAATAAGACTGGGGTAATAAATAATTTCATCAAAGATCTCCTCTCCATTAATTTTTAAATTACTTGAACACCGGCCTCTCTTTCGATGTGCCGTTCTAATGTTTCAACGGGAATTTGCTTTGAGATTAATTGCCAAACCTGGGGACAGTCTTTACTGTAGATTGAGCGTAAATGCCCAATTCTTTTCCAAAATCAATCATATCATGAAGGTATGAAAATAACCCCCTCCTGATTTTGCATTTTTTATTTATTTAATAGTGAATTAATTTATTTTCTCATACAGGTTGGAAAAAACAATTTCAAACCACCTCCGAAAGTAGAGGCATCTGTTGTGTTAATTGAGCCCCGCAATCCTCCACCGACAGTAGATTTTAAAGAATGGGATGGTCTGGTGCGAATTGCCTTTGTCAGAAAGAACAAGGTTTTATCTCGTATCTTTTTCAAGATCGTTATATGTACTTTCATTAATTAAAAAAACATCAATAATTTTAATCTCAAATTTAGACTTTAGCCGCGAATTTCAAAACATCCTCAATATTACAAATCATAGAAAACAACTATAAGACTTTCTGTGCTGCAAATGACCTGGTATAAAATTTTAATTAATATGTCAAATTTGACGGTTCAATCTGACTCTTTGATGTCTTCACTTCTAATTATTTACTGCATTGCCCAATTTTATTTCTTTGAATGAATCGGAACAAGGTGGTGGAAAATCCACTTGATATTAAAAAGAAGGTTTTGGATGTGTTGGATTCAGTTCAGATGGCCGAAGCTAGAGGTTCTAAAATAGATTTGGACGGTTTTTTAAAGTATATGATTTCCTTTAAATTACCATTAAAATTTTCTTTTATGCTTACAGAAAATTTATTAACACCTTGATTTCTATTTCCAGATTGCTATGTGCTTTTCATGATGCAAACATTCATTTCTGTTAACACAATAAACCAATTAATTCTCATGTATGAAGGCTGCTGTTCTGGCCAACGATGTTGCTTTTTTTAATTGCAAAGGTGAGCCCGTTACAACAATTGCGACTTTTCTTTTGTATATAAAATTATGAAAGTCACTAGTTATTTAAACTATCATTAATTTGAAAAAGGATGATTATTTTTGTTTTTACAATAATGTTACCATTTTTAATAACAAAAACCAATTATATTAACAAAAATAAAATACTTTATGTTCCCATAAGAAAAAAGAAGTAACCATTATTTTTTTAAAGATAATTAATTAAAACAGTTAAACAAAACATAATTAAACCATTTTTCTTAAATAACACGGATTTAAAATAACTTTCAATTGTCTTAAAAACACTTTTCTGAAAGTTTTTTTTTTAGTTAAAGTTTTCTCTAAATAACATACCAAAAACAGTCTTAATATTATTACAGCTATTACCACTGTTTTTTTTAATTATTATTAACCAGAAAAGCCAAAATAGTTAACTTATTTATTATTTTAAAGCTAATTTTTTCTTTTTAAAAAAAAAATTGTTTTTAATTTACATTGGGTTTTTTATTAATCTTGTTTTACTAATTCTAATTATAATAATTAGGTCTAATATAATTATAAACAAAAATTTAAATAATAATAATAATAATAATATATTTGGTTAAAAAAAATATAAATTAATATTTAATTATATTGTTAATATAATAATTTTTGGCTAATTGTTTTTTATTAAAAAATAAAACTTGTTTGTTTTAAAAACATTTTTATTTAATTAAAAAATATTGTTATTTATTTTATATTATAAAAACTAAAATAATATATTTTTTTATATTTGTCAATATTATATTTAATAATTAAAAAGTGATTATTAATTGTTAAAAAATTTTTGAATAAAAAATTCTTGCTTTAATATTAAGTTTTTTTAAAATTAAATAATTATTTAAAATTACTTTTTAGTAGTTATTTAATTTTATTATTTTTTTAAAATAAAATTTTATTATATATATTTGTTTTAATATATGTTATTTTTTCTATATTAATCATATAAAGTTATTATAAATATTGTTATCAAAGGTTTTCTATCTTTAATAATAGTTTTTCTGTTAACAATAATTTCTAATTTCTTTTTTCTATATTGCTGCCTAATTCTGTCAATGCAATATTTACTAAATGTTCACAAAAGAATGCTGTGGGCTAATACCCAATCCAAATTGTTTTCAGCAATTGCTATTTAGCTTCAACTCAAGGGAGGTCTTCAAATGTAATAACCTACTTCTTGGAAGATTGTTTCTAGAACCAGTTCAAGACTGTCTGCTCTGTAATTTCTTGTTCTGTTGCTTCTTGAATTGCAAAATCTAATAACCATCTTTTTGTCTTATAATTCTGAAAAGTTAATATTTCCTTCAATCAATACCAATAATATTTTTTCTGGACCCAGTATTCCGAAATAACTAATAATTTAACAGTTGGTAGCTAAGCAACTGCAAAGTTTATTAGTTTTCAATATAAAAATAAAAAAATCGGTTTGAATTAATTATTCTGTGTTAAAGGAAGTTTGTTTTTGTGAATTGGGTTTTTATTTCAAGTGTAAAGGATATTGCTATGTCAGATATCTATTGTAAGATACATTTCTTGGAAGAGAAAAGCTCTTATTTTATACAAGTTTTCGTTGTACTATTTCATGTTCTTGAACTTTTTGTTCTTACTGAAATATTTACTAATTTCTGTAAATAAATATGAATTTCAATGAACTATTCATTATTTCGAAGAACTTTGATCAATTTTACTTGAAATCTATCTAAAAGTGCATGAACTTCAGCTTGAACTGCTTGTATTCAAAGTTCACGGTTCTGCATGTTCTAATTATGATAATTTAATATGAAGGTCGAAACGTTATACTAATAATAATTTCCAATATCTGTGAAAACGAGATCTGCAAAATGATCTCCCTAGATTTCAGCTGGTAACAATATAAATTATGCATTTTTCATATATAATTAATTATTATTTTATAATTAATTAATAGATTATTTTTATTTAAATACTTGATTAATAATAAATATTACAAGTTTTTATGACCACAAAATTCAAATATTTTAATACTATAATTGTATAAAAATTTGAAATATTCTTAAAATTAGTAATAAGTTTTTAAAAATTAATATTAAATCACAATAATTTACACTCATTTATAATGATTATTAAAACAGAAAGTATAAAATTAGTTACTTAAACAGAATTTTATTAATTAATACTATTATTTAAAAGCTAAAAAATCAGTTTGTTCTAATTTAATAAATTTATTATAGTTTAATTAATTATAATTTGATTAATATAATTATGTTAAATTTAAATAAAGCTAAAATATTGTTTTCTTGAAAATATTTATAAAAATTTTCTTAATAATTATAATTATATTTAGTAATTTTACAAAATACAAAATTAATAATTGTTTTATTTTAACTGTTTATATATAATATTAAATAATTATAAAAAATTTAGTACTGTTTTACTTTCTTGTTTATATATTATCTTAAAAAAAACTTGTCTTAATAAATATTTACAATTAACAATTTTTTAATAATATATTAAAGTCTATAATAATATTTGATTTTATAATATAAATAATAATTAAAGATATTTTTGTTAATATATCTTTTTTATTGGTATTTAATATATAAGTTTTAAAAACTTATGTTAAATTAATATTAATATTAATTTTATATACATAAAAAAACCAAAAAAAAAAAAATTTAAAGAAAATTTTTAATATTGGCTTTCAAAATATTAAAATAGGTTTTAAAACAACATAATTTATTTTTAAATAATTTATAATTTTTTGATTTTATTTGTTAATTAAAAAAAACAATATTTATAATTTTATTATAATTTTCAAAATATAATTAATTAATATATTTTTTTGAATTATTAATATAAGATTTAGTAATATTTAAAAAGTTATAAATATTAATTAAATAATTTGGCACAAGATTATTTATAAGATAATTATTTGTAAAATAATTTGGCATAGAAGTATTTAAAAAACCATAAATATTTATAGAATAAATTGGTACAGAATTGTTTAGAAAAAAATAACTATTTGTGAAATAAATTAGTGCAAAAATGTTTAAAAAATTTTAATTAATTATGGAGTTAATTAGTATAAAATTATTAAAAAAAAATAGTAAATAAATAAATTAGTACAAAAGTATTAAAAAAAAAATTAATCAAAAAATAAATTAGTACAAAGTTATTTAAAAAAAAATAGCTGATTGTAAAATAAATTAATACAAAATTGTTAAAATAATAATTGGTTAATAAATTAATTAGTGCAAAAATGTTTGAAAAAAAGAAATAAATTAATATAAAAATATTTAAAAAATAATAATTTAACATTAAATAAGTTAGTAACAATATATTTAATAATAGATAATTATTAATTAAATAATTTAGTACAGAAAGATAATTAGTTATTATATTAATTAATAAATAAGTTGATAATAAATAATTTAATAATAAATAACTATTAATTAAATAGTTTAGTACAGAAATATTTAAAAAAAATAATTAATTAGGAAATAAATTAGTACAAAAATGTTTGAAAAAAATGAGTAATTATTAAATAAATTAATACAAAAAAGTTTTAAAAAAATAATTATTAATTAAATAGTCTAATACAGAATTATTTATAAAAAATTATTAATTATTGGATAAATTAATTTAAAAATATTTGGAAAAAAATAAGTATTTGTAAAATAAATTGGTTTGAAGTTATTAAAAAAAAATAATAATTAATAAAATAAGTTAATACAAAAATATTTGAAAAAAAATAACTAATTAAAAAATAAAAGATTTAGAAAAAAATAATTATTAATTAAAGAATTTAATTTAAAGCTATTTAAAAAAAATTACTAATTATTGAATTAGTTAATTCAAAAATATTTGGCAAAAAATAACTATTAAGAAGATAAATTAGTATAGAATTATTAGAAAAAAAATAATTATTAGTAAGATAAATTAGTACAAAGATATTTAAAAAAAAATAACTTGTTGTAAAATTAATTAATACAGAATTATTTAAAGAAAGATAACTAATAATAGAATAAATTAATTTAATAATACTAAAACTATTATTGTTAATAATATAATAAATTGGTTTAATAATACTAAAACTATTATTTTTATTGTTGTTATTGTTATTGTTTTTATTATCATTATTATTAATATTCAAAGAATAAAAAATTTAAAAAAAATTTAACTTTATTATTTTATCAATTATGCTTATAAAAGTTTTTGTTTATTTAATTTTTAAAAACTTTTGGAATACTTTTTTAATATCTGAATATTTAATTAGTTTACTATTTTAATATTTTGTATAAAGTTTTACATATTTTTTTGGTGTTTTAAGAATTAATGTTTTTTATTTACTGTAAACAATTTGAACTTTAAAATAATAGAAACTTAAAAAAATATTTAATATATTATTTTTATAAAAATAATATTATAAAAAAAAATTATATCTTTAATATTCTAATTTTAATTATCATTAAATAGTAGATGACTACTGGTTAATTCCCAAAAAACATTAAATTTTTAATCACATTCATGATTTTGTTTCAAAAAACATTGTAATTTTATATATAATAAATGATTACAAATTACAGAAAAACCAATTTTGTTCTTTTTAATATTTTTAAATAGGCCAAATTAGCAATTTTTTAGTGTCTTTATAAATAAGAATATTTAAAAAGTTCTAAGATATTTTATAATTAAAATTTTTAAAAAATAGTAAAACTTTCTTAATAATTAGCCAAATATAAATTTATTTACCAAGTTTTGATAAATAATATTTTCATTATGCAAATATACAACTCTATTTGTAATATTTTAAAACAAACTAAAATGTATTAATCATTGTCTAAAAAGTTCCAAATCGGGAACTGTATAATATAGTTTGTAAATTATAAATTGGTGATAAGTTAAAAATGATCATAATAATCATAATAATCATCTAATACGAAAGGTTTTTTTACTATTCGAATCAATCCCAAATTCCAAATCTCAAAGAACTTTGCATTAAAAAATTAAGCAACAAATTATAAAAAGAATTTATTTAGCATTGATAATAATACTTGTTTTAGAAATTAGAGTTAAATTATAAAAGTATATATGTTTAAAAAAATTGTAAAATAACTTTGTCGATTCTTTTAAACAGGTAATTGAAAATGAGCTATGAAATTTAATTTAAAATTTTTTTTCTGAATTAAAAATCTTAAAGTGAATGATGAAAACGAAAATAAAATTCTTTCACAAATTAATGTTCTAAAATTTTTTGAACTTTTAAATATTTTCTATGAATTAAATATTTAATATATTTTCACTATATAAAATTTATGTCTAAAAAGTCATTTTAGATAAACACAAAATATAAATACACTCAAAGCTATGTTATTTTCTAAAATATATTAGAAAGATTATTCGTTTTTTGACATTCCAATCTCGTTATCTTCTTTCTGTTTTATGTTTTAATTAGAAGCAAGATCTTATTGGTCCTAACCAGCAATATTCAAAGTTTCAGGTTATAGAGAAGGTTTTTGCCATAAAAATTAAATAAGGCAAATTGTCTTAGGAAGGAAAGCGCGGCACTCAAATATTCGACTAAACCCCACACCGGGTTCAAACCCTGTGTGGGGCAAATCAAATATAGATTATCTGTCCGGGAAGACATAAAACTATCCGTCGATGGAAGATGACGTTAATTAACCCATCTGATATGATGTAAATCTACCCATCTGATATGATGTAAATCTTCCATCCGAAATGATGTAAAACTATGTTTTTTTTTTCATCCAGTATGACGTAAACCATCCGGAACGATGTAAAACTATCCGTCCAGTATGACGTAAAATTATCCGTCGATGGAAGGCGACATTAAATAGACCCATCCGAAATGATGTAAATCTATCCGTCAAAGGAAAATGAGGTTAATCACCATTCGCAATGATGATAATAATTCTGAGCCCCAAACATAATGTAAGTTTTTTTTTATAGACTAATAAAAATCTAATTTTATAATATGTTTCGCAAATAAACTAGCTAAAGAACAAAAAAATATAAAGAGGGTATTTAACCCAAATCCACGGATTTTGACAAAATTATTTAGCCAAATTTGAAAAATATAGCTTTTTTCGAACGATACGTCTAATATTTAAATTTATAAAAACGAATTTACCAAATAATTTTTAAAGGAAACTAAGATTTTAAATTTCCTTGGCAATCTGTTTTCAGTTTTTCGTTATGAGTTATCCAAATAGCTATCAATAAACTCATTACAATCCATCCTGGTGAGTAGACCTGCAAATACGGAAACAGCAAATTCCGAAAAATACCTCCAAGAGTAGTTTCATAGGATGTTAACATAAGAGAAAATTCCTTCGTCTTTTCGTAATTGATATTATAGTTTTAATTAAATTAAATTTTAAAATAAACATAAATTTTATATTTTAAAAATATAAAAATTTTTTCAAATTCATTTATTGAAGAAAATTTTTCTGATTGCTAACAAATTAATATTAAAAACATAAAATTTTTTAATAACTTTTAATTTTTTTTTGTTAATTATAAGAACAAACCAACTAAACTTAAATACAATAAGAAAACAAAACAAAACAAACATTTTTTTATTTTTAGTACTATAATTAATTATATTTAATAAAAAATTATTAACTTGTTAATCTTTATTTTTTTTGTCTTAAAAATATTTGTTTAAAAATTTAAAAAAGCTTTATTTTTATTACTAGTCTTAAGCTTATTATTGATTAGTATAAATTTTAATAATTTATATTTCAAATTAGTTTTTATGTTATTATATTTACTAAAAACAGTTAAATTTTTATTTAAAAATAAAGACTTTATTACCAAAAGTTTTAATTATTTTCTAAAATACTATTTTGCTATTAATTTTGTTGCTAATAGAAACTAATAAATATTTAACAAGTTAATTTATTTTTAAGTATTTTTCTATATTTTGGTCTGTTAATATTATTAGACTTATAATAAATAATATTTAATTTAAACTTAATATTAAATTTTTAATAATTTTTTTATTGTTTTTAATAAGTATAATATAATTATTATCTAATACAATACAATATTTAAATTTACATATTTTTTATATATAATTAGTTATTAGAATTAATTTAAATTATTCTAAATTAAATTTATAAAAGAATTTATTTAAAAAATTTATCTTATATAAAATTATAAATAAACTATTATTACTAAAAACCAAATTAATTATTTATAAAGCAGTTTTATTTGTATTAAATTTGATATTAAGAGCTTATAACTTTTAAAATATTATTATTTCAACAAAAATATTTTTATTAATAAAAAATTTTAGATTATTATTAATTATATTATTATTAAAAAAACTATATATATTATATTTTAACTTAAAATTAACAATATTTTTATTTAAGCTATTTTGATTTTAACAAAAATACCAAATATTAAAATAAAATTTAATACCATAAAATGTTTTAAAAAACACCAAAAAATATTGTATCTTATTTAAAAAAATTTTGTTAAAAGAAAATAAAATTAAAAAATAAATAAATAATAATTTGATTTGATTAAAAAAAAAATATATAAAAATTAATAATATTTTATTAAGAATTATAATTAAGAATTATTAATATAAAAAGTTATTAAATAAATAACAATTTTATTTAATTTGGTTAAAAAAAAAAATACTAAGTATTTTTAAATTATAAAATTTTAAAAACATAATTTCTATTAAATAAATTAAAAAAAATTGCCTATAAAAACTTATAAAAAGTTATTTTTTTGTTAATTAAGACTATTTACATATTTACTATAATATAGAATAATATTATAAAATTATTTAAAGTAATTTAATAATTATAATAGCTATTTTAAATTATTGTTGTTATTTTGTGTTATTTTTAAATATTTTGGTTATTTTATATTATTTTTAATTAATATTAGTTATTATATATTATGTTATTGTTTTAAAATTATATTTTTTTTGTTTATGATTTTTTTTGTTTGGATGAATTATTTATGTTAAATATATAATTAGTTAATTAATAATGTTGATTATTTAATTTGTTTTTGCTAATTTCTATTTAAATAATACTGTTTTTATAACTAAAAAAAAAACTTTTTAAATAATAATCTTCTTTTTAATTACAAAATAAATAATGATTGCTTTTTTTATTTTTTAATATTAAAAATTAATATTAATTAATTACATGTAAAAAACACATTATATTGTATTATTAAAGTTTTTTAAATAAATTAGACTTAAGAAATATAATCAAAATATTGATTTATTGTATTTTTAAAAAATCTTATTATTATTAAAAAATTGTATTATTATAATTATAATATTATAAAATAATGTAATTTAATTATTAAAAAAAATCATATTTTTTTATGTCTGTTTGTAAATAAATAGAATTTATAATCATAAATATTTATTTTTCGTAAATTTGATATCATGTTCATATTACTTTGAACATAATTAAAAATTTAAAATCTTTTCATTTATATAAAACATGTAAAATTAAATTAAATCATAATGTTACAACTTGATTTTAAGATTTGATTTAATATTAAATATTAAATTTATCTTTGTTAAAAAAGTATTTTTTATTTATTCTTGATTGATAATTATTTTGTTTAATTATATATTAAAACTTTAGTTTTCGACGAATAAATGATTGGTCATAATTACCATGTATTCGAAAGGATAAAACCACAAATATAAGCTTCTCATGGTTAAGATGACAGAATGAGATTAAACTTTCATGATTTTCTTAGGTGAAAAATCACGTAATCGTTGATCAATCCATTGTTTCAAATGTATGAAATTTTTCATGGCCATGATCTCGGAGAAGCTTATGATCAATTAATTTTTAAAAGCTAGTGCTGGGGTCAGAGTTTTGATCCATTGATTGATTACAATTACAATTACAATTACAATTACTTTTTCGTTTCCGAAGACATTATGATGTAAACCAGAATGATATATTAATTGATTTGATATTTTGTCTAGTTAGTCATCCATAAACCTGTTTACCTAATTAGGTTAATTTAAAACGCCTTAAATATTCATGGAGACTTCTACTTAGGAAATCATTCGGCTAAAAAGAATTCTTTAAAGGTAATTGGGTTGCTTTCCTTCTTTATCTCTTGAGGTACATTCTAGAATTCATCTTTTTTCGATATTCCCTTGTTTACCAGATTAATTCCCAAAAATGTTGGACCCCGACTTTTTCAATCATGCCAAGAAACCTCTTCAAGCCTGTGTTTATGACTATCTAAAGAAATCTGGCGCCGATGAAACCGCACAAAATTTTTATCGGGAAGCCGGTTTAAATGATTGTTCAACAGACTGGATCTCTTCAATTACCTTTTCCTCTTGTTCCTCTTCATCCAATGACGATGAAGAATATCAGATGCCAACCCCATTCTCTCCTAATTATTCTTTTCGAACTGTGGGTGGTGCAAATAACGTTTCCCATCTAACAACAACAACAACAACAACAATGAAAACTTTGAAAGGTCATCAAGTTTTCGTTCAAGGCATGGATTTTAATATTTCAGAAATAGCTGCAGGATTAATTTCACGTCTTGAAAAACCAGCAACCGTTTCAAATTTGAATTTGATCCCTCAAGAAACAAGTGTTATTCCTTTATTCAATGATAATTTGGGAGGAAACGAAGTTAAAGAATTTGGAAAGGGGAACATTAATTTTGAAAAAGAAGGGAAACCTTTTGATGATCATGATTCGGCTGAAAAACTTCCAGAACCATCACAAGTAACAATGCCAAATCCGGATGGGTTTTTGTGGGAATGGTGGTCGCTGTTGTGGGAGGAATTTTCTTTGCATTTGGAACGATGATATGAAAAATTTGTCAAGACCTGAACTGAAGCTGTATTATGGTTTTATGTATTTCTAGTAGATTTTTACTGTCTAGCATAGAAGCATTTGCATAATTTATAGTTTCATTAAGCAAAACTCGACTTCGGCTTAAACTTTTGGCTTTTTTTAAAATCACAAGGTTCATGGGATTGTTATTTATCCCTCGCAAAAATAGACAGGTTTTGGTTAAATCAAAACGAGAATTCACGTGAGTTCAACAGATATTTCCAAACTAAATATTCAATACTTATATCTCTATATAAAACACACAACCCCTTACCATAATTTGATATAAGACAAATTATTTTCAGGAGAAAATTTCAGTAGAGAAAAAGAAGATTTCCAATTGTCATAAAAAGAAAATCCAAAATATTTCAGTGAAACTGCTGCGTCCAGTAAAGATAAATTATTTTCTTATATAAAACCATGCAACCCAAAATGAATCAGAACAAACAAACAAACAAACATGTCTAATGTCACCCTTAACAGAAATCCACCAGCCACACCAGTCGTTCCGTTACAAAATCCTCTCATTCATGGAAATCCTCAACAAAACAATACTGTGAATCCATTACTGGCTGTTCAACCCCAAGATAATGTTGATTTTTCCGGATCATTTATTAATGGTTCGTTGAAGCCGCTTCAAAACATTGATCCTGGCTCCGGAAACGTTCGGCTTCAACAACAACAAACCAATGGAAATGAAAACATTTCAACTTTTAGCGAGATATTATATGCTTCTTACACATGACATGTTAGCACGATCTTCAGTTATGCCTATCAAGATTTTCTTTAACTTTTTAATATAAATTAAGAACAACTTTTTTGAATGATATTTTTTGATAGGTGGTTTTTATTAAATAGAGAGAAGAGAAAGAACTTCAAATGTTAGATATTTTTTATGCATATATTTTTCTATTGGGACATAATTAAATAAAATATTTTACCTTTATGAGAAAATTTTCCTGAATTTAGATGAGAAATCCGAAGTTTTAGCTTGTAAATTTCAAGGATTTGAGAAATTCCGAAAAATAATATTTTGAAGATTAATTTTGAATCAGGAAGCATTTTTGTATCGATTTTTTATTCAACCAGAATAAAATTGGATGATAAAATATGTATCGAACAAATATTTGCTAACAGGTTAAGAGTGAAACTTTAAGCCCAAACTCGGTTTCAAACATTCCTTTAATCTTTACCAAACTTTTAGTGTCACTTTTTTTCACATTATATTCTTTTCATATTGAAAATTGATCCCCTCTTAACCTACAAATTCTTAATAATAAAAATTCATCTGAAACATGGAACCCACATCCCCCAAAAATGTGAAAGAAAAAATTTACTTGCAAGAACCACGAAAAATTGCAAACCCTGCTCCATTAGGCCTGACCGCCTTCGCCATCACCACATTAATATACTCTTTATTAAATGCAGGTGCAGAAGGGATTAAAACTTTTGATATTGGTCTAGGACTCGCATTATTTTATGGCGGTGCCGTACAATTTATTGCGGGATTGTTTGAATTATACAATGGGAACACCTTTAACGCCACAGTTTTTGGTTCGTATGGTGGATACTGGATATCATATGGATTCATTTCTCTTCCTTCGTCTGGCATTATTGCCGCATATAAAGGACGACAAGATGAATTTGATCATGCGTTGGGAATCTTCTTCATCTCTTGGGCAATATGTAAGATAATCAATCATTTGAATCTCGAAAACTCAACAATCAACCTTGAATCAATCTGCCTTTCTTACAGTCTCCTTAATTATTCTAATCGCCTCGCTAAAGACAAATAACTGTATGATAGTGGCTTTCTTCTTTGTCTTTTTACAATTTCTTTTCCTATCGATTGGTAAATTCACTGGACTACACCCGTTGGAACAGATTAGTGGAGTGTTTGGTGGTAATGTATCCCACTTTACAATTAATTATTTAAAAAATCCTAAACCTTTCTCAATAAAATATTCATCTTTTTAACTTTTTAGTGATCGTTTCAATTATGGCGTTTTATCTTTTGAGTTCGAGTATTTTAACAAAAGAAACTTCTTATTTCTCGCTACCACTTGGGGATCGATCGTATGAAAATGAGGAAGTATAAAAATTGTACAGTTGGGAGGAAATTTTGAATTATTTAAAATTTGACCTCTGGAATCAGCAGAAAGCTGGTTCACTATTATTTTATTTAAGAAAGAGCTTTCACAGAGCACTGTCAAACAGTTTTAACAGCTGCAAATGCGTTACTGGTAAAGATATTACCAGATGCTTCAGAAAATAAAAAGGTTGCAACTTTTTTACTCTGTGCTCTGATTGTGGTCATACAAATACAAGAAAAAAAAAGGTTTTTTTTTCTTTTATTATGGTAAATAAAATTTTAAAATAAAATATTGGCATAAATTAAATACAAAACTATTTTATTTTAATATATTAAAAAACATTAGTTAAAAATTTTTTGTATTTATTGGACAAAAATTTAATATTAAAAAATAAAATAAAAAAGCTTTTAATCTTTTTAATTTTTAAAACAATATAATAAAAATTAAATAATTTTTTAATAATTTGTTTGATTTTGTTTATAAATTAATTAATTATTATTATTATTATTAAATTAGTTTATTATATTCTTGTTAATTAAAAATAAAAAACAACCAAAAATTTTGGTTTTTATAGTTTTATAATAAATAATAAAATTAAAACAAACTAAATTATTTAAATAAATTTTTGTATTTAATTATAATAATACTAATTAGTTTGTTTTTTGTTTAATATGTTTTAACTAAGTATTATCTTACCAAATACTTAAATTGTTTTTACTTTTAAAAGTCAAATTATAAATTTGGTTATGTATTTTTTATATATAATTAATTATTATTACAAGTATTATTTTTAAAATATTGTCTTATAAGTTAATATAATTGTATAATGGTTTTATCTAAAAATTTTAATAATTTAAAAAATTTTTGTTTAAGTTTTTGGTATAAAAAACAGAAATTTAATAAAATAATAACTTTTTAATATTTAATATTTGATTTTTTTGTTCTTTTTAACAGATTTATTTTGGTGGTTTTTATTTTTTTGGTAAGTTATCTAACTTTAATAAAACAGAAAATAAACAAAAAAAATAAAAAATTATTATTTATTAATAATTATAATTAATAATTATTGATCTAAAATAATAATATTTAAGTTATGTTTTTAATATTTGCTATTTTGTAGTTTAAGTTTTATGTTAAATTTAAAATTGGCTAACATAATAATAATTAAATTAACAAAATATTTAATCTAAATTTTTAAAAAAACAAAATAATTTTTAATGTTTAAAAAAAAATTAACTTTAATAATTATAAAAAAAACAATTAAATTTACCAAAAAATCAATTTTAATTATTATAAACTTAACTAAATTAAACAAATTTTATAGTATAATTTCAAAAAAACCAATTTAAATTTATATGTTTTATTAATAAATTATTAAAATTTCTAAAATTAAATATTTTTAAAAAAAAACAACTTTAATATAAATATATAAATCTAATAAATCAATCAATAAAATTTTAAATATAATAAAAAACTTAAAAATTTATTAAAAAAAAACAATAAAAACAATATTATAAACAAAAATTAAGTAATTTAAGATTTAAAAGTTTTCTATTAAATATAACTTTTATGTAAAATATTAATTATTATTATTTTTTTTATTAAGCTTTTAATGAGTGAAGCCCAATTGTTATCTAGTACACAAAGCCAAACTAAGTGGCTTAAACTAGATACAACCCATGTACTTCCTACATGTGGCTAGCCACTCAGGCCAAATAAGGCAACACTACACATCTAAAACAACACAAGAATTACAATTCAAACCTGTGAAAAAAAAACAGAGCCATCAACGGCCAAAACTAACAGCAAAAAACTTGATAATACCAAGCATTCTAACTATTTTTTTTAACAGTGAAGATCCAATACAACATGACAAACCCAAAACCAAACCATTATTACCAACCAAACTCATTCTCTCTATATCTGCCCTATGTTTACATCTTATCAGCCAAATTTTAGAGCAATGTAATTCAGCCAACCACCTAATAAACCCAACAATTATGCAGAAAGCCTCTTTTTTTTTATTAAAAACATTGACAACTTCTATGCACCAATCTCTAAGCACAAACTTCTTACACAACACTAAATACAAGCCAACATCTAAAGAGCACCAACTAAGAGTCTGCAAAACAGCAGAAGAAAACAGGCCATTGACACTCAACAAAGAAGTTCAAGATGCAAAAATTTTAGCCAAAACCTCTTTCCAGACCCCAGCATCTAATGCACAAGTAAAAACATAATCAGGCAGTTCTACCTCACTACACAATAAACACAACACACCAGAATACCTTCTATTATATAACTTCTTCTTAACCATTATTACTCATAGAATATAGGAAATATATTAGCATATAAATTAGCCAATCAGAAGTAACCATAGTAAATGTGAAATTCCAGAATTCCTTTTAGAAGAATTGCAGGATTCCAGAAATTTCAGGATTTTCATACAAGGAATTACAAGATTCCAGAATTCCAAGATTCCTCTTAAAGAAATTGCAGGATTCCAAGAATTTTAGGATTCTTGGTATAAAAAATTGAGGAATTAAGGAATCTTAATTATGTATATATAGTGATAGCATTAGAAGTAAAAAAAACAGACCTCTCTATTTAGATTTGATCTAAGCAACCTTTCTATTCACAAATATCAATAAATAATTATTCACTATCTTAATCTACTTTCCATTATTAACACTTCATGTTAATAGTAATTGATACTTAATTACACTAAAACAATAGCTCTTGATTATGGCTATTAATGGAATACTAACTTGTAACTGTCTTGGCTCATTTTTTCTTATGTTCTTTTATTTTTTTTATTTTCTTTGTTATTCTTTTGTTTTACTAATTAATTGAAGATTAAGCATTGAAGTTACTGATGTCATGGATAGTCTAGTAAAAGACTTAAAAATAAGAGTAGGATTATATATATATTAACGGATAGCTTATCAGAAAGACATAACTGTCAGAATAAATCCAGCCACTAAGCTAAGAAAGAAATTGGGAAAGCAACTTAATAACAACAGCAATATTATCATTAAATCTCTGTCTATTATATAAAAGACTCCACAACAAAAAACCTTCAGATTAACAAAACCTTCAGAAACCAACATAATTATATTAATTGAACACCAAGTTATGGGTTTGTTATTTGTTTTAAGACCTCAAATAATTATCTATAACATTTGGTGCTCTCTGTGAAGTATAATTCTACAGAGAATCAGCACCAACAACCCCATCCAAACAGTGACAGAATCCGAAAAAATAGGAACAAACCATTTGGGATTTGCAAAATCTTTATTCTAATATTATCATATCTATTTTGGATTAACAAATAATAGTTGGCCAACAGAATCAGCTTTCAACTGCTACATTAATAAGAGAATTGTATATCATTTAGGAAGTCAAGGAGATCCAAAATCTGTCTTCAACAATTTTTTCAGTGAATTACTCCAAAGCACTACTTTTCTACAAAACTATTTATTTGCACCATTAATCACAAAAATAAACAGGGAAATTGAAAAATACACTAAACAAAAATTTCCTATCACATTTGCTGACAAAGAAAAAGGAAGACTACAAACACCAGTAGGAACTCCAAAGCAAATCTAACTACCCACTTAGAAAAAACAGAGATTTGATTTATCTGCCAATCCATCTTATTATTACATATCTGGAAGCACTATCAATATAATATTAACAAGCATGTTCACTACAGATATAACAACACTATTGAACAAGATCCTATTCCAAAGTAAACAAAAGAAAACAGAGTTACTAAGAACATATAGTGATTACTTTGAGGGATTTAAATCATAATTCTCAACACTATCAAAAATTCAATCACCATCACCACAACCAGATTTTGGAGCCATTAGTCCTTGAAAAATAACTGATTCTGAGGAAGAAGAAGGTAATGATCAAGAAAATAATAAACAGAACCCAATCCTAAAAAATCCAGAAATTGGGACTTTGGTTAATCAAAACCCAAAAAATCAGAAAGATCAAAACCCTGACATTAATAATCAACAATACTTACCTTCAATAATTGTAATCAATTTATCACCAGCTCTACCAATCAATGATCAGCAATAGCAACAGCTACAACTACCACTCCAGCAGCAACTACAATAACAACTTCACCCACCACCAGTTCAACAGCAACAACTGATTATACAAATAACATATGTACCAATTGCCAAACTCAAAAAATTTACTAGTAAAGAAAATAATGCTCAAATTTGGCTTAATGACATTATCAAAGCAATTACTGCTAACAATTGGGATAATACTAGAGCCCTACAGGCCATCTTATATTTTTTGCAAGATACTGCCAATTCCTGGTATTAAAGCTTGATCAACAAATCTGTCACCTTCAATGCATTTAAAACAGAGTTTTTGAGATATTTTAGCAACAATAATAGTATTAATTGCTTAATCAACACTTTCACCACTATCAAACAAGGAGAAAATAAAGCAGTTACCACTTACTTGAGATGCTTCCACAGAAATCTGCATCAAATTCAGACCATACAGGCCAATTATTTCACAGCACCACAAATTTTAAATCAATTCATCAGAGGCCTACACAATAGTATTCTTCAATGTATATGTCTATTGCATTCAACAGATCTTCAAGCCACTATTACAAATGCCAAAGATTTTGAAGCTGCTGAATTAGAAGCCAACCACACCCAAGCCATAAACCTAGTGATGAATAGATCATCTGACTTGGATTCTAAGTTGAAGCAGTTTAGTGATTCCATCAATCAGAAATTGGAAAAATACTTAGCTAACACCAATCAGGCAATTTATCAACCACCACAATAACGCAGCAACCAAAAAAATTCCAATTGTTTCCAAAATCTATCACATCCAGCATCATCAACCAATCAACAATGGCAATAGGAAACATATGTTTGCTACTATTATGGTAGACAAGAACACTTGCAAATTAACTGTCACTAATATTTAAATAACCAATGATCAAGAAATCAATATTGAAACCCCAATCGCCAGTTTCAAACTCTGAGTTATCAATCAAACTCAGCTCCATATTAACCAACTTACATGCCACTAATGCAACAGCCAATGTATCAATCACCTGTATATTAACCACCAATTTATCAACTGCACCCACAAGTTATATATCAACTGCAGCCACAAGTAATCTATTAACCCCAACAAATTCCAACACTGTCATCAAACTCAGCTCAGATAACATTAGGAAATTTCAGACTGAGGATCATCCAAAACTGGAGATCAGCAATAGTTGTCTACCAACCAATTCTCAGTTCATCTAACTAGTCATCAGAATTATGCCAGTGGAGTTCAGGAACCAAGTATACTCAAAACCCAAGTTTTTAAAACTATTTAAGTCTCTTGGTTACTTTAAAAGATGTCTTTTCTAATAATGTAGAAACCAATTAAACACAACCACTTACCACCAACATCCTACCAGTTACTGTCACAGAAAACAAGTTATTTGCAGTAATATTTCTTTTCAAAATTGAAGAACTGTCAGAAATCTCTCTGTTTAGTGAAGCTGCACTCAAGAAAAAACCTATCACAACAATGTACATTAATACCAAAGTCAATAGACAGACCATTAAATTGATCCTGGATAGCAAATCAGCAGACAGCATCATTATCCAACAATTCATAGACCAATTAGATTACCGAGTTGATTATACTGCCAATGCCAAGATAATAATAGCTGATGGAGTAACCAAAACTCCTATCAGTGAAATTGATGATTTTCTCTTTGAAGTAAATGGTATTATTACCCCAATTAAAG
The DNA here is from genome assembly GCA_016748015.1 of Geosiphon pyriformis. Lineage (NCBI taxonomy): Eukaryota > Fungi > Glomeromycota > Glomeromycetes > Archaeosporales > Geosiphonaceae > Geosiphon > Geosiphon pyriformis. Next base: position 861,224 of record JAAOMT010000009.1, read on the forward strand.
TTTTAGTGATAGAAGCTATACAGTACTAAGCTTTAGTTGATAATGACTGGCTGTTCAAGACTAATGCTATACTTGGCTGGACTACACAGAAACTACAACTCAGCCAAAATGGTCAACACATATGGGTTCCAGCCACATGTGGATACTTTAAAGCTCCTTCAAAAAATCAACCATTGATTAAGCTAGAGGAAATAAAAAAGAAACCTACCTGAAAAGTGTACCAAGTCTCTTGGACTGATGAAAACCACAATGAATTACCACTGATACTTTTGTGGAACAACAATGAGAAAGAAAAAAAAAAGAACCTATCTGGAATTTCAACCAAGTCTAAAGAACTGACAACAATCAGGAAGAGCTAATAAATTAGAAGTGAGAAGAAAATACAAAAGGAAAAAGAAAGGGGAAAGAAGAAGAACCAATATCAACTACTACCACTACTTATATCTCATACACATATACTCCACTACAACCATCTAACTATTGCCATCCAAAACTAATATGTGTTGATTGCGGCAAGAAATTGTTGTCAATAGGCATATGCTGTGGTGATGACAAGAAATACCAGACAGCAACTAAGTTCTATTGCTGCCCATGTCTTGTTGAATGCTTTAAAAGACCAAAACAAGTTGGAAAATGGGATAATAAGCCATGCTTGGCTTGTGGAGAAACTTTTTTCAACAAAGGAATATGAAACGACATTCCTGCGAAAAGAAGAACATGTAATAAATCGTGTTAATACACAATTTTCATAAATGACTGGATAAGAAAAAGAATGCCCATAGATGCTGCCTGAAGACAAGCAGTCAAACACTTGGACAGATGTTTACATGATAATGAAAAAATTTGACAAATGGCTCTCACCAAAATTGAAAAAATATTACCAGAAGAAATAAAAATAATAAAAAACAACCCACAGAATCTATAGAACTTGACTGGGACCCAAAACCAGTCATAAATCTACTGGATTCAGAACAATTCCATGAACACTACCAAGAATTAGCACCCACTAGAGAGGAACAAGAGCAATGATTAGAAAAAATAAACACAAAACTATGTAACTATTGTTTGATCTCATGTAACTTTCAATATTGTAATGAGTATGATCTCATTTACAATCTACTACCATGCATTATTTACACAATCTTAGAAGAGAAAAAACCAATCAACAGCTGTGCATCAAAATCGGAATCAACTTTCAATCCCAATTCAAACTCTGATAATGACAATAACAAGAATAATGGTTCCAGTTCCGTTCCAAATGACCACAAAAATTATGATGATTCAAACTGTGATTCAAATCCTGAAACATACATCATACTCTCTGATCTTACCAAGAAACAGGAACTTAAATGGTTCAGTGATAATAATAAAAGTATTATGTCAGAACATATGTATAATACCAATGTAGAGTTTGATCTGAGATATCCAGAAAAAGATTCCATCAAATTAGAACCTCATTCACACATCTGCATTAATCTCAAAATAGCATTGGAATTCCAACAACAATAATGGTTCAGTTAGCATCTAAAAATAGCTTAGCCAAAAAAGAAATCAACATCAGAAAAAGAATAATTGATGCAGAATACATAGAAAATATTATTGCTATGCTACAAAATAACTCAGAAAAGACATATATTATAGATCCAAACAAAAAGATAGCATAGGCAATATTCCTATTTTTAGTGAAAATAACTCAGTTAATGTTAGTAAAAAACAGGGAAAAATTAGGGATTACCACTAAAAGAATACAGAGTTTCAGATCCACAAGTAGAATAGATATACCAGTTAATATGGCAGAGAAAAAAATTATTGACAAGAGAGAAATTATCTCTACCCATTAACCAATTTCCATTCCACCATATGATCAGTACATGGTAACCATAGAAAAAAAAGTAAAGGATTAGGTTCAGATATTTAAAACAGAAGCAACACTTTGTAAATCAGAAGAAATTGGATTAGTTAATTTACACATACCAGCCAAAAACCACAGTTACATCAAAATTTCTATTTACAACAACACGGAAGATATCATTAAGATACCAAAAAGAACTATCATTAGATATTTAACCACCAAAATTGAAGAACAACCACCAAACCCCATTTTAGACTTTCCACAATTATGTGAATATGTGGATATCACATCACAAACAATATACAGACAAGAAGAATGTTATTTGCTCTAATCAGAACAATTGGAACAGATGAACTTGGGAAATCTAGACTCATTATAACATATGCAGCTTAAGATATTACTCAATAACTTCAATAACATCTTTGCCAGTGAAAATGAATTTGGCAAAACTAACATAATCCAGCATTAGATCAAAACTGGAGATGCAATGCCAATCAAACAGAGAGCATACAGAGTACCACCTGCCAGCCATGAGATCATTCATTAAGAAATTAATCAGATGCTTAACAATGAGTTAATTTAATCATCAATGAGCCCATAGTCATTATCAGTAGTATTAGTTTATAAGAAGAATAGAAAAATCTGCTTTTGTGTGGATTACTGAAAACTGAATGGAGTAACAAAAGAAGATAGTTACCCAATTCCAAAGATCCAAGAACTGTTTGATGCTTTTGGAGGAAAAAAATAGTTCTCAACTTTGGACTTAGACAGTGGTTACTAACAAGTAGTTATAAAACCAGAAGATAAAAAGAAAACAGTATTTACAACTCAAGAAAAAAATTTTGAATTTGAAGTGATGCCATTTGGCTTAATGAATGCTCTAGCCACTTTCCAGCAACTTATGGAAATTGTTTACACTGGGTTATTATGGAAATCAGTAGTCATATATTTGGATAACACCAATGTATTCTCAAAAACATTTGATGATCATTGTTACTGGAGGTTTTTGGTCTCTTTTCTTGAATGTTGTAAATGTTTGTTGGTTGCAAATTCACGTTTTCTAGAAGTAGTTGAATCTCCAATAACTGAATTTATCTTCAAATTATCTCCTATAATTTGAACTGCTGGGCTTATAAGTGGAATGGCCAATTCCTTGCCAGTTACTTTATGTAGTTACATTGTAGTAAACATCAACTCTTTCCCAAGAATTGCTCGTCTGGAAGCTTACTAAAAATGTGTAGTTACTTTGCTGTAAAAGTCAACTTTTCTACAGGAATCTTGTCTGTAGGCTACCCTAATGATTGTAATAAGAAAAGAAAAGAAAAATAAAAGAAATGTAAAAGAAATAGGATTTTATCAAG